>JAOWBL010000012.1:440314-498673 GCA_028564865.1 Zenarchopterus dispar | reverse complement strand
TATATATATATGTATGTATATATATATATACATACACATGAACTGAACAGGTTGAAAAAGAACTGATGTGGATATTACAATCAACATCTTTCATTAAATTATATTATAATTATCTATCAATTCTACATTGATATAATCAATATCTCCATCATGACCAAATCAATCAATCAAAAGAAAACAGACTTTGGGAAGCAGCTCGGCTGAGTTTCGATGGAGAGAAAAGCTGCTTGTTAATAAGGTAAAAAGTTGAGGTTTGTGTCATTTAGGCTTTTTCCGTCTGTCAGAACCCAGCCGGGTCTGGATGGGCCGCGGCGGGTCTGGATGGGCCGCGGCGGGTCTGGATGGGCCGCGGCGGGTCGGCGGCGTGACGGGCAGCCGTGGTGAACAGCGGTGAGGAGTGAACATGTTGTCGCCCGTGTTGAACATCTGACCTGGCTGGAACCTGCGGCGAGTGGCACAGCTGAACAGGAGGCCGTCTGGATGGGAGGGGGCGGAGGGGGGGCTTGGCTGTGCACGCTTGGCGACTTGCCCTGGTCCCATTGACCAGACAGCTGAACTAGCGAGGGGGGGAGGGGGAGGGAACCCAGGAAGTAGATGCAGCTTCTGGCTTTTTTTGCACACCAGAAAACAGTAATCAGTGCAGTTCGCTGTCGCTCGACCTCCATCTTTGTTGATGCGTGCTGGGCGTGTCTCCCCCACCTCCGCCGGCCAACATGGAGGTTTGTTTAGTTCAACAAAAAAACCAAAAACACGACCCAGGCTGTCAGAATGACAGCAAATGATATTTTTATTCACTGGTGGGCATGACGTGAGCGCGTGTTTTGTCTTTCCTCGTCCGTGACTCTGCCTGCCTGGCCCCGCCCACGCCGCATCGGTTCCAGCCAATCCGGTGCTAGCGTGCCGGCGCGGGTGAAGGCTGACAGATGGCGGACTGACCTGGAAAACCTGCCCCCTTTTCAGGGTTCAGCAGCCGGCAGATGACAGGTATTATCTCTCTTTTTTTTTTTAAGGTATTATTTCATAACGCACAGACAGCAAAAACAAAACAAAAAACAAAACTACGTCTTTAACTGGTTAATCAGAATATTCATCTATTTTTCCTTTTTAGCCTTTCCATGTACGTATGATTTCAAACACTCAGAGTTTATAAAATAAACAGTTCTGATTGATCTCTGAGTTTTAGTTCCACTCTTTATCACGTCCTTTTACCTTTAACCAGCCGTGGAACGCCGCCGTCGGAGCACGCCGCCGTCGGAGCACGCCGCCATCGGAGCACGCCGCCGTCGGAGCACGCCGCTGCGACAGGAAGTGCTTCCTGATGAAGTCAGTCGTACATCTTAACACAACATCATGTATGGACTGTCGGCTTGTTCGGCTTCAGACGGGACACGGCGAGGTTGGCCCTTGAAGCGCCGCACCAGCGTGGGACACGGATGCTGTTGTCATGGTGATGCATCCACCTTTCACACCAGGAACTACAGCCATAAAAAGATGGTTGTTAACACAGATGAAATCGTTAGTGGAGTTCACACGACAACCTGGATGGACGGACGGATGGATGGATGGATGGACGGAAGAGTTTCATGAACACTGTGAGGAAGAGTAAAGTTCTTGTTGTGTACCTCGAGGTAGTCGGCGAAGCTCGTAGCGCCGTTGAACCGACTCCGTATCATCACACTTCCGCCTCAGATTTCCTTTTTATTTACATTTTCCAGAGTTGAGTCCAGAAACGTCCTCGTCACAACTCCGACCGATCCCGCCTCGCCAGCTCCGAGGTGGACGGGATCGGACTTTTTTTTCCGTCACCGCTCCGCCGGCTGATCCAGCGGCTGCTCTCAGATGTTCCTCAGAATCAGGGATTCAGGACGGATCCGGGCCAATTAGGTGCAGCTCCGCCGGCGCATGTCAATCAGCCCGGACCCTCCGCAGGTGAAATGCCAGACAGTCGCCGCTCGCCGCTGTGAATGCTAATGGCGGCGGGGATGGAGACGCTCCCGGTGTTGGGATCATGACGTGAATACAGCCCCCGGGGTCAGAGGTCAACGCCCCCCCCGCGGCTGATCTTCTGGCTGCTGCTGAACCTGACCGACTGATCAGAAATCAGTTCCTCACTTTTATTTCTGCTAATAAACACCAAAGAAGAAGAAGTGCAACGTTTGCCCTCGTTGGTCGTTATTGGAGACTTTGACAGGATTTGTCTTTTGTTCAGTTTTCTTTCAGAGTTTACGGATCGGTGGTGAGGAATTCCTTTTTCTGGCCTCGTTTACGTCCTCCACGGAGAAGTTGGGTGGAAAACATCCAACTCGGCCGTTTTTAACCATATTCAGTTTTTGTTTTTGTCAAAAGCTGGAACTCGTAAATCCCTTAAAAACCAGCCCGTTAAAGTTCACGGAAACATTTAATCCCGACGAAAACTGGAAACGTTCGGGTTTCGTTTTATTCTGAGGTTCCACAGTTGTAGTTTGTTTGTTTGTTTTGTGATTCACCTGAAGTTTTATTATCCTGTTAAAGACGTTTTTGTGCCGCTCCAGAGGAACCCGAGTTTTTCTCTTTGTTTGGTAACTTTAGATGGCTGATGTGGCGGGTCAGAACTGGCTCGGTGAAGGTGAGCCCACTTGTACCTGGATGACTTGATCTGACTCACTTATCACACTAAGTATGTTGTAATTTTATACCGCGTTCTGTTCCAGCAGATTATTAACTTTAACTTCACTTTCTTGAGTTAATTTAGCCTCTTTCTGTATTTACTGAATTTTGAACAAACGTATTTATTAATAACCCAACTTTGTTTATTTTTTACAACACATACTAAATCTAGTGGCTATATTTAATTATTCTAAGCATGAAACTTGATTTCTGCTTATTTTATCAAAAACAATAAACAATCAAAGAGTTTCTTTTTTTATAAAATAAAGTGTTTACATCAGTTTTGTTTACAAAGAGGATTTTAACAATCAAACGTCTAGAAAGTATCATGATTATGTGTAACAAGTTGTAAATTATTTATAATTTATCAAATTTGATTTAGTTTAAAAATAAAATACACGTTATTGCAAAACCTTATTTCTGATAAAAGTAAAAAGTCTTGTTTGAGAAAACTTGACTATTTCAGAGTTTTTGCTGTTTTTAGGACTATTTGGGACTATTACTTTTGAAACAGGTGAATTTAACCCCTTATATTGCTTTCAGTTAAAGATGGTTGTAACAATTGAAAAAGTAAAAAAAAAAATTATTTAAATTTTTGGAGGGAAACACTTTTTATGCCGTAGTTTGATTCTTTTTGTCAAATCAACATTTCAAAGTATCTGAAAAAAAAACTCACATTATTCAGTGATTTAACCAACTTGACTAATTAAAAAAAAAATTAAATGAAATTTAGCAAAACTGTTTCGATTAGTATTAATTTTTTAAGTGGTCATGTTTTTGTATTTCCACAAATTATACATGAAATAACCATTTACAAGAAGATGCACAGACGTACAGTAACGAGAAAGCTTTCCATCAGTTTTTACTTTCATTTCACGACTTTAGAGGTTTTTTAGATTAGCTAAATTAGAGTAAAATAATCTCAGAATATCTGTTTTTTTATTATTGGCAGGTCTGAAGGTTTGAACAAGAAACTGTAGCAATTATAGTTCATTCACATTTAAACGTAGAAAATAAATTTAACACAAAATTACTCATAAAAGCAATTTTTTTTTTAAAAATGCCCCACCCCTCCTCCAAAAAAACCTAAATCACTGTAACACTGTTGAATCTTTGTGACTCAGCTGCTGAGATGAAACCCACTGAATGTATATTTTGGAGGGAGACGGCCCCGTGTTTACTTGTAAACAAACTAATTCTGGCTCCGGTCTGTCATGTTTCAGGCCCGCGGCCCCCGGGAGCTGTCTGGCTTGACCATGTGCCGTGTTCAGATGTGTCCTGCCACTCTAAACCCCGTTGTAATCCCACCATCAGCCAGCGTGAGCTTTAATTGAAATAATCCCCGCCGACGAGCGGGGCGGTGCTGCTCAGACATGCGGCCCGAGCCAGCCTCATGATGAGTCCAGTTTAACCCACTGTGTGACTCTGACCTTTCCCTCGCTGCTCGCTGGGACCATCTGAACCCGTCCCAGCGAGGACATCTGGTCGGACACTCGGGAGGTCGTTTGATCCGCCTGGCTGGTCCCAGAGGCCCGCTCGCTCCCTCAGACGTACAGTACAATGCTGCTGGACGGGTGGATGACAGCAGCGCAGCAGAAAGCAGGCTTCTACCGGCGAGGAGGGCGGAGCTTCTGCTGGCAGATATTCACTCCAAAAAATCCTGTTTTCACCTCCATCTTTACCAGCACGTTAGTAAATATACACTCAGATGTCTGAAAGCACGTCCTGAGTGGGCTTGTTTCTGAGTTCCTGCTCCTAAATCACATCCCTGACTCCCAAGAAGTACATCTGGACGTGTAGCTGAGTAAATCTGCTATCAAGTGTGAGATTACAAGTAAATACAGATCAGAAGAGAAATCCCTCTTCAAGTGGATTCATGTTGAATTCCTGTCACAGATCATTTTCCGAGGAATGTTGAGGTCAACTTGGAAACCTGGTCCTTTAGCCACACCTGTGCTGCTGAGGTTTGTGCTCCACCCGGTGGGTTACCTCATCCTGCGTCCAGGCACGAGGACGTTGTCCTGCAGCGTCGTCGCCAAAAACACCAGCAGCCGTCACAGCTACTTCCTGGAGATCCCCGACTCTTCCTGGAGATCCCCGACTCTCCCTGGAGATCCCCGACTCTCCCTGGAGATCCCCGACTCTCCCTGGAGATCCCCGACTCTCCCTGGAGATCCCCGACTCTTCCTGGAGATCCCCGACTCTTCCTGGAGATCCCAGAGATGATGAAGGTGGAGGAACAGGTACATCTCGGTCCTCCACCCTCCTCCTCAACTTGTCCGGTTATTCAGGTCATGAGAGGGTGTTCAGGAAGCTCACTCGGCTCCCCCAAACATCTTTTTATCTGTGACAAACTAGATGTTTGAAACAAACATTGGATTTAAATGAAGAAATCAGGAACATTTAAGGATTTGGTGGGAGATCAGCATCACACATGGAATCAGAAACGAGTCACCTGAAGGGTTGAAGGAGGCTTGTTTTTCTTCTCTCCAAGACTAAACGTCATTTCTTGACCTATTAATGAAACGTGTGACTTCTTTTGGTCAAAAGAACATTTTTAATTCGGTAAAGATGAGCTGCAGTTTCAGAAATGGTTGTCATGGTGATCTTGGGAGGCAGACAGAACAGGATAAACAACAAACACGCGTCGCTTGTTTGTTTGTTGATAACTTCAGGAAGTGGACCAGCAGCCGATCTTCAGGTGTCCACATCTCCTCTGTGGAATCCCCACAGCTGAGACAAGTCAGATGTTGAGCTGGGGTCACCTGAACCACTGGAATCTAGTAGAAAACCTAAAAGCGGAGTCAGAGTTATCCGGCAGGAAGTGAAAGTTTTTGAGGATGGTTTTGTCTCGAGTGGCCATCTTTACTGTCTGATAAAACGTTGAAACCAGGCCGGTGCTTGTGGAGGCAGCAGCTGGATGCTAGTCTGGGCTTCCAGGTTCTCCTGGTCTTCACAGACGTGACGAGTCTCATTGTTTCTGTGTGTGTGTTTGTGTGTGTGTGTGTGTGTGATCTCTGCTTCATCTGCAGCAGCGAGGTGAGGACCGACTCAAATCTCCCCATGTGACCGTTTCCGAGGCTTCAGCCGGTAAAGGTGACATCATCACGAGGCCGATGGTGGAAGCTACTTTGTGTGTTGTTGTAATTGTTGATCACGCGTCACCTCTGAACGCCGGTTGCTCCCACTCTGTGTTTAGCTTTGCTGCGTCTGAGTGGGTTCGTCTCGGCCTCGTTTTCCTGCCACTGTAGCTAAAGCAGCGCATTAACATCTGCAGCCCATTTAGTGCTGCTGACACCAGGCTAATAACAGAGTGTGTGTGTGTGTGTGTGTGTGTGTGTGTGTGTGTGTGTGTGTGTGTGTGTGTGTGTGTGTGTGTGTGTGTTGAAGCAGCAGCCAACATGCACAGCTGAGAGGTGTCACCGAGGCTCCTACGCCTCCTCTAACAGTCACCGAGGCCTCAAGCTGCCGGCTTTAAAGGGACCCTCAGCGTCTCCAGGTTCCTCCAGGTTCTTCCAGGTTCCTCCAGGTTCCTCCAGGTTTTCCGGAGGTCGATGCTGCCGAGACCTGAGCGACGTCTCTGCAGGTGAACATCTGCGCTGTGGCCGACGAGGAGCGGGGTCGTTCCCCGGGCAACGCTCCGTCCACGGCCCTGCCTCGTCCTCCTCTCTCTTTCACTTCATTGTTATTTGTCCATTTCAAATTATTGATCTTTTACAAATATTTTTCAAGGTGTCTTAATTACTCGCAAAAGAAGCGGCGCCTTGGCCGGCGTACAACACAAATAAGTTAATTTGCATTTCTGTGTTGTGAGTGTTTTGGCAGGCGCCGCACCGGTCCAGATTGTAACCCCTATTTCTGCCTCCAAAAACCTGCCTTGGAGGAGCGTCCACGGAGGGATTAGGGATTTAGTGGGGAAGGTAAGTGTGACTACAAGCTTTGGCTCGCCATCTGCTCCCCAGCAGAGTTGAGGCCAACCTGTGCAGCCTGCAGCAAAGACCTGGGCACTGTGCTAACTCCGGCTCGAGCCAACCTGGCGCCCGCGGCCCCAATCACCAACAGTCTGCTGATTAGTTGTAAGAAGCACTCCATATGTAGCAAAGTTTTCTGCCTGTCTGTCTCCTTCCCTTCCTTCCTTCCTCTCCTCCTCCTCCAGTATTCTCTCATCACATTAAATAAAGATGGATGGATGGATTTTTTTCTTCTCGCGAGTGGCAGATCGCCTCCGGTTGTCTGGCAACACCAGGCTGTTCTTCTTCTCTCTTCTTGCCTCTCACCTCCGACAGAAAACCCAGCCAGCCAACGAGAGGAAGATGAAGAAGAGGAAATCCTGGCCGTCCTCCTGTCTCCGTCTCCTCGTCCTCCTTTGCCTGGCAGCGCCGGGAGACAGATGACAGGGGTTCGGGGCCGTCTGATCACCCCTGGGTGGGTATTTTCTAATTTATTTAACGGCAGCTTATTAAAGGAAAAAAAGAAGAGGAGGGAAAGGAGAATAAAGAGGTGGAAGGTGGCGGTCCGTCCTGGTTCCTGGACGGTAAGGACAAAATGGAGCAGAGCAGTTGGTTCAGACACGTCCTCCTCACCCAACTGGGAAGTTTGAACATTTCAAATATAATATTAGTTCTTGAGATGGTTTGAGCCAACTTCAGCTCCTGCCAGGACGACTTCAGAGTCCAGAAAATTGGACTTGAAGTCGGTTCTTCAGAAAACCTGCAGGTGACCTTTTTCTTTCAGTAGCTGCTGAGCAAAGTTTCACTAGTGATGAAGTTTTCTATCACTGATGAAGTCCAGCAAAGATAAACCGACATGGATGTGAAATCTACAGAGACCAAAGGTGTGAAACTACGTTGATTTCTGCTGCGACGCTTTAACGCGGGGGTCGACTCACTTCTGCCGCCCGGTGGTCTGTCCCGGGACTGCAGGCTGTGGGGGCGTCCGTGTCGGCATCAGATTAGCAACCCTCGGCCCGGCCGAGGACGAACCGGCGAGGAAGAGGATGTGGCGACTCCCTGGGTAGAGATATCCGAGAAGATCAAACGACACCAGAGGAGAGAAAGACGAGGAGGAGAAACCAGGAGAAACATAATGCTCATTCCAGCTGCCAGGAACCTATTTCTCAGTATTAATTATTCATCTTTTGTTTCAGTAATTCAATACTCAGGTGAGAGCGGCCGCTCGTGATAGAACATGTAATTTTGAAGCTTAATGGCAGCAGGGCGGCCCGAGCGAGGGATTAGAAACCTGGTATAAATCACTAATGGCTGTGTGAACATGCGGCGGCTTGAATCCGTCTTGCTTTGTGTTTACTTGTGTTTTATTGCAGTTCGGCGCTCCGAGGGAAACACTCTGCCGTGACCTTTCTCCCGAGTTTGAGATGCACCACCGCAAGACGGTGGGTGGGGGTAGGAAAAAAAAAATGACACTTTCCAGGCAAAATAAGCCGGTGTAATTTCCAGATTTGTCTAAACAAAGAGTTCATCAGCATCTCTCTGGCCTTCTCGGGCTGCCGAGGAACACAGAAGCAGCGCGCAGAGGAGGAGTGACATATTTGCAAATGCACACATGGCCTCATTCTTACAAATTGTGTTTTTCAAGCAGAATAGCACCATCACTTACTTTTGATCCGATTAGCTCGGTTCTGCTCTCTCCTCGAAATTCATCTTCAATCCTGCACCTCCATTTGTCTGCTCGCTCAAACACTCAAACACCATAATAACAATTTATGGACATGCAGGAATTTAGGAAAGATTATAAACAGAGAGCGTTTCTGTACTACGCCTAAGGCCGTGCCTTTTTCTTTTTTATTTTATGCTCCCACATAAATGTCTCTGTCATCTTGTTGCCCATCGCTCTCAGACAGGCTGACAGTGCAGGAGGCGTTCGCTCGCTCGCTCATCACCCATCCATATCTGGCTCCAGAAATGAAAAACCCAAAAATTACAAAGCAAGCATGTTTGACTTTAATCTTTGTTTTAATCCAACAAAGACAAAGAAAGTGTTGAAACAAAGATCCATATTGGAGCTGAGTATGTTTAAGTTATTGTTGACGGCGCATTTGGATCTACTTTTTAATTTTGATGAGAACATTGTCATGCGCCGAATATTAAAGCACAAAGAATGGACCGACGATGTCCAGAACCACGTGATGACGACTGGACCAGCCGGCGGTGTTGGGCTCTTCTGATTCACCTTTGACCTCCAAGGGCGGGACTAACATGCAGAAGAAACCGCTTCTGGACACCAGTGAACCATGTGACACGGGCCGGTATCATGGACACGAGAAAAGTCCTTCAGTCATCGGCACCAGTCGCGCCTAACTAGGTGTTCATGAACTGGGTCAAGTATCGGTGGTTAACTCTCCGGTGTGGGCCAGATGTGGGCCAAGTTTCACAAGCTGGTTTTGACGTGGGATGTGGAAAGTGCTGTGGGGACCAGGCGCGGCCCAAAGACCTAAAGGAAATGAAGAACCGGGCCAGGTCTAGTGAATATCTGGTCCTGCACATCAGTCTAAGCCAAACATCTGCCGAGTGTTGCAGATGTGACCGTGTAATAAAGAAGTGGACAAATGATGGTTCAACCTGCTGGTCCGTGGTCCAGACTGGTCCAGACTGGTCTTGAGTTGCCCCCGTTACTGGTGTCATCTGAAATCTTCTGACAGGGACCAAAATCTCTTTTTGGAACCAGATTATTTGTTTTATCTGGTGCAGAGTTTGACCTTTGACCTTTTCACATGGAGGTGGAGCCAGCCCCCTGGTGGTCAGAGGAGGAACTGTAATTCATTAGTCACTACGCTTTCTTCCAGTCAGGAAACCAAAAGTTTTTCTCATTTAAGTCCGTCAGTGCGCTTAATAAACCGTAATCCTTCGACATGATGCGCTATCAGAATATCAAACTACAGAAACAGAAGGACAGACGTGGTGACGGAGTCTGAGGAGAAAATAATGACCTGAAAGCTGATTTTCTTCTTGAAAGCTGGCCTGAAACCCCTCCACCCATGGGTGGAGCTGTACTATCTGATCATTTAAGAATGCAGTAAATGTGTTTTGAGTGGCGGCGGAGTTCACGTGAAGAGGATTCCTGACATCCCACGCCGTCGGTGGTTGCAGCATTGAGCTGCACGAGCAAGAAAAAGAAAAAAAACCACACAATTAGGGTGCAGAGTAGGCACACATCTTGCATGCTCTCCGGACTCCTGCAATTTGGGCGAAAGAAAAAAGTAAAGGTCAGCCACGTTAGTCAGATTGTGCTCGACAAATTCTAAAGAGGCTCGCCGGCCACGCTGAATGTATTCCCTGCAACATAATTAGCCCCTTCAATTCCCCGTCGTGCCAGGCTACCGGGTGTCTCAAGCCCCACCCCTTCCCCCAAAATGCCTCTCACCTCTGCTCGTTGTGCTGTGAAGCCCCCCGCCTCCCTCTCACCGCTCTATCACACGCCGTGGCGAGCCCAAACTTGCTGCAGATGCGGTGGGCTGATGCATAAATTAGTCATCAACATTAGCATTAGCCGGCGCGTGGCACCCGGTGCCAACTGCTCTCCGAACGGCCATAAAAGGTCATGTTTTGATGACTGAATGCCACACAGGCACCTTGGCTCCCCGGAGGAGGGTTCCCCAGGTGCACGTGAAAGGTTAAAAATTACCTACCCGCCACCGCCTGTCTCTGGCGAAGGAAATAATTAGGGGGTTTTTAGGGAGCGGCAGAATGGCTGGCTGTCAGATGACAGAGCGTTACCTAATGGTCGTATCTGGGGAAGAGTCAAGCGGCCTGTCATTCTCTTGACAGGACAAATGAGCATAATGGTGGCAGGGAAATGGGCGCCCGTCCCCCCCCTCACCCCCTCAGCCAGGGAGGTGGAGGAGTGGGGGTGAAATGGCAGCGCCTGAGCAGAATAACACAAGCACGTTAACCTTTTACGTAAATGTGTTAACATGTGTTTGAGGCTCGCTGCCGCTCAGGGTGTTTGCACTCGGGCGCTTGATCCAGACCAGACTCTGGTCCAGCAAAGTGACGTCTGTCCTCGACCGTAAACAACCCTCCATTTGACAGGAAGTCACAGATGAAGTGCTTAAAAAAAAAAAAAGCACACGCGTGTCCCGTGTTCACGCGCCCGTGCAGAAGGTGGCAGCACTGCACCTCAGACTTCCAGCTCCTTCCTTGTTTAGCAGAAGAAGAAAACTGGCCAGGTTTGGAGAATTGGGTCTAAATGTGCTGCAGGTGCTTCCTCCAACCAAGCTGAGGCGTGATGGAGGTGAGTTTTACCTTTACTTCTGTCTGAACCAGAGACATGTCAGAAAAGAAACCAGCAGCTTCAAACAGAAATATTAACCCAAGACAGTTTTCAGAGTCATTAAAAAATAAAGTTTTAGTGACAGACGACTCTGGAGTCAGACTTTTACACTGAAAATGCTTTTATTCTGATTAAGACAAAAAATAGACAAAAAACTATTTGCCAGATCTCTCCCCTGAAATGTTGAAACATACAGTTTCCTCTTTTTTTTTTCCCTTTGGCGTGTAAATCTGTGAGCTGTATCTTGGTTTTGGGCTGATTGTAGACGAGCTTCCCATAATTTGTCCTTTAACCACCATCACAGGTGGTTTATGTACTTTAAAGCAACACAAAAGTATTTTCATGCTGAAATGTTTTATTTTTTAAAGCTCGCTCCAACACAGATTAGCCAGAATAAGCTGCACAGATTTATATGGATGCATTTGATGTTCATGAAACTTATGTTTTATGACGTTTATGCAGAAAAAGTGTGTTTAATAGTGGTTTTTAGGTCATCAGAGAGGATCCTGGACGTTGCTGTGTAAAATGAGGCTTTTCTCTCTAAACCCTCAACTCTAATTTGACTTTATTCCTAGTTTGTATCTATTTTTAGATTTTAGACACATCCCTTCTTAGCGGCCCATTTGAGCGCTCTTTGATGAAAGGTGGTCCTCTTTTGTCCAAAATCTGTCTAAAACATAACAAGAGTGAGGTTTTCTCAGGAAGCTGTCCTGGTTAGCAACAGTAACTAAGGTGGGCGGGGCTTACTGAGAAGTCAATCACAAGGGATGATTGTTGGAAACGAGCAGTTTTGTGACGTCACGGGAGGGTTGTCCGGTTCTTCCACCGCGTTTGCGCGTGTCCCGCACCGCGTTTGGGCGTGTCCCGCACCGCGTTTGGGCGTGTCCCGCACCGCGTTTGGGCGTGTCCCGCCGCTTACCTGATGACAGCTGGAATAGGCTCCACGCCCACGCCAGGAAACCAGACCAACCCTCACCTGGAGTCCTTTTCTCTTCTCTCTGGAGTTTGCTCTTCGTTTTTTTTTTGTTTATTTGTTTGTTTGTTTGTTTCCCGGGCCTGATCAGGTGCTGCAGAGGTCCATTTCCGTCGCACGAACGCCCACGGCAGCGTCACGTGGTCCGTGTGCTCATCCTGCCACATCCTGCGCGTGAACAGAGGGATTATTAACGCGAGCCCGATAGAAATAACAGGTTGGCGCGGCTCGGCACGGCTCGGCTGACACCGCTCCAGCAGCCTCCAACATCTGTTTATGAGCACTTTGGCTAATGATATCATCCGATATCATTAACTGTGGCAGCGTGCGTGCGTGCGCGCGCACGGCGCCGCAGCAGGTGCAGCTGTTTCTGCCGCCGCACACGTAAACGTGCACGCACGCACACACACACACGAGAGCAGACTACCACCGTTTCCTCCCCTCCACCCAGCAAACCGCTCATTAGGACCATTTTCCTCCACGCAAACGCGGCCCCTGTGATTTCAGTCCGTGGATCACCTGTAATTGTAGTTTTTAGCGAGGCTCTGATTCCATACATTTAGCAGGAGTGCGCGGGCCCGGCGGGCGCGTGCACTGCGAGCACGCCTCCCGCTGCGGCCGCCAGCTGCAGGAGCTTTTTTGGACGGCGGCGGTGCTGAGAGTGGAGGCCTCCGCGCGTGGAGGGGCTGGATGCTGGAAATGATCATCTCTGGCAGCGACAGTGGCGCAGCTTCGTCTTCCTGACCGGAAGGCCACGTTTGGGTGTCTCCGCCGTGGCTTCGCCGCTGTAATTACCCCGTCCACTCAGAGGCTGCGTGGAAGTGTTGCATTAGCGCTGTGCCCGAGATGATGATGGTTTTTACACGTCCAAACAAACACTTCATGAGGTTGAATCTCTGAGGAGATGGTGGAGGTTGTCCACCAGTGTCTGCACCGTGGGTTGCGTGGGAGTTGACTCCTTCCCAAAATGTCTTGTGGACCCCACAGTCAATGATTTTTGATTTTTAGGGTTAATTTTCACTGTTTTAGGTTTTTATTGTAAAATGAAACTTTTATATTTTTTTTCTGAGGCTTCTTTTCCTCCAGCAGGCCTCCTATAAAACCTGTCAATCAAACTTGGCCGTGGCCCCCGGCTCCTTGAGTCCATCCACAGATGGATTTAGTGACCAGAAACAAAATGGTGGAACTGTCATCCTTTGTGAGTTGCCCTTCAGACGTCCAGATAGACAGTTTTAATTTGTATTTGTACAGTTGAGGAAAAGTTTAGTTTCATGGATCAGACCTGAAATGTTGGACGTTTTGACGGAGCCGCTCGTCTTGTTGAAACATCTTTGTCCATTTTGTGTTTTCTTCCCCGTAAATTTGAATTTCCTGGCTCTGTTGGGTCCACTCAAAGACCAGCATGTTGGCACCCAAAGGAGGCAGAGACCCCGGCGTTGAACCCGGTCTGAAGGCCGTGGGGGGTGGGGGAGGTGGGGTTCACAACGACCACACACAACGCCGTTCCCACGGACACACACACACACGACACATCAGCAACGAACACACACTCCCCCTTCCAGCTGTTCTCTAAATGTTGATTACACAAGACATGGGGGGGTGGGGAAGGGGGGGCTACCACCTCCTCCGTCCTCCTCGATCCCGTATCCGGGCAACTCCCCCTCACGAGGAGGCTGAGCAGCACCGGCTGACCCGAGGAGCTGGGTGACCCAGGGTTGGGGGTCCAGAGAGGTCCTCGGCCTCGGGGCCTCTTGGCTGCCCCCACCCCCACCGACCCCCCCACCCCCCTCTGCTTTCACCTCCCTTGGCTCTGTGAGCAGCAGATCTCGGGACGGGACACATGGGCGAAGACGGCAACGGCCCGGGGACAACCGACGGAGGAATAAAACGTAAAAATGTCCGCCGTGGAGCCGCTCGGGTAACTTTGTGTGGAGTGAAAGGCAGACGGGGGAGTAAACTGATGTTTATCTGAGGTGATCTGTTCAGAGGGTATTTGTTCATTTTTGAGCAGTTATGAGGAGCTGCTGTCCAGACGGAGATAAAAGTCTGGTCGTGCACGTGGTCATGGGAACGCCCTCCGCTGGTAGAAAAGCGCGTCGTGAACTTAAGCGACGTGAAAACGCTGAGAGCTCTGTAGGACTACCATAAACCAAAAAAGATTGATAAAATACCAAAAAAAAACCAGCAAGTTACCCAATGTACTCATCGAGATTTTTAAAAAAAAGTTTTACTCATTAAACATAAAATTAGGGATCAAATTTTTTAAAGTCAAGCTTTTATATGTTGGGTATTAAAGGGTATTATCTTTTTTTTTTTCATGAAGTATTTTTGTCAGGTTTTTTCTACCTCGATTAGCTTCTTAACACCCTCAAGAGATCAGTAACTCTAAACTTTAGCTGCCTGGAAACTTGATTAATAAAGTAGTTTAGCTTTAGATACCTGAAAGCTAAACTAAAATCTTTAAAAACTGAGTTTTCTTTAATTTCTTAAATAATATCGTTAGTATCGTTTCATCTGTCATTTCAGACTTCGGTGTCTGAACTTGAGCTAGCTGAAAGTCAAAGTTAAGAGAAAATCGTAAGTTGGCTCCGGAGGGAAACGAGTGGCTTTCAAAGTTGTTAAACATTGCAGTTCCTCCTCTGACCACTAGGGGCTGGCTCTAGCACCAAGTCGATCTCCGTCAACCTCCGACCTAGCAGCTGAGATGAATTTATTTACAGTCTGGGGCAGAACCAGTTTTATTCTCTCTGGCGAAACCGTGAACCTCGTTAGTTTACCGCGTTAATGATTCAGCTGTCGTCGTTTCGGATGGCTAACATTGTTTGTGGTGGCGTTAATTCCTCCAACAGACGGACACAACCAACCCTCGGAGGACTGGTGGGTTCCTCAGTCCTTCTAGCTGACTTCTAGCAGGTTTTGGTTTCCAGCTTCGACCAAGTCACTTATCGAGGTTCGGCTAGCGACAACCGGCAGCTAGAAGATCCGATCAGATTTGAACTTCTAAGCTAGCGTCGATGGTTGAAGGAACTTTTCGTTTGACTTGGCTCATGTTTAGCTAGTTGAACAGAAGTTGAGCAGCGTCCGTTCCCGTCACGGGCCGACTCTCAGGCTTCACTTCTTGCCTGCTGTGTGACGGCCGACCCGGCGGCAGGGATTTCTGACGGCCGGACTCGTGCGCGTACTTTTCTACGTATTCATCGGCAGCAGATTCCAGCCTGATTGATGTCGTTGTTCCCACCTGACGGAGACGTCCCGGCGCCTCCGTCGCTCTGATGTCATCACTTTCACAGGGTGCAAGACGCTTTTTTTGTTCCTCTTTCACACGTAAATGACACATTTAGGATTTATTAAGACCAGAATCACTTTTCAAATAGTGACTCAGAGGAGTCTCCGTGGAGACGGGCTCATTACTCCGTAGCCTCGGGCCACCTCCACCGCCTCAAATGCATCCTCTTTACGTTCTTTCTTTTTTTTTTTGTTTTGTTTGTGCGTTGCCACGCTCGATGCCGTTAAGTCTCGGGGTTTGTTCAAAGCTGCGGCGCCGGTTCGGGCTCTCAGCAGGTGCCGCCCTCATGTCTGTTCAATTATTAAAGCGAGGGCCACATGGATTCATTACTGCTGCCGCACCCATTAGATGGCTGTTGACATATTTCCTCTGTGCTCACAAAAACGCCACCGCCGCAGCCCTGTTCTGGCTGCTGCTTTCTCTTTTATTCATCGCCGTCCTCGTAAGTTTTTATTTCTTTTCGGTATGCATGGAAATATTAAAGAGCCATTTGTTCCCACTCAGATGCCATCGGCGTCTTTTTGATTCCCTCTCGTCAAACCGAGGTCACACCAGCCCCTTCTTAACTTCACAGACCCCCCACCCACCCCCCCACTAACCATGAAAACTGCCATGGCGTTGATAAATAAATCATGCGGTGGACGCAAAGTCCAACCTCATGGAGATGGGCTCCGGCAGCCGCAGACTTCCTCCTCTTCCCTCCATCCTCCGACGCTCAGATGTCGGCGCTTTGATGACTCGGTAATGACCAATCAATGCCTCAACAAAGTCCGCCGCGGTTGTTGGATCAAGCATCGACTTGAGGCTCAACCATGCCACCTCTAAATTCTTTATTTTCTTCGTTCTGAAACTTTTTTGTCAACAGTTTGACCATAAAACGGCTGGCGATTGCGAGCTGAAGCCTGTTGTGTGGAGATGGTGCGAGTAATGAGTGTTGACAGCAGAAAAGAGCTTGAGCGGCGCTGCTGTGTGCTTTCATAATGATGCACGGTTCCTGTTTAAGTAGGACGGGATGTTTTTGGAAGGTTAAAGATGATTTCTCACGTTTGTGCACACATGTATGCACTTTAGTGTTACGGGAATAAATTATACCACCCTCACAAAGAAATACAAGAAAATCACAAAAACAAGATAGAAGGGGGTGAAAAGCCTGCGAGGAAATTTAAAACAAAGTGTGGCACAAATCAATAAACGCAAAAATGACTTGCATGAAAGATTCAAAGAGCTGCAGACTGGTGCACGTGAGACGCTTTTCACGATAACGGATAGAAAACACGCTGTTGAGGAGGAAATTTGGTTTGTTCTTCTGTAAGACTTTGCTTTAGGTCACTGAGGTTTTCTGGATGTTTCGCACATCTCTCTGAAGGAGTTGGGTCAGGTTCAGGTTCAGGTCTGGACCTCGACCAGGTCAGCTCCACTCTGGCTTCGTCTGTCAGCAGGACCTTGGTCCAGAAGTCTTTTCGATAAGACGAGGTTTTACTTTAAAAACTTGTTTTTGGTTGTTGTAAACAGAAGTTCAAAACAACTTATAAAACTCTCTCATGTCTGTGTGTAAACCGTGTTGGAGGATGTTCTGGATGGAAAGGACCGTCAGGGAGCTGGATGCGAGGGTTTACGAGAAGGGAGACTCATCTTGCTGTCGTCATGGTGACAGACGACACCATCCAGGATCAGCCATGTTCACACGCCGCGGGGTTCGGTTTAATGAACTTCCTGTAACAGAAGACGTATCGATACGTAACTTCAGAGCTGCTGTTGACGCTCCACCGTTAGACGCCGGTGGTGGTTTAGAGGTTGGTTAACCGTGGCGTCGGTTAGCTGATCCGAGTCAAAGTGGGCGATTATACATAATCAGGAAATGAGTGACTTTACCAGAGTTACGAGAATATCTGCTTTGATTTATCTTGGAGCAAATATGAGAGTCTTTGTTGAACTTCTGGATGTTAAGTTGAATTCAAAGCAGATGTTTAAGCTCGATTAGAAATGAAATAAATTACATTTTCAGTCCTTTTGGAAACCCTGGGAGGAGTATTACAAGTGTCCCAGATATTTAATTTTAAAATCTTTTTTAGCACACACTCGATAAAACAGATGAGAATTCAGGTTCTCCTGGTGTTTTTATCTTTTAGCTCGAAACTGCAGATGTCCGAGTTCTGATCCCTGCAAATCTGATACTCAACACTCATTGGCTCATTTTTGTTTGAGGGGCGGGGCTTATCAATATCAGGATATCAATGTAGCAGTAACACTTCTGATCACATCGGGTCAGAACACCTGCAGAACGCAACAGTGTCGCCTCTAGTGGGGGAAAGTGGCGTTACAAGACATGTCCCCAGTCATTAATTACATATTAGTCGTGGCTCCTTTTAATTTTTTTTTTTTATTGTAAGACAGCAGTTCTTTGTGCTCCCATGTTTTTAAGAAGTGGTATTTCTACATAAAGTGTCTTTAAAAGAAGCATAATCTGATTTTTTTTTTTTTTTTTTGATGAGTTGACACTATTTCAGGTCTTAATGAAAAGTCTGCAACAAGTTTTGATCCAAATATCATAGATATTCAATTGTTCAAACATTTTTACAGTTCTGTTCATAAATCCTGGTAAAGGGGCGGAGTCTCTGTCTCAAATAAACCCCGCCCCCGACTTTTGAAATGGATTTTACGTCTTTGTGCCACCGACTTCAGAGCTACAGCAAACACGGCATCACGTGAAGTTTGATGGAGATAAATAATGATTCCCCTCTGATCAGAATCAGAACCGCTGACTGACAGATGTTCAGATTTGAGTCGGCATCGACAACGTGATGAGTGTTTGAGTTGGGTGTCACCTCAGATCTCTAAATATTTGCTCTTGAGCAGAAAAATTGATGCAATTTTTCAAGTCAAACTTGTGCTTTGTATTTTTATTGATCTGCTTAATAAGCCAGTAAAAGGAACCAAACTGGACTAAATTAGATACCAATTATTTCTTTAAAAAGGAGATTTCCTGGAACATAAGCCATTTTCAGATTATCTTTTATTGTTTAGATCTCACCTCTGACTCGTGTTTGTTCTCAGCTACGATTCAAGGATTTTTCTTTTTTGTTTCTATTCTTTTCAAGTGATTAAAGAAGTAATATCAGACCACCACCTACACCAACAAACCCCAACCTTCCTCCTCCTCCTCCTCCTCGTTTGATTTGCGTGTTCTGAACATGCCAACAAATCCTAATTGCGCCCCGCTCCTTTCTCTTCCCACCGATGGCGTACGCCTCGTGCCACCAAATTCCTTGTGTGCTAATTAAGCAACGCGAGCAACGGTGGATACACTCCTGACAGGTGCTGCTGGCCTATCGGGGTCACACACACACACACACACACACACACCAACACACACAATGGCAGCGACAGACAACAGGAGAGACGCTCGTGCTCACAGCATTAAAAATAAATGGAGAGAAGAGAGTAACGAGAGAGGCAAGACGTGTTAATTTCCATCTTCCATCTGTTATTACATAAGCACTGCCAACAACCGCCGTCTCTGGAAGAGAGGAGGACTGAGAGCCCAAAACTCCCAACCATCACTGAAGTCCTCCAGCACAGAAGAAGAATTCCTCGGGGAGGACGGCCGCGCTCAAGTCGGACTCGTTCGAGAGAGAGAATCGTTTCCAAAACTGTTTGAGAGCTTAACCTGGTGTTCACTTTCTGAAATGTGGCGGAGAACGAAAACAAAGTGATAAAGGTGTTTTTTTAATTCTTTTTTTGTATTAAAATAAGTTTTTTTATAGACAAGAGAAACAAAAGTTTCTGTCAGGTTTTTTGAAGAATGGTGAAAAACAGGCAAAATTTTCCAGAACATGCCCACTTTACCCCAGTTATAGCTATTTTAGCTTAGCTTAGCACACGTTCGAATCAGCCTGACTATGTACATTTTTTATGGGATTCATCCATCTTTATTTCAGTTGCACTTCAGTAGAAACATCTGAAATAAGGACTGGTGGAGCTCCAACCCGAGTTACCCCAGCACTATCGCTAGCTGGACCAAACTCATCGTAACCGGTTAGCTCAGCTAGCGAGCTACAGGCGTCTTCAGTCGAAGTCTGCTATCTGACTTTTGGTTGCTATAAGCTGATGAGAAAACAAAAAGGCAAACTGGAACTCGAGAAGTTTTCAACAACCGTAGAGTGGTAGCTGAATTTCCCGTTCAGGACCACATCCTCGTCACAGATGTTGGTCGCGACTCCGACTGTCGCCTCGTGCTTGCTCAGGATGGAGGATTCTCCCAAAGAGACGATTTGATGGGTTCCTCAGTAGTTGATTAGGTGAATGAATTGATTATACTGGAGGTTTAACTGAAGTAAAGTGAGATAATTTGAGATGACTTTTGTGTGAACTGTTGCTATGCAACTAAAATGGATGGAAACAAACAGATTTGATCAGAATGAATGTTGGATGAGCTTTGATAAGCTAAAATCAACGTCTGGTGGTAACTGAGGTTAGGTGAGGGTCACCCAGCTCATCTTCACGCTTGCTTGGTTTCACTCGTTGGCCCATTTTTGGGTGAACTGGACCTGGGTTGAGTTGATTCCTGACTAGATGGTCCACTCTGGAACCCCACCCCCCTTCATCTATGGACCCTTCCAGGTCGACTTTGAAGGGTCGAAGCCGCCAAACCGGGCCGGCGTTGGGTGACGATAGTCTCGGTAGCTCAGGTAGAGCTCGACCAAAGCTCACAGAACCGACCAGCTGATGAAGATGAAGTCCTTTTATTTTCTGCAGTAATAAATGTCTGTCAGTGTCCACGGTTACGGTAAACAAGCCAAGATAAAATTCCTCCAGCAGGATACTTCTGCTGTGACTCACTGGTATTTTCTTTACGCCCAACATTTTCCACCAGCTCTTTCCAGCTCGAGCGCTCCTGTAAAAATAATCCAGTGACAGCAGAATATGAACAGCGTGTCATCTTAGGAAAACATTTCCCCGTCTGAGGAACAATGGAACGAGCCCAAAAACAAAGGCGCTGAGGAGTGACGAGCACCTCGCGGCACCTCGCTGCCTGTTTGGCTTGGGGATGGTTTCCACAGACCAGGCGCTGAGGCCTGAAGACATGTTGACGTCCTGAGGTGTTTCCTGTCAGCCACGGTGGGCGCCGCCTTTGTTTTAGTGGACGGGAAGACACCAGGAGAGGCCGTGGACGCTTGGACGTCTGGCCCAGGGACGGTTCTGTCCAGGTTCTGGTTGCCAGAGTACACACACACATCTCCTCCACTGGAGGGAGGTGTAGCGGCGGCGTGGGAGTGCACGTTATAATTGTTTGTTCAATTATTTTTCTTGGACGCCGCACCTGCACTTCACCGAGTGAGCTCCCGAGGCCGGAGCGCAATTAAAGCCCTCACGGCGGCGCTGACACCAGCGCGGCGAGGGGGGCGGGTAAATACCTTTTTAGCACTCAAGGTAACAAGCGAGGGGTGACAGCGAGAAGGCTCGCAGGGAGCAATTTCCTATTTATTTGTCTTGTGATTGGGCTCGGCTCCTGACAAGGTTGGAGGGCTTATTACCGGATCTGTCCTGCGCTCTAATCACGGCCCATTACGGATGTTCACCGGGCTGGAAGCGCCAGATGTTCGGCGAGAAGGAAGAGGGCGGGCCGCGGCGCCGACGCTCCCGTCAGATGTTGTAGGTGGTGTTTTCTGAGCTCCGTGGACCCGTTTCGTGTGGGTTTGTTGTGAACGGAGCGCAGAGCTGTGAAAGTGCTTCAGGGGAAGAAACATCCACAAGAAAAGATCTACTTCACATGGATGAGACTGTTCTCCACCCAAATAAATCCACGGCTGATGTCGCGTGACGTTTTCATCCCGAGTTAAACCGATACTTAGTCCTGAACAGACGTAGTTGAGAGACTTAGTTTGATCACAGGCAAGATGATGAAAATGTTTCTTATGTCTCAGTCAGGACCTTTGGTTCGAGTTTGACTGATGACGGAGACATGTCCAGGTCCTTCAACCCAACCCCAGATCACCATCCCTCCACCGCCGTGCTTCACAGAGGAAATGATCCGTTTCTGAGATTCTGTCTTTGGTTTTCTCCAGACATGGACATCAGGACCAAACCAGTCCCTTTGGCCTCCACATTTTTCCAGAAGTCTCGTGGTTTGTCCAGATGTGGTTTGGACAGAAGAGGCTTCCTCCTGACAACAGACGTTTCCAACTCAGTCTTTTTCTGATTGTGTCGTCATGAACTCAAACATTTCACAGAACGAGGCCGGTACTCGGTGTTGCTCTTTATTTTTCTTTTCGGCTTCATTTTTGTCCAATAAGTAGTCCCACGCTGGAGGACAGACGTTTTATGATTTAAAGATGGGTTTTTGCTCGACTGTTGACGTAAACGGTCGAGTAGAAGATGGTACGAGAGTGGGAAGTGTGTCGGGCTGAGTGTGGGTCACGGTCCCACCTCAAACCACGACGTCTCTGGTTCTGATTGTTCACGTTGAAGGACAGATATTTACTCTCCATGTTTTTGGCCGATTGGACACAAAGATGGCAGACGGCGCTCCGCAGCCTGCACAGATCCCGTCTTCGGTCTCGCCGCCATCGCCCCAGCCATGCGAACCTCGCTCGTCTTTCCACGCTCGCCGCGCTCCATGAATTATTCACAGCCACATTAAAATACCGGGCCCAAACGGAGAACCAGGGAAGTAACGCCACGACAGCTGAACGGGTCTGTCAGAGCGCTGGAACTTCCTTTTTCCTTTTTTTTTTTTTTATTTTCACACCTCGCAGTTCCCGGCAGTGCAGCTGCCTAAATGAGAGGGATTAAGCGAAGTCCCTGCTTAGAGGAAGAGCAGGCCTTGGATTAGGTCGCTGGGCTTGGACACGGAGAGCGTTCAAGCAAGAACCGGCGCGTTTTAAAAGACAAATGTGGGCAGGAGGAGGAGGCGGAGGAGGTGGTGCACGGCCCTCTCAGGGCGCAGCGGCCCAGTTGCTTGAACAAATACGAGCGTGACGCCCCGAACATGGAAAAACGGTGTCAGGGCCGAGCCGGGAGCGCCGCGGACCAGTTCCCCCTCCTCTCGTTCCACTTCCTGGTTTCACCTCGAACGCTCACATCCAGCACGTCTCCAGAGACGTCCAAGATGGCCGCACTTCCTGTGGCGCTCTTCAAAAACTGTGTTTAGTGGAGATGACCAGAGTTCAAAATTTAAAAATCCATTTAAAACTAATACGTGGGCTTTGAAAGCGGAGATCAGCAGGTCAGAGGACGTTTGTTGTTTTAGGACGCTGCTGTGAGTTGTTTACAGCACTTTTATGGCGGCGGGGCAGAGTTTGTGTTTGTATGTGGTAACAGCATTGAATGCTGGGATTTCACCTCTCGTAGGTGGTGTAAACATTCGTCTGGTTCCTGTAAATAAATGTACGTCTACGTTTGAGAGGGAAGATGCCACAAACCTTAATCAGGAACCATCAGAGGATAAAACTGAAAACTGACTCTACAACCAAACTTATTCCTTTGTTTATTGATTTAGGATGTTGTTATGACCTGTAAACATGCATTGATCACAGATAAATTATATAAAACTTCAAATGTTTGCATCAAAGCCTTCGTCATTCATTTTATCCTCTTTTTTTTTTTTAATGTTAACGTACTTTGTGTTTTTGGTTTGACTCTGTTTTGTCCTGCGAAATGAAGCAGGTAAATTAAACCAGAGGTATTTTTGACATATATGGATATAAATGGTTTTTTTAACGTGTATTTTTAATGATATTTCAGGTCATACAGTAATATTGGGCGGTGAGTGTTTTCACAGTCGTGAGGGATGTTGTGGATCCTTCAGAGGGAGAAAAAGACCCGGGAATGAGGCGAGAACAGGTGGTGAAACAGTGAGGAACACCTGCTCCTGAAACCCAACCTGCATCCTCCATCACGGTCCAGCTGAGCTGACTCAGTTTTTCATTTACTCCCGCCTCCCTTAGTTCAGTCACATGGTCGGGTCACATGACTTTAAAGTTCACGTATGACTGGGTTGACTAAGTTGCCAAGGTGGTGTCTCCCACAGCCCTGGAGAACAGGCTTCAGAACCTCCAGTCAACACTTGTTTTTATACGGTCTATGTTAACGCAATGCCAAGAAGGAAGGATATCAGCCAAGAGTTTAGAGAACCAGCCGCTGCTCTGCATCGTCTCTGAAGGGTTGCCTCGTCGGTCGTCTTTCTTTGGTCCTGTGTTGCGAGTGTGAAGCCTCGCTGAGACGAGTTGTCCAAAGTCCTGGCTTGTGTCTTCACCACTCGTGGGGTCAGTGTGGATACTTGATGTTCTTTGTCTTCTTGTGGCTGCAGGGTGAAGAACCAGGCCTCAGTCACGTCAGCTCGGCGACATCGAAGCGACCGTGACGCTGCAGCGAACCGCCGATGACTGATGTCTTTTTGTCTTTCGCAGTCAGGACGGATCAGCGGGCCGGCGGACGAGCGTAATCGCACCGACAGGTGACACGTATGTGGGAACCAGAAGATGATGGAGGAGACGAGTGCGATCATGTGACCTGCACCTCACATGCCTCTTCTGTGCACTGTAAGTGTGTGAGGAGTTCCACAGTGACAACAGATGACATTTAGGAACCGATCTGAGCTAAATCCTCATTAACAAGCCACTGATCCTGAGGTGACGTGTTTTAAAAAGCCTCCACCAGCATTTCCTCTTCCTCTTCCTCTTCCTCCACTCTCAGTGACAAATAAGATTACTTTATTCTTTCATTGATCCATCGTTTCGTTACAGCTTCTTCTTGTGGTAAAATTTAAAAAAAAATTGGTTTCAATCAAACTCAAACTGAAAGACAAACCAACAAGATTTAACTCTTATTTTTTAATCTATAAAACACAAAAAGAAGAAATAAAAGCAAATAGACAATTAGTATCCTCTTCCTGTTTCCTTCAGATTTAAGGAAGTAAGCCAGGTGTGTGTGTTCATCTGCAGACGTCGATAAAAATAGATGTTTACTAGTCTGAAGCGTTCAGGTGTGGCTCAACCCAGCGCCACGAGGGAAAGACATCAGCAGTGGTCTTAGAGAAGCGATTGTTGCTGCACATCCATCTGAATCGGGACGTGAAAGCGTTTCCAAGAATCTACAGAGAGAAAAGTTATTAACAGGTGGAAAACGACCAAGACTGTTGTCAGTCTTCCCGGGAGTGGACGACGTTACACAACGTTAACATCGTCCATTTCCCAGAGTCTCGTCTGTCTAAGCAGAACATGGTAGGAGGACTCGGGTTCACAAGACGTTTAGAGCGACGTCCTGTGGACAGGTTCTGGACGTGATGTCCATCATCGTGTGGAGAAAACTGAATGCTGCATTTCAACAGAAACGGCTCCGACCCACTGTCGAGCACGGGGGTGGAGGGATGGGAGTTGGAGGTGGTTTAGGAGCTGTAAGAACTCGTGTCCTCTGAGAACCAAAAGTGTCTCATGGAAGAAGACAAAGATCTGAAACATGACAAATCAGAGGGACCGAAAAATAAGAAAATAAACGTTTTTGAATGAAAGACTTTGGAGAAATCCTAAAAATGTAGCTTCTTTAATTGTGTGGAGTCGGTAAGGGAACAGTTCTATAAATATAAATGATAAAGTTGAAAAGAAAAAAAAGTTTTTTCTTATTATTCAAACCCAGCACCGTCTCATTATGTTTTTTTATATAAATGCAAAAAATTAGGATTAAAAGAGGGGCTGCTAACTTTTATGCCACATGAAGCAGAAAAATTGATTTTAGGATTTTAGAAATACGGGATGCTGTTTTTTTTTTCTTTTTTTGTTCTTTTTTGAGTCGTCTGTGATGTAAAACGATGTAAAACGTCACTTCTCTGAACCCTCCAGACACGCTGAGTTTCTTTGTTCGGTTGAGGACATTTGTTTGATTTCGACACAGTCAGAATTCAATTTTCTGCTTTATTGTCTTTATTTTTTAAAACTGCAGCTGAATCTTTTTCTAATGCAGTCAATAATGGATGTTGGGAAACGGCATAAATCTGTGATTACGACGTGAGTAAAGAGGAGACGCTAAAACATTGACGTGATGGACTGAGTGTCTGCCGTCAGAAACAGAATATTTTTATTTTTCCATCCGTTTTCATCGAGGCGCTCCGATACCGGCACCGGTATCAGAAACTCACTCACACTGCTGGGTACTGGGTTGCCCCGGCAACCAAATACCGGACAAGTCAAAGTTGATGGATGGGTGATTTTAAATCTAATAAATATTTAATCCTCAGTGTCAGACGAGGAATGGTGGCTGATACCAGAACATCTGCGGAGTCACCGGTCCAGTTTGACCAGTCAGGGTCAAACGTTTCTGTCTTCGTCAGGTGATGACCCGGACACGCACGTTCAAGTGCATTAACGCCGCAGATGTTCCTGATTCATAGTCGGATGTTCCTCCAGGTCTGTCACGAGTGGGGACTCGGAGGAGGACGGTCACTTTATCCCGGATCTGAGGCAGGAGGACCAGCGGAGCCGTAGAGACCCGGTTCTGTCTTCAGGACCTCATCAGGACTAACGCAGGTGTGTTTCTCTTCCACTCCAGTCTGGTATCAGACCAGAACGGGTCAAGTTCCTCTCCCAGAACCGCACCAGCTGGTCTCCTCGGTTCCCAGACGTGTGTGGACTCTTGGGAACTGTTTTGGGTTTGGAGTTTTAGTCAGTTTGAATCATCCAGAACCAGAACCACACATCTTTGTTGTGAACCCAGCCCTCTTCTGGGGATGGGTGACGCTCCACCCGAACCGGTGTCACCTCGGCGGAGGACTCAAGTTCTGTCTGAAGCAGAATTTTGTGTTTTGCTCGACAGACTTGAGAAACTTTGCTGCAGCTCTTTGTCATCTGTGGCCCAATTAGCAAACAAATTTCCCAGCAAACCCTGGGCTTGTTTTTGTTTTTTTCCTTGTTGTAGGTGGATGGTTCGCCGGGAGTAAATGAAAGTCCCCCTCAACGCTGCGCCCTCACATCCGAACCGTTTCAAAGAGCAGCCGCGTATTTCCTGCCGTCGAATCCCCTCGTCGTTTGTTAGTCGGCGCGTCCTCGACGGGCGCCGTGCAGCCAGATCCCCGTCTTACCCGCCTGCTTTTCCTCGCTCACATCTAAGCCGGCGAGGCCTGTGATGGCCCGGGATGGAGTCCTATTTGTCGGAGCTTTCCATCGCCGTTTTCCACCGTGGGGCTGGTTCCCGGGCGGCGGGGGAGGGGGGCGGGATACTCGCGCTGTCTTCCTCCGCGCTTGAGTGTTTTCTGTTTGGCTGCTGTCACTGAAACAAGACGCATAAGCGCCGGCCTCTCTAACACGCTCTCGGCGGAGGCGGCGATGGGCTCTCCGGGGCCGGGACTTTTCCCGTCTCTGTCTTCATCTGCCGGTAAACGCTGACGGACCGCTGAACCCTGATGTCGGACCGTGACGGGCTGGGCTGAGAGGGGAGGGAAACCGAGGGGCCTCGGGTGCGCTGGTGAGCCATCATGGCTGCTCGGCTCACGCCATCCCGGCTCCGCCCCGGTCAGCCGGCCCGCGGACCGTCGGGGAAAGGCTTTGAAGGCTTTTTCCAACCCGGCTGAACTGTTGGAGTTAATGAGAGGATTGTTGGGATCTCAGAGCTGACGGGTGTGACGAGCGAGGCCCCGGCGAAGATCCTGAAAACAAGAACTTACCGGACTTGAGTGGAGAGCTGAAATGAGTCTTGGCCCTGCTTTTCAGCTGTTTAACCCGAGTTTAACCCTAATTCACAAAGCAAAAGTTTTATATCCAAGCCTAGTTGGGTTTTACATCCATGAAAACTGTACAGGGGGATTTTTTAAAATGTATACGATTTAAATTTATGTGAAGTCGTACATTTGCTGAGAATTTTTGATGAAAATGACTTTTGAGCTGTGGAGAGAAATTTGATGATTAAAAGGACCGAACCTTGTGTGTGAAGCGACTGCAGTTCCCAGAACAGCCACTAGGGGCTGGTTTTAGAAGCGAGTCGGTTCGGAGGGCCGACTCGTTTCTGGAGCCAGCCCCTGGTGGTCAGTACAGGCTGCAGATGTTCAAGCCAGATGTTTTGACAAAAGCGACCTCTTCCAGATGAGCAAATATGTTGTTACACGTTCCTGAAGGATGATTCACACCAAGATAATAAATCCATCGTGAAAACGCCACCAGCTGCAGCGTCGCAGCCCCTCACCTCTTCTTGTTTGATCCACTTCCTCCTGCAACAGTTTTCGCCCTCTCCACTTCCTGTGGGAACTCCGTCTGCCGAGCGGGTTCCCCTGACAAGCCGGATCGGGTCACATCTGAGCGACCTGCCAGCCCGGCGGTCCGTGAGGACATGAAGACACAGAGGTGAGGACAGACAATGAGGTGCAGCGCTGGCGGGGTCCCGACCCGCCGGAGCGCCGGGCTTTGATGGTCCCGTTCGGCCCGACACGTCGGGAGAAACAATGGCGGCTGGGACCGGAGGATGTTGTGGGCTTGGGTGAATGGAGATGAAAACGTGTCGCACACCTCTGCGTGGAAGCTCGGCGGCGTGAAGCGGCCCGCGGGGACCGCCGACGGGAAATTGGATTTCAGCTGCCAGTGTTTGACTGAAGGACAAATGAAACGTGTCCTCGGTGTCCGTCCCTGGCAGCGTGCCGCTGAGCAAGACATCACCTGCCAACGCCACATCTGCAGCCACAAACATCTGGCCTTTCATTCCTGAATTATTTCATAAAACCAAGTCAAAAAGATTCTGGCCTCAGTAGAAAAGCATTACGTTGTCATTTCTTTTCTGACGTCATCAGCGCCTCTCATGGTTGGACGTCTTCATTCTGCTGTCAGATGTCCTCACATGTGTCTGGAGAACACTCTGGTCTACAGAGGAGTTCATGGTCCACAACCCCACCATCACCCCTCCACCACCATGCCTGATGGTGGTGGAGATGTTTCTGCTGAAATGTTGTTTGGTTTTCTCCAAACATGGTGGTGGGCATCACATCCTGACATCTCTTTGGACTCGTCTGGTCCAGAAGTCTGGTCAGTTGTTCAGATACTTTTTTTGTGACGGATAGAAGAAGTTAATTCGTGGAAACCCTTCCAAACTAACTCCACTCGCTCGGTCTTCTTCGATCCCACCTGTTGGATTTGCTGGTGTTTCTCTGAGAAGATCATGGTCTGAACTTAGACCACCCTGAAGGTGTAGATGCTTGGCCATTTTATTGTGGGAGTAAACGGACGTTGACTCATTTTTGGAGCCAGACCCTGGTGGTCAGTCTGGGAACTGCACGTTGGATTCTTTTTTTTTTTTTCAGACAAGAAAAAAAGACTCCATTGTTTGAAACTAGAAAACAGAGCCCAGATCAGTCTCAACTGTCTACTTACCTGTGTCGTCCTTGCAGATCAGTTTAATAATCACCTCGTAAGAGATTATTTTGGGTTTGTTCCTTCAGTGTTGCCAAGTAGGTTCTGTGGCGAGGATTAGTCTAAATAACGGTAGAGAGGGAGGTGATGCTGTTGAAACTAAATATTATCTCCACTTGGTGTTACTGGGTTGAATTTGGGTTTTTAAAAAATGTTTTTAGTTTTTTACGCGTTTTCTGTTAAGATGCAAATTTCAGACCTGCATGTTTGGTCTTCTGTTGCAAGTCCAAAGCTCTTAAACATCTTCAACAAGAAGGTTTTAGGATGAAATCAGGAGACAAGCCAGAGTCAACGTAATTAACAGGGAGTGTGGGAGGAAAGCAAACACTGACACACCTTTCAGGAGAGGTATTTCTGTCCTCATTAGACGGTCCACAGTGGCAGTCTCAGCTGTCCTCCAGGTTCCTCCTGATCCAGGATCAATTAGGCATGGAATGGCTGAGTCGTAGAAACGCTGAGGTTCTGCAGGTGCCTTGAAACGTTACGATTAGAGAGGTAGGAGTTCACCTGTTGCCGGCTGGCGCCTCCCTTGATCAGGGTTCAGCTTCCAGCCGTGGAAACATCCCTCCCAGTGGGAGACGCCCGGTGTCATGAGTCAGATGTCACAGCCGGCTGATTAGAGACAGATGAACGTACAGTAATGATCCCCCGGCCCGTTTTGATCCACATTTGTGCGTTCACGGTGGAAAAACATGCAGGCAGATTTCATACAGCTCATCATTTCTACTCCCCATCCTGGAGGAAGCCGTTTTCTCCCTTCACGTTCCTGTCCACTTCTTTTTTTTTTTTTTTTGTTTTTCCCTTTTCTCTCTCTCTGCCCTTCCATCTCAGGGAATTCACTTCACTTTAATTGTTTGACAGTCTTTTCCTGCCTTTATGCCGCGGCCGCAGAAGGATCCGAGGATTTTTTTCCTCTTTTTGAGGCATTAATAACATTCCGCTCGACTGATTCCCCGGGGCGCAACCTCATTATGGCTTATAGGCAGAAAAAATAAACTGTCTGTGCTGCCTGGCAGCTCCCCCCCACCTGACCCCCCTTCTCAGGGAAGTGAAAGCTTGCTTCTTGTGGCTAGCTGAAGCACATGTCCAGGGTGTTGTCCATTTCTGCAGCAGAGTCAAAGTGGCTGCTGTTGACTCCAGTCACCACTAGGGGGCAGCACCATGGGTCACAGTACACGGGAAGGAGATGCACGAGGCGGCGTTTTTGGGTGGCGTGTTTTCACCTTGTGGATTTGTCATGAAGAACTGGTCATGTGACGATAGAGATCCAGAAATCAATTCTTTGAAGAGTCTTGATTTGTTTCGTCCAGTTAAGATGAACAAATTCACTGAGTTTTCCTGTAAAGGTAAATCTCATCTCCGTCAGGAACCGGACTGGAGTTGAACGTTTGATTGGCAGATCCGTGAAACTGTACACCGCTAAACTCAAAGAAGCCATGTTTGCACATTTTGTGTAATTGTTTTTAAAAGTAGAGATGTTTCTTTATATAGTGTATATTACTGAATATAAACCAAATCAAACGTTGTCTGATAAAGATCCAAATCACAGATGAACTGTCTTGGAAGTTGTGGACGTTTAAAAAGTTGTTGAGCAAGTTCCCAGCATCCTTCTCCTGGCGGTTACCGTCGGAGTTCATCGTTCAGTTTGTCCTTTGAATTATTCAGTTCAATCCTGAATTAAACATTAACGTTGTTCGGTGAGTCGCGTTTAACCCACTCGGATGTGAGATCTAACAGTGGACACTAAAACACCTTCTTCTGCCGGGCCGTAAACATGTTTGTTCTGTAACGTTGGGCATTTTAACACGGAGGTACATAAAGATGGACTCAGTCTTGAAGCCAGCACCTAGTGGTCAGTAAAGGAACTGCAGGTTTCCTAACTCCCGCGTTGGCTTCGACTCAGACGTCGAGACGTTGCTCAGAACCAGGAAGTGCTTACATCAGCGTTATATCAATCCACATTTCCATCCCGTCCAGTTCATCCCAACTGGAAGCGGGCCAGTCTCCTGCCCGAGAGCAGCCGGGTTGAGTCGGAGAGCGCGTCCTCATGGATGCGGGGCAGGAAACGTCCCACTCGAAGCCCACAGAGGTCGAAGCGAGCAGACTGCTGACATCAAGTCTGATTTTTTTACTTTTGAAACATTTCAGCTTTTTGGCTGACATGTGCTGACCTCTAAACTTCCTCCTTCACAAACTCCACCAGGAGGCTGCCCCGTTTCTGACTCGAAGCACAATATTCATGTGAGGGAAGAGCTTTTTATCGGTTTGATGCAACGATACGAAGCATTAACTTCAAGGAGAGGCCAAAAGTGACTTTCAAAAGTGTTTTTCTTTAAGAAGCAGTTAAAAAAAGGTCCAAAAACACTAAAACAAAACAAAAACACGGTGAGCTAATAGTTAAAACTGCGTCTTTGATCGGGTTAATAAATGGTGGTGTGTGGCGTTATCGGACCGATAAAGGACGAGGTTTTCTAAGAGTAATCAACATTTCTTTAAATGAAACTAGAACTGAAAAATGACGATAAAAATACGCCAAAGAGATACAAAAGACTGAGACGTGGAGCTGATGCAAAGATACAAACGGACCTCACAAACACGTTTCATTGATACGAAGACGGAATAAAAATAAAGATGCATAAAATAGAAGCAAGGAGATGAAATAAAGGCAAAAATGACTCGATGGAGAAGAAAAAGGAAGATGAACTACAGAGATTCAAAAATATGAAATATGAAAACCAAAGTAGGCACTAAAAGCTGTAAAAAAAAAAAAAAACACACACAAGGGCTACAAACAGACGAGAAACGAGATAAGACAAAGTAACAGTGAGGAGATAGAGGGGTCAACATAACCCAAAAATGTGTGAAACTTATCAAAAACAGAACAAATGACGTAAAACGAGCAAAAAATTGTTTTGTTTGTTTTTTTTTAAGTCATCCAGTTCTGTACATGTGACAGATGCACAGCTGAGACCCGGGTTTAGACCTCGATCAGAGACCTCCGACTTGAGGTTTTGTCTCAGACCCAGTCCTGGTCTCAGACCCGGGGTTTGGGTTTCAGACCCTGGATTTTGTCTCAGGCCCGGTATCAGACCTGGGTTTGGTTTCAGACCTGGTCTCAGACCTGGGTTTGGTCGTAGTTTAGTCTCAGACTCCGAGACTTCAGTCTTTGGGTCAGAGACCTCAGACTGGAGTTCTGGGCTCAGTCCCGGGTTTAATCTCAGGTCTCTTCGTACGGCGGCCGTCTTTGCGGCTCCTCTTCTTCTTCTCTGACACAAATTCCTGCAGACTTGACGTGGCCTCAGTTTTCTAACAACTTCCCCGCCTCTCACTTCATATTCATTCAGAGAAACGAAAGGCCGGGCTCCTTTGGGAGTCGAGCGTCGGCATCAGATCCCGCCATCAGATCCCGCCATCAGATCCCGCCGACGCGCCTCGCCAACCGACTTGAGTGTCGCCGTTATTGAGCCGAGGCTTGTAATTAAAGGCAGGTTCACATCGATGAATGTGGGTTATTTAGCTCTAAAAGATCATTTCTGGTGATGCTCTGCATAATCCCTAAAATATCCAGGCTGCTCCTGGAACACAGACGTGAATGGAGAAGCTAATGGACGTGCTGTTTGGGGGAAGCTAAGAAGAATTGATTGGTGGTTGTGGGAACGTTTTCATTCCTCAAACGTCCCGCTCTGCTTTACATGTGTAATGAACCTGCCGGAGCATTGATCAAAAACAAAAATTGGAGGACTAAATCTGCTTAGAAAGCCCCCCCCCCGCCCCCGTCTTTGTCCCGGCCAGCACTTACCGAGGTGCTATATGTCTCTTAAATGAGTAAATTGGCCCCCGTCCTTTTCTCCAGCAGCCGTGGGTTGCGGGCATTAGTCGAAAGTTTTTCCCGCAAATATTTAATCCTCGCCGTGACTGACAATGTTGTCAGACCTCCGGACGGGTTTTACGCCGTTATTACAAGCGCTCCTCCGTCCGGGGCACTTTGGATTATTCAAGATTATGTTGTAATCCTTTTAATCCTCATTGCATTAAGATTTCAGTCAAAAAAAAACAGAGGAAACAGTAAAAGTAGCACTCGGAGGTCTTAAGCGGGCCTTGTGATTGGGCGGCCGCCTTCATTTGCTGCCCGGCGTCTCCTCATTTGTCCTCCTCTCCGTCCACATCGTCAATAACCCGGCAACACGTTTGCTTTTCAGAAACGACGACGACTCATCCTGGACGGCGGAGGAAAACACAGATGTACCCGGGAGTGGGTTCCGGCCCGTATCTGGGAACTTTTCTGATGAAACGTTTGTCTCCGGCGGCGCGTCCCGCCGTTCCTGTCCAACTGTTTCTCCCCCATCTGATGTCCCCCCGCTGCTCCATACAGCCCTTATCTCTCCTCGCTTGACTTCCCGCCACGCCAGAGAGGTTCCAGCAGGCTCCCGCCTCCGTCGGCATGAATAAAACAATGTCCGGCTCGGAAAGTGGCGCATCTGTAAACCAAGCAGATCCACACCAGAGATGCAAATCCACGCGGAGACGGCCCATTTGCTTCAAAATCACTCGAAGTGTAAAATGAAAAGAAAAATCGAGCCACCTCCTGGTGTCAAATCCACACTCTTCAGTTGGAGTGAGGAAACTTCCTGTAAACCAGGAAGTAACAGGAAGTAATCAGGACTTCCTGTAAACCTCAGCAGAAACATCTTTGTTCTGGTTTGTCGGACTTGTGACCATAAAGAGATTTTTTAATCAGAAAAACTCGTTGTTTGGCGCGAGAGCCGGTTCAGGTACATGTAGAGTCACTTTATTTTTTTAGGTCACGTTTGGTTTTATAATTGAGACAATCTGAGTTGCATCATCGTTGCTCGGTGCTGGACGGCACCCGGGTTTGTGTTTCTGCTGCTTCAGCAGAACTTAAAGGCAGGCAAGGCTGAGCGCGGTCAGGTCTGAGGAGATCTGAGCGGCGCCGCCCTGAACGTGCTCGTGGATGCTCCTCCCAGCCCACTCTGCCTCCTGCAGCCGCTGGAGGAAGAAACGCTCCGAGGTCATCGCTTTCTGACTTCAGATCAGATCTCTGACGTGCCTCAGAGTCCCACTTCACCCTGGCAGCCGTCTTCGTGAGGAGACGAGTGGGATGATCCTGAGTGGAGTGGATCTTTAACGGTGCTACAGGCCACTGGTGGGTGAGCCTGGCACAAGGGGGACCGGCACCAGGAGGGCCCGGCACCAGGAGGACCGGCACCAGGAGGACCGGCACCAGGAGGACCGGCACCAGGAGGACCGGCACCAGGAGGGGCCCGGCACCAGGAGGGCCCGGCACCAGGAGGGGCCCGGCACCAGGAGGACCGGCACCAGGAGGGCCCGGCACAAGAGGGACCGGCACCAGGAGGACCCGGCACCAGGAGGACCGGCACCAGGAGGACCGGCACCAGGAGGGCCCGGCACCAGGAGGACCGGCACCAGGAGGACCGGCACCAGGAGGGCCCGGCACCAGGAGGACCCGCACCAGGAGGGCCCGGCCCTGAGATAACGAGAACAAAAAAGTTGTGACAACAGTTAAAAAACAAATCAATACAGTCAGCAAAAACACAGAAATAAACAATAAAGTAAATGTTACAAAAGATGCTTAAAAAAAAAAAAAAGCCAAAATGAGAAAATAAATAGAAAAAAGGACCGAAAACTAAAAATTGACGACAAAAAATACAACAAAATAGCACAATAAAAGAAAAAGGGAAAATGGAGCAGATATTCAGGAAAACACACCAGCCGCTGACGTCGAGTCGGGGTCAAACTCTGGTCCTTGTTTTTATTTTATTTGCCACATTTTAAAAACTGAGACTCCACCCACTCCTCATCAGAACTAATAAACAGAAGAAATAGGCAAATAATGTGACTTGATGTCATGTTAAGTTAAAATAAAGTCAAACCCATGGTTGAATTAAATCTGGCCGTGGAGCCTAAAATGTTGTTTTTAGTCTTTTCTTTAGTTTCTCCAGAAACTGACTGTATCAAAGAAAACGCTGCGTTGTAGTTCAGCTATGAGACATAATCGTACGTTTGTGGTGGACTAAAAACAAAAAACTCGGTCGGCATCAAGTATTTACATGAAGAGACAAAAAACCAAGAAGCCCAGAGCAGCCCTCCGTCGAGGTGCCGTTACCGTGGCAACCGAAGTCCAACTCAGGTCTTATCTGATGTCAAAAATGTGACGTGTCGTCACCGAAGTCCAACTTTAGATCAGACGCTTAAAATTCAACATTTAAAATGCATCTTAATAAATTGTGTTTTTAACAAAATAAAAGCCCTGGCAGCACGTCCAGGGATGAGTGTCTGTAAACACTTGGAGGTGTGGGAGTGGGGGGGTTACGCTGATCCCATGTGAGTTAGGCGTTTGACATAAACTTCCAGTTGTCTTTTTTTGTTCTTAGATTTGTCTGTAAATCTCTTTTTTTTTTTTTCTGATTATTGAATATTTTATTTTGGTGCCTTCCTCAGTCTTCGGTGTGAGTTTTCCGACTGCTTCGACTTGGTCTTGTGAACTTGTGACCCGTCGGACTGCAGTAGAACCAGCTCCATGCTGCTGAGAGTCTCGGCGATAACGTAAATCAATTCACCTTAAATCACACGTCCCCGAGCGAGAGCGTGGAGTGGGGAGTCGGAACTCTGTCTGGATCGCGGCATCACGGCTGTGCAGCACAACTCCGTTCAAAAGTGGGTTTTGAGACATTAACTGTGAAACTGAGACGGGAATGGCTGCGGGGCCGAGGTGGAACCACCCACACTGAGACCGCCGCAGCTCTCAGGCGCTTCGCTCGATGCCCCCAAGTTTGCTCAAGTACCTCTTGGCACTTGTGGCCTTTTGACTTTGTGAAGCAGACGGAGCGTCATGAGTGGACGCGGTGGAGTGATGTCTCCCCGGCTTGGTTCCGGGGTGAAAGTAGGTTACGCTTTGCTTTTAGGACATGTAGCTAGCCCCTGACCTCTGGCTCGGATCCTGCTCCCAGACGCCTTCAGCGGCGGCAGCATCAGCCGGCGCTCCTCCCCGCCGGCCCGCGGGAGTCAGAGTGCACGGAGAGCCCGGAGAAGCTTTCACATAGCGGCAGCGCTCAAACCCGGGCCCGCGCTTCCCCAGCGCCTGTCCCCGACCGCCGCCGTCATCGGCCGTGTCACCCCGGTTATGTCACAGGAAGTGAGTGGCCGGTCTCCGCCGGTCTCCGCCGGTCCGAGTGTGGAGTCACAGCGTCTGACGCGCCCCCCCAGACCCCCCTGTTTTGCCTTTGGACGACCCGTATCATGTTGACAACAACAGCGGCGGCGGTTTCACCTCAGAGACAAATGTCCTGTTGTTGACGCTCGGGGTTGAGGCTGACATGAAGACGCTGATGGAGAGTGTTTGTCCCCCACGTGTCCCACTGGACGCCACGGTGACCTGCCTCTCCCCCAACACGCATGCTGGGATCAGAACTTGTACGGTTATCTTATTCGGCAGGTCCAGTTTCGTCTGGATGCTCAACAGAAGTCCCACCGGTCCAGTTCTGTGTCCCCAAACTTGACTCCGTCTGGTTTGGACTCGTGGTGAAGGTGGCCACAGATCCACCGGACCGGTTCCTGGGTTTCTGTGGGCCTTTGGGGCAAAAAAACCATCAAATCTGGGCCACTTCTGGTCCAAACGAAACACGTCAAAAGTTTGACCCGGTTCACACGCCCGAGGACACGTCTGACCCACGTAGGTCTGCAGAACGTGGAGCAGAAGCAGATCGGGTCCAGACGTGTCTTCAGTGACAGAACCTGCCTGGTACCCGGACTGAAGCTGCAACTTTCATGTGTTTTTATATTTGATCACATTTTCTTTCTTCATTCATTCTTTCAGGTTTATGAAAGTTAAAAGTTTGTCTTAAAACAGTTTGTTGGTTCACGGTGGAAGTTCAGCTGCTTGTTTAAACTCAAACTTTAGAGCCAGTTTCTATTTTATAAATGAAACACGGAAATAAACACCATCATTTTAACCTTGTTCTAGTCGTTTCTGGAAACTGAAAAATTAAAGTCATTTCTAATAACTTGACAAATACAGATAAACTTAATTCACTAAAAACTTGAGAGTATAAGATGTTTCTCTGAATTATGTTAGCAACACGACAAATAGTAAGAAAAAAAACAAAACTCCGTCGCATCTTTGTGAGTCAAACCTCCGACCTGAACCGCTCCAGGTGTCGTCATGGTTACTCGTGTTGCTCGTCACCGTGGTAACCAGAAACTGGACCGAGTTGAACTTCCAGGTCTGCCGACCAGATCTTGGTTGTTTTTCTGAGTTCAGCCGCTCGAAACGACAAAGTTCTGTGTTGCTAATAGCAACAGTTTAAAAAACAAAAAAAAAAACAGTTTTTATCAAGAAAAATCTCCTGATAAAAAGAGAGATTTTAGTTGTCTAGTCTCGGTGCAGCTGATCTGATTTATGACTTACGTTAATTTCTTTAAGAAAATAAATAAGACCGGCCGATGTATTACTGGGACTTTTGTTTATTTGTTTATTTTTTTTAATGTTTGTGGATTTCCACAAAGATGAGTGAGTCATTTCCTGTGGAAATAAACACTTCCTGAGTGGAGCGCCCCCGACTCCACAGCTGAAGTACGTTTTAATACCAGAAGTCTTATTTAAGTGTTAAAGCAGTTTTAACCAATCAAACATGTTTACTCCACCCGTGTTGCTCCGTCCTGATTCAAAAGTTAGCAGAATTGGACTTTTTAAAATTGATTTTCTTTAAACTCGGACTTCTCTGTATCGTCCTTTCAGCCTCAGAACCGTGGCTCGCCGCGTCAGTGAGGCTTTTTAAGAGAGCGTCTGGGCGGTGGACCGGGTCGATTGTTTTTCCGTCCGTCCGGTATCTGGAGAAGGTTCCAGAGATGTTCCCGCCAGCACACTTTCCCAGTTTACACCACCCTCGGGACACACATGCCATAACACAGAAACATTTAGTCAACAGACGTATACAAAGCACTTGGAGGCCCGAAGGAGAGCCGTGAGAGCGTGGCCCGAGACTTGAAGAGCTCGGTTCTGTCTTTAAAACAATGAGCTCCCAGGACCGGTGTTTACACATGCTCAGCTGGACCCTCCGAGCCCCGCCGACCTGCGCCGCCGCCGCCGCCGCCGTACAAATAAACAGGAAGGCCGCGGCCACTTGGGCGAGGGCCACGCTCATAACTCACAAAAATGTTTCACAGAAGGCTTTCGTGGGGAATAAACTGTTGATCCAGAAAAACCGGGCCGCGGGTTCTTGACGATCCCATCGCATCAACTCGGTTCTGGATTCAGAAAAATGTCAAGAAAAACAGGCGTGTTCAGCTCCACTAAACTGCCCACTCGGAACCATGTTTTTTGTTCAATAATGAAGTATGTTGAAGCGTTGATTGACAGGAAGTGTTTAACAGCAGCAGGAAGTCGGCCCAAGTTGCCGCGTCGGCGCTCCAAACTGACGGACCTCTTTATTTCTCCCAGTCAAAGAAACCAAACCGCCACAAAGGAGCAAACGTCCAGATCTGCTTCTGCTGCACTTCACCGCTCACACCAGCGCCGCCGACATGAAAAGCCGTCTTCAAAAGCTCTCCTGATCCCTCTGCAGAGAAGTGCTGAAATTAGAGTTGCACATGGACGCCGTGGAGACGCCGCCGCCGCCGCTCAGCGGAGGGAGATTAACCACGGCGTCCGGGCGTCCTAAACCCGGCGTGTCCGACATGACACGGCCGACACGCGCGCAGATCAGGTGGCGATAATCTGAAATTGCTTCTTTTCAGAGATCTCTAAATCCAGACTGGGCGAGAGAGAGTCGTCGCCGCGGCGACGGCGTGGGTCAGCTGCAAGTTTTCACCCGTCAAAAGCTGGAGATTAATCTGAGGAGCGACTTTAATAAGATACAGCGATTTAAAAAGAGTTTATAAAGCATAACTGATGCTTCATAGATTAAAAAAAGAGGTTTTTAAGTTTAAGTTTGTCAAACGTACGTCAGACGGCCTGGATTAGGTAGCGGCGGGGGAATCTGTGGTTCGGTTCTTTACCAGGGAGGTTCCTCAGTTCAAACTCTGAAAACGATCCGAACCCAACAGGTCCGACGTGGTTCTGGTCCCAGGTCAGTTTGGATCTGTTTCTGAAGGATTTGGAGATGTCCGGATCCCTGGAGATCCGGGTTGATCACCCAGATCCCAGCGTGAAGGCGAGCGGATTCTGGACCTGGAGGTGTACACCTGTCACAGGTGTAGATATCAGCCCAGACTTTAGACGAGGCGCCGACTACCCGTGAGGACTTGAGAAACCGTCAGGAGGGTTTTAAAGGGTGGATGCCGGAGTTTGAGGTTTCAGACGAGGGACTGGAGATTTGTGATTATAAACAACAACAACGTTTGACACGACTTTGGACCTGTTTACTTTCTCTGTGACACCATGTTGACCTTTAACCTCCTGACTGAGCCCACCCACAAGTGTAAGGTCAGTCGGCGGTAACCATGGTTACAAGCTTTGAGTCTTTGAGTCTAGCTGAATGTGCTCTCTCAACGTGATCACTCTTCAGTTTTTAGTCGTTTGGTCATTTGAACTTTTTTCTGCATCTTTGCTTTTTGAGCTCGGACCTTTCGGACCTCCAGCGCCCCCACATGAATCCTGAAGGTGCATGCTGGGATATGTTGGGCCACCAGGACGAGCCGACCTCCACAGGAAATATTTCACAATTAAATATACAGCAGGACGGGGGGTGGGGGGGAAGGGCTTACAAAATACACCTCTTCTGCAGTATAAACAGGATTTTTATCTAAGTTGTGTACACAGTCGTTCAGCTGGCGGGCTTCAGGTCTTAGCTCACTAATATGGCAAACAGCATCCGTGCACATATCACTCACAGCGCTCCAACGTAAATACAAGTCGCTGATTCTTCCAAGGTAACAATTGAGGTTGTGTACGATATGAAGGACTGCACCTCCGCCCCCCCCACTCCTATTAAACGCTAGCTCAAATATTTATATTTCTCTCTGGTATAAATATAACAGAGTTTCACAGTTCTGGCATTGTTTGGAAGGGTAAGAAACCGGCTCGTGTTGTAGACGAGAGCCGGGTGACAGGTGGCGATGTGAAAACCGAGAGCTTCAGGGCCCGAAGGTAAACACAGCGCTTCAACAATGCGGGCCGACGTGGTCGGAAGCACTCGCTATGTTTCCCGTCGCTGACTCAGGCTTTTATTGTGAAGGAGCCGTCCATCCTGCTTGGATTTGATTTTTTAAATATAAAATACATACATGAACACAAGCATGGGGTCAAATCCTTCCTCCCTCAGCTGGCAGGACTCAGAACTTATTTCACTTCCGTGCAGAAGTTTCTTTATTAGTATTAGACAGGAAATGGTCCAAAGTTTGTTCCATCAGGTGAAAACCAAAATCTCAGTAAAAGAGTGGAAGGAAGCATCCAGAGTCTGATGGACTACTCATGATGTGTTGTTTCCATAGCGATCAGAGTGAAAGTCGTTGGCTCGGTGCTTCATTAAAGGCTTGGGACGGGGTCACGTCACATCAGAGGCCAGATTTGGACATTTGTTTCAAGGAAAAAAGAAGCGGAGGCTTGTCTCCGTCTGTATCTGCGATGGTAAACACGTTCTGATTGGCTTTGGAGGGAGATCAGCGAGGTATCAAAGCCGGGTAATTTTCCCCCGTTAGAAAAATCTGTCAGCGCTTAGAAAGCCATAAGGAGGGGGTCACTGTCGACTTAAACATCACATGACGTGTCCAAAAGCCGTGACGGCCATCTCCATCGCTTTGAATTGTGCACAGGCTGCAGAAACGGTCCTTATGTGGCTCTGACAGCAGCAGAATCACTTTAATCTACTCCAGTTTCCTCTGAATTGTCGACAAATCAGAAAGAAAAAAAAAACCCCTCTTAATACTTCCTGCCGCTGGTGAAATGGTGTTCATTAAGGTTTGATGCGGCTGGATAATCACCCTTAAAAAAAGCATCCAGGGCTTGTAAACATGAATTATGGGCGGGGGAGGAGGGGAAATCCAGCAGGACCTCATTTGTAATGCAAAACTTTAATACTCCTGACTGAAGAGGCCTGACATGCTGAGGTGTAATGTCAGCTATCGATTGATCGGCGGCCGGGCGTCTCGGTGTCAGGCCTCATTGACATTCTCTCATCTTACGATGGAGGTAACTTGTTATTTCTGTTTACGGCCGCCTGGATGTGCCAGGAACTCCTCTTCTTCTCCCCTCTTTCTGGGAAGAAATCGTAACGGATCTTGCAGCGTGTTAGCCGCGGCTCGGGCTGTTGACTGTAAGTGGCGAGGCCATTGATCACCCTCCTCCGTCCGTGTGACACGTGCACGTTTATACTCCCTTCGGCGGCTCTGTCAGCTTTGTGTTTCTGGACAGGTGCGAACTCGAGCAATTTAAAAAAAAAACACTTGTTTTCAACAGATGACAGTTTCATGATGTGTCCTAATCTGTCCAAACATAATTTTCTTAATTATGAGTTAAATGTTTGAAATGAAGCATAAAGCTGACGCCATACGGAACAGGACAAACCTTTTCATCTCATAAATACATTTCATCACCAGCTGATGTTTTTGGTCGTGTTCGGAGGTCTTGAGGTGTCGAACACAGCAACGATTGATTCACTTTAGTCTGCTTTGTTTTATTGTTTTTTAAAAACATGTTGTGTCCAGACGCTTGAATGAAGCTCTTACTTTGGTAACTTCTAAAGTGACGCAGCTTCCTGTTAACGCCGCTGAAGCCTGAATTCTGAATAAATTTGTCATTTTACCAGATGGAGTATCTAAAGACGGGCTGCTGCTCATCTGTCGTGGACGTGAAGCCTAAAACCGTTTGGTCGCTGTGACCCGGGCTCCTAGTGGTCGTTGGAGGAACTGCGGGTTTGTCCACTTACACTAGTGACAGATGGAGTGTTTTACCTCATTTAACCTGGTTGGCGTCTCCGACTTCCTCTCGTCCACGCTCGGCCTCTCACCTTTAAAGCCTGGCTCTCCGTGCGCGCACCGACGCCTGCACGCGCTGCATATGTATTTTCTCATAACAAACTCGCCAACACCCGGAGCGAGCGTGTGTTTTTAGGTGACAAGTCCCCGCCTCAGCCCCCTCCCCCCTCGGTGTAAAAATAAAACCGGAGGAGAGGAGGTGTGGGGGCGTCTGCGCCCCCTCCGCTCCGTCGCTCTTAGCAGGGGTTATTGATTGTGACGTTGGCTTGCAGTGCACCTTCCCAGTCGCCTGTCAGCCAGATGAGGGCTGGCAGGTTGGGTCCTGCCCCCCCGTGACAGCTCCCGCGTGGCAGGGAGGGTTTAGTGGTGGCATGGTGTTGGAGGAGCGTGTCGGGGGTGGGGACAGCTGGCAGGGCCCTGGCCCTCGTTCCCCCCCCCCCTCTCTGCTGTCCCCGAGCCCCCCAGACCTCCGACCCCCTCCCACCAGGGCGTAGATCGCTGCTGTCGTAGCTACAAGGTGAGTGGGGCTGCCTGCGAGGGTCCGCCTCCGTTTGAGGATGCTCAGGTCTGTCACAGTGGATCTTTTCACCCCCAGAAACCCCCTCAGGAGGAGGGTGAACCATTTGTCTGTGTTCTGCATTACTTTTCACCGCCGCGTTTAGTACAACAAGCAAACAACACCCCCACCTGCGCGGCTTGTTTACCGCCAGCGCCTCCAGAAGGTGCATGGCGCCCGGCTCAGACAGGTAATGAGTTGGCTGGGGGGCGGTCGACATGACTGCACGCGTGTGAGAGTGTGAAATTAGCCCACACAGCTTTCATCAGCGCAAGGTGTTTCCCCGTCTGTGGGATTTCCACACACACACACACACACACACACTCGGAGGAGGTGGTAGAGCCCAACACCTGCCGGATGGTGAACACTTGGATCCAGGGCTCCGAACGGCAGCGGGAAATAAATTCTTTCTAGGCAGAAAAACCATCTAAAACAATTCTTGGACAAAGTTTGTTTTAGTTCAGTGATCTAATGTCTAGTGTCTATTTTAATACCTGTGATGATGATGATGATGATGATGATGATGGTTGCCATGGCGGCTGACTGTGGACTCGCAGCTTTTTCAGCTGCGATATAAAAAGAGTGGACGAGGTCACGATGATGTTGATGGGACAAGGACCACCTGGACGAGTGGGGGAATGGACGAAGAACATCTGAGGGTGTCCTGAGGTGTTGAGACAGGTCACTCGGGCCGGGAGAGTTGTTGGTTGGGGTTGAAGAGGTCGGAGGCTGGACGAACATCTCCGACCCTGGTGGAGCTCCTCCTGAGCCGCCGTCGGTGGGTCCCTGTGATGTACTGGTGGGTGACCACTGTCTTTCTGAAAGCACCTGAACTACCTTAACTCGAAACTCGTGTCAGAACTTTTCCAGCTTTTGTTGGTTGTTTTCCCGTCGGCGTGGTACCGGACCTCCTCCAGGATCAAAGACCGGGCCGGACTGAGAGTAATAACCCGCACGTGTTGGGACAAGCCTGAAATACTGAACAGATCATAAGTAATAATCACCGCAGGGTTGGAGACAATAAGCCCCCCTTAACCCCCGTCCCTATCTCCGTCCATTCGTCTTGGAAAAGGAAATTACTAAATCCAATACAGTTGGATAAAAATCTGGCCTGTCTGGATCGGCTGCTGGAGGATAATGCGGCCTGATAAAGACGCTCGTTTCCGGCCGCGCGCCATCCGTCATCGGGGGGGGGGGGGGGGGGGGGGTTACTCTCCTGGTCAAGCTGTCTGCTGCTCCAACGGATGACTGCAGTGGTTTAGAGGCGCTCGTTGCCGAGGTTACCAAGTTTAGTTGTTTCCAAAAGCTGTGCGGACTCGAGGAATTGCTGAGCAGCTTTGGAGAGTTGGCCGAGGTCCGAATCCCTCAAGAACTGGGTTTCCTGACCTTTTCTGACCCCTGAATGCAACCTTTGTGTCAAATTTATTAGAAAGTGCTTTTCTTGAGGGGGAAAAGACATCAGTAATGTCTTTTAATAGGCAGAGTTCATCGCTTTGTGTGAAAGCACTCTGGTTTCTTTTACTGTCGTCTCCGTTTTAACGGCGGGAACTCAAGTCGCAGTTGCAGCGATGGAGATAAGAGCTGAATACCTGAAATCCACAGTAATAAAACCTCGTTCCCCTCGCAGCTGCAGGCGAGCGTTGTTGGCAGGAAGGACCATTTATCCAGGATTTATATCCGCGGTCGTGCAGAACCATTCCTTAAGGCAGAGGTAGATGTTGGAAGTTGGTCTGGCTTCTTCTTTTTTAAACTTAAGAACCTGAAGTCATTTTTCTGAGAAACCCAAAGAGCTTAAAGAGTGTGTAAGTAGGATGCTGAAATGAATTCTAATCACCTATTATGGCGTAGATTTGCTGAACAAGTCTCTCCCCGTCTGGCCTGAAGGAGAACAGGATGTCGTCTTTTACGTTACGAACGACCTGCTGTTAAAGAGGACAGAAGTTGCTGCAGTCACTGGGGGGAAAAAAAAACGGCGTAAATGTTAAAACCCTTTCAGAGACGGACAAAAGAGAAAATAATACAAAAAATATGCAGTCAGTTTGAGATTTAGGAAAAGCTACTTCGAAAGCTCCTGAAAACCCTGCAGCAGTTCCACTTGTCACCACATGGGGGCAGCGTATCACAGGAAAGTTCGTGTTTCACTTCTAGCTTGTATTCACACGGCAGCGTTGCAGCAACCCCGCGGGGTTTCCCATCTCTGACCCTTCAGGTGAACGGGATCTCCAGCTGAGGAGGCAGCGCCCAGAAACCCCCGACCCCCGTAAAACTAAATTAAGTCCGGCTTCCTGTTCTTGTCCAGTTCAGATTCGTGATTTTCCTCCGATCCGAAGTCCGTTGTTGATGTAAACGGTTTATATTGGGAGTTTTGTTGTTCAAACTGACCCCGAACCACTCGTTAGGAACAGGTTTGTCCAGGTATGTGCTTGAAACAAACGTTTAGGTTTAAAATGGGCTTAAAAATAATAATAATAATAATAATAACCTCAAGATGCAGGAATTCAGATGTAAACGTAGATAAACAGCTCCGGCGCCTCGCCACGCGAGCCCTGATTTAATTTTGCAGTTTCCACTGAGGTGATGTGGCTCGCCTCCTTATTGTAACCAGAACGGACCGACTCCCGAGTGATCTGAGTGAAGAGGCCACTCGGGTCACCCCCCCCCCACCCCTCTGAAGTCGGAATAATGTGCTCATCTCAATTCGATCCACGTCGCTGCCACAGCATTTCAAAAGACACTTAATTTCATACTTGTTTACAGCTCTCTCCGGAGATCTAAAGTTCAAAATCGCATGCATTTTTAATTCCAAATTAAGCCAGAGGAGGAGGAGGAGGAGGGGGAAGAGTATTCCATGTTCATTTCGCCACATTTTGACAAACATGACCTCCCCTTGCAGGGGCGGAGGGATTATGGGGAACAAAAGTTGGCCGGCTCGTCGCCATACCACAGCTTAAGGCTATTGAGGTGACAGATTAGAATATCTTCACCCTCTCAGCGAGATAAGAGTGACACCACCATCAGGAAACGGTGCAGAACATAATGAATTGGTGATCTCCTTCCACCAAAGAGCACGTGTGAAGTCGCGGTTTATAAATCATCAAAACAGTAACCCAGAATTAAAAATACAGACTTAAAATAAAAACCTGAGGAATCTTCCTGTTTGTTGTCTTTCTCCGGAGGATTTGTCTGAACCCTCAGCTCAGCTGTTTTGTTGCTGGGTTTTGTTTCTTATTATCCCGGATAATTGCAAATATGTCAGACGTGTCACCCGTGACGTCCGCTGACGCCGGCGCCGTGGCGAGCCGGCCCAAACGACACGGCGATGCATCTCAACCTCTCCCGCTCTCAATTAGCTCCCGGCGCTCCAGGTTAATGGAAGTTTTGATTGGGGGAAACTCTGGTTTCCTGGATGCTGACTTCCCTTGTAGATGCAGTGGGGGGTGTGGGGGTAGACCCGGTTCTTATCTGCCTTTGCAGAAAGACAAGTTACTGCGCTGCTCTTACGTTTGCTTTCTGCCGGACAGTCACCTCAATCTACTCGACGGTTTTTCTTTTATTTGTCTTTTTTTTACTGGAACAATGAAGTAAAGTCATGAAACAAACTTCACTCTCAACTTGAAGATAGAAATCTCAGTTGGTTTGAGCAAAGAAAACTTTAAAGTGTTGGACTAAAACACAAACATCTGATTTGGTGAATGCTGCACATTAGGTTTGTAAAATCGTGTTAAATTGCATCGATGGGTGGCTTAAGATAAAGATTTAAAACCAGTTAAAAATGAACCTTTTCTCTAAGTTTCAGGATCTTAGATTTCCAGAAGTTTATATGATAAAGTCCAAAACCCTTTTGACTTGTTTTCAGACGGTACGAACCAGGAAATGAAGCCCGCAGGGATCACCTAAGACTTTTTGAACCTGAATTTGAATTGAGAGACTCATCGTTGGAGTCGGCCCCCAGTGGTCATTTGAGGAACTGCACGTTTTCACACTGGATTCATTTTTCTGAACCACAGATTAAAGTCCTTCTAGCAGCTATCAGAAAAGTTAAAACAAAAATGTGGCCAACTGAAGATGCAGAAAAACAAAGTTTGTCTCTGAAACTTGAAATTAACAAGTTCACTTGTTGCCGGAGGAGATGAACGGCTCGCTTTCAGACAACACGCGGGAGGAGCTAGCTTTTAAATAATAGAAATAAGCCAAGCTCGTGTGAAAAAGAGTAGTCAACAGTGATGAACCCCTGACCATCCATGCAGGTGTTGGCAGGTTTAACTCGCAGGTTTTGGACCGACTTTTTGCTTGATCCTTAAGAAGCCTTACTCAGCACTTTTATTTCAAAGTTCTGTCGTCGCTAAAAAACAAATTATGGCGTTCGTACTGGCCGTGGCAGGAAGTGAACAGTTTTACTTCAAAGCATTGAGGCCTCAGCAGTTAATAAAAAAACACTTATATGTATATAATTTGACAGGTATGGCCCTCCTTGGTTACCATGACAACGGGTCCTAATGGATTTGCACATTTCACCTCCACTGTGGAGATGAAATACTACTCTTTCTTGGAGTGAATCTGTTGACTTGATTTCCAAGAACAACAGGAAGCGTTTGTTTGATAAGTTAAAGCAGCGTTAGTTTGTCCACGTGAGAGAAAAGGTCCGCCTGGCCAGCCGGAACCGATCGGTCCAAAGTTTCAGGAGGATCTGGTGTGAAACTCCGGTCTCAGTGAACAGAGACTGAGACTGAGCGAGGAGGAGGAGGTCTCTACGCCTTCTCAACCAGTCCAGCGGAGGAGAAATCAGAAAAGTAGCAGAAACGATGCCGTCGAATCATCTCAGCATCGTCAGAAACATGTTGGAGGTGCTAATCGGACAACACGGGCGTGGATTCGGTGGAGAAGCACGAATCTCGTTGCTCTAAAGCCGGAAGACAAAGTGATCAAAGAGCAAAGACGGGTTTCTGCGATCCAGATCGACTCGCAGGCGGCGAGAAATTCAGGAGAAATTCCTGATGGAGGGGAACCAGAAAAGTCCACTAGTGGACCTTGCAGATCTGATTGGCCCACTGAGACATTTTCAGATTTTGTGACGGCTTCCATCACTGTAAACACCTCAGTATTTGTTCTTCTGTGATGGAAACATTAAAGCAGAGAAAGTTCACAGAGATTTTCCGTCAACATTTTAGAGTTTGCTGAAAAAGACCTCTGGTGTGTCTCATCTTGATGAAATGACCAGCAGAGAGAGCAGAAGTCGGCCTCCCGCTGTCTCCTCCTCGGCAGGGAGGTCGGCGAGATTACCGGACTCGTGTTCGCCATCCCTCTGCTCAAACCTCCTCCAGCCAGACAAAACCCGCTATCAGAGGATGACATGAAACACCAGCCCGCTGGGCATCCTCCTCCTCCTCCTCCCCGTCCGTCTCCTCCTCGCTCCACCACCGCGCTGGAGCAAACGCATCAGTGAGTTTCACTGCAGCTTGTTTGCGGCCATGTTGGAGGCAAGGTGACAAGAGCAATACAAGAAAAACATCCCTGCAGTTTCCAGCAAGAGCTTAAGGTGGAACTGTTCTCCAAGGGTAGGGGAGGGGGGAACGCTGCCACCTCTCTTTCTTCTTTTCCTCAGTTTACCTAAGTACGCCAAAAAAAAAAAAAAAAAGAAATAAAAACGGCGGGGGGAGAATCAGCAGCACACACAAACACACAAACATCCTCCTGAGGAATGGCTGGCGAGCAGAGAAGAAATGCGCCCTGACAATCTCCTCTTCCCTCCGGCAGCTGGATGCCAGAAACGAGCACCGTTTCTTCTGAGAGATCTTTTACTGAAGATGCCAGGGATTAAGAAAGAAAAGACTGCAGGACACTGCTGTGTCACCTAGAATTAAACAGCCCTAAACTCTCCGGTTATGAGATACTCTGCGTAAAAAATAGGTCAAAAATCAGAAGAAATGGAGAGCTTTTGATTCTTATCTTTTCCTCTGAGTTCTGCCTCCGGACTCTTCGTCTCTTGCTTGGTGGTTGGTGTCTTCACGCAAAAGCTGAGCACGCTAGCAAACAAATCATAGTCATTCAGATTCAAAAAAGCAACTGTCATGGAGCTGAAAAACTTTTTTTTTTTTCTTTTGGAAAACTGAAGAGACGATATAAGTCTTCAGAGTTTTAATAAAAATGAACTGCAAAACCTGCAGATCTGAAAAGCTGTTGGGATGAGTAGATTCAGGGAGACCCACCTGGTCCCACTGGATCCCGCCGGGACCGATTCAGAAGCCCATTTGGTTTGATTAGTCAGATTATGAGTTTATTTGCAGATTTTGAGAGCTCGGGAGAATCCTGCTCATTTAAACATGTTTCTCAGTGTCTTTATCCTGTTATGGACATCAAAACAGTGAATGGTGTGAAATAAAATGTACTTTTAACGCAAAGAAATAAGTCAAAAGGGTTTCTCTTTTCAACTTGAAATCTCTTTGAGGACTTTTTGGTTACAAGTTATTTGACTGATGCAGTTAGCACATTTCTGGAAAAACAACTGTCAGATGTTACTGTTTCAGAAAAAAACATTTCAGCTGGCATCAAAAATAGAAAACGATTTAGGGGATTGATGAAGCCTGGTTGTAAAATGTCCAAGACATTAAAGTCCAGAAGGGTAGCAGTGAACCTCCACGAAGAAGTCTGAAATGGTTGGAGATGAGTTAGATGTTTGGTTGAAGGCAGTTGAGAAAACCCGCGTAGTCTTTAAAAACTCCAGCCTGGAAACGGACGGCCTGCGGTGGCAGTATTATGATGTGGGATACGTCAGTGATGATTACCACGAGATAGACTTTGGGCCTCAGATTTGGAAAGACTGGTCCCGAGAACACAAGTGCTAATTAGCATCACGGGTTAGCATAAGCTGAGTCAGCCAAGCCACAATGGCCGACTTTGATTGACAGCAGGTGGGTGTGTTTGTCCCGTTACCTTTATACCTGGTCAACAACCGCGAGAGCTCGCTCCATCCCTGCTGGTTGCTGTTGAAAGCAGAGTCTGCTGGTGCATTTTAAAAAGTGAAAGGGCCCAAAGTTTCCTGTTGTCTTTGTCATCTTTGCAAAGGCGCTTGGCCGCCTCTGAATAATTCAGCAGCTGTCTGCTCGAATGCAAACAAACGGAATAAAACATAGATAGTTATCAGGCATAAATATGAACAAACAGCATCCAAAAGCATTAAAGAAAGGGAGCGTCTGGGCTCTGGAGCGACACATGAGGACAGTGTGTTTGACTGGCTGGACGGCGCTGTTGCCCCCTCCAACACCCCCCCACCCCCCCTTTAATGATGTGTGGCCTGTCAGAGAAACACAGCCAAATTACATTCAGGACTACAAAGCCTTCGTCCGAGGTTTTCTCTCTCTGCAACACCCCACAAAACAATAACTGGGATTCAGCAGCTGCAAATTGCACTCAAATTTCCCAGTCTCTTTCTGTGAATTATTAATGAGAGCCAAACCAAAAAAGACAAAAAAAAAAAAAAAAAGACAAGGAAGGGGGGGTGTCTGCAGCATGCTCGAGTAGTGGAGAATGCTATAAAGCTGTAATTATGCCAGAGAATGAGAAATGGAACAAAGTTGTTGGAGCCAGAAAAAGAGAGTCAGAAACTGAAACTAAGAGCTGGAAATTCAGAGCTCAGGGGCTGAAAAAAAGGAGGAGAAAATCAGTTTTATTATATATGCAGAAAGCCAAAGCTGCATGATCGAAACGCAATTAAGACGAGGATGAGCACCAGCATTAGCATCCGTCAGGTTCGTCGGGGAGCGCTGAAGAACGTAAAGAGACGCCACCAGGTCAAGATGTGCACGCCGCCATCGCCGCAAACATGCCGACGTTTCAGGAAAAAAAAAAAAACAGCCGGGGTCTGGAATAAAAGTATTTATGAGTTAGTTATTATAACATGAAGTTAAGCGTGGAATAGAAAAAACAAGAGTCTGAACTGGTGTAACAGAAACTCCACAAATAAAATCATGAAATAGAAGCACAACTAAAGCGGTTTAAAGGCTTTAAAATGCTGTAATTACACCTCTGTTACCTAAAAATATGTTTAAAATCCTTGATATGCACTCCTGGAATCTTGGAGACCTCTGAAGATCTGGTTGAGCTCCATAAAACTGGGAGGAGATGGGAGGTGTTGATCTGCTGTATCTGAAGATGGAATCCTCAGTGAGATCACGAAGAACCGACGAGTGAGAGACCTGAAGACATCACTGGGACCGGCAGACAAAGACGACTCCTGAATGTTCTTCAGGTCTGAAGATCTCAAAAGATCTTCTCTGAAGGCGTCTCAGGCAGCTGTCGATGTTTCCCATCCAGGACGATGAACGCTTGGTGGGAGAGGTTTTCCAAAGATTCTCCGATACGCTCCACCTGCAACAGAACCACAAGTCCAAATCAGATTTATATTTAAAAAAAAAGTCCAAAAAAAGAGTCAAGGAGTTAACTAAATATAAAGTAAAAGATGTTAGCCTTGTAAAGAAACAACGTTGACGTCTCTGGACTCGGAGGCGTCTGTGGAAGTTTATTCTGAAATCAAAAACATGCAAAGAAATAACGTTAACAAGAACAAACATGAAATATCTCGGGTTCATGCTGCCGGCCTATTGGCTGATCTGGGTTTAAGGGGCGTGTCATTCCCGTCTGTGCACCAACCAGCTTCAGGCCTAGCTTTTTATGAACGTGTTGGCTTTGTTTGTTTGTTTGTTTTGTTGGTTTGTTTGTCTTAAACTGTGCTGTGGTGAACTCGACCATTAAACACGATCGGTGAGGCCTCGTTGGGGTAGATTTACGTGGACGTCTTCTCCGGGTGAGACTGACAACGTTCTTAAATGTTGTAACTGGAAAATAATCCATAAATCACTGGAGAGGAAGAACAGGTTTGAAATGTGCTCGTAGCTCTTCCTGGACACCAATAGTTGCTTCTCTAAGACCATTGCTTATGTCTTTCCCTCTTGGCACTATGTTAGAACACTCGTGCAGTTAAACTGTCAGAATATCTGCTTTTATAGATGTTTGAGGATAAATGAAAGGTTGATTAAGGAACAAAAGTCCTGTGGAAGCAGTTTGGTGGTAGTTTTAAAGCCGCTTTTGTGTTTAGTTTTTGTTTTTGTTGGATGAATAATGAGGCGGTTTCTTAAAACTCTGGATTGTCAAAGACTCGAGAGTCCATTTACGAGTCATTTAGGACGTTCCCTGTCGAAGTGTAACTCCTGGATCTTCTGAGCGTGTTTGATGGTGCTCATGCACAGTTTCAGACGTGTCCTCCTCCTCCCGTCTTTAAAACTGTCGGCGTGAAACCTTCCCCGGCCTGTAAACTGCAAACGTTTGTCTGTAGCAGCCACGGGAAGCAGCTGGGAAGGCCTGACACGTATTGATGAGTTCGTAAATTATGCATCTCTGAAAACGGGATCAGTGCTCGGTCTGCTTTCAAGATAAACAGTCCGTTAGTTTGCTCGCAGCTTTAAAGCTTTGCGGAGTTGAAACGTGCACATATTTAACGCTGGGTTTGTGCGAGTCCTGTTGTTCAGCTGCACATGCCGACTGCTAGGTCGTCTTGTGGTGTGTGTTTGAGGCGCTGCCAGCCAGTTATGCCTCCACACTCGCACACGGGGTCTGGCTGAGGGCCTGGCATGGATCCGCCGCTCACAGGAGGCAGCGGCGTCCCTCAGGGGCCCCGAACCGAGCAAACCGCTCAGAGAGAGAGAGAGAGGCTGGGAGCAGCTCGCTCGCCCAGCTGGGCCTCGCCACTCTCTGACGGAGTGTGTTCGTGTGTGTGAAGAGGAGGAGGATGGAGGACCAGATGACACGAGTGATCCCAGCAGGCTGTGGATGAAACGAGGTCCATCAGCTAGTCTGCTGAGAGTCTCTCCTGTATGTTTGGGGATCTGGTCTCAGGTCAGCTGCTGTTCGGCAGAAGAAATAATTACACTTCATCAATGTCACACACTCGTGTGTTTGTCTTGCTCATGTGGACAAATGTGTTGGTTCTGTTCAAGAAAGAAAGCCCTCCACGGTCACTGAAACGACTTGAAACTAACTAAAGTAATGAAGAACTGACTCAGCGAGGCCTGGTTCTGGTCCATGTTTCAGCTCTTCCACAGATGTTGAGCAGGGTTCAGGTCCTCATCAGCGTTCCTCGGGCTGCTTCACTGTCGGTGCTGAATATTCTTTGTAAATAATTAACATGCATAATTCTGCTCTTACTTTTTTTTTTTTTTGTGAGTTGGAGACCGTGCAGGAGTTCTTGTGTGGATCTGTGGATCTGTCTCTGAAGACCTGAACCTCAGAGAGGTTTTGAACTCCATCATCAAAGCTTTGTGGTGTCCAGACTCACAACTGTACTCACCCTGGACTTTTATTTTGAAAGGAAGACGAGTGCTGAGTTGCTTATTTGACACAAACTGATAAAATGAAATTAAGAGTAACCTCTCTATGCCACGCCCCTCTCCTCAGGATGGCCCCGCCCCCTTATTTAAAGAACTCAAACTCTTAAAAGCTACAGTTTGTGTTTTGTTGACAAAAAAGTAAGTGGACTTAAGATGTTGTTAGGACACCTCCGGCCACTTGGTGGCAGCATTCGTCCACTTTGACAGATCTGAAGGTTTGTCTGCGTTAACGCTGCTGATCATTATAAAACCGTTTACCTGGCCAGGTCATGTGACTTGGGAGTCGTATTGACCCCTGACCTCTGGTTCGGTCAACCAGTCGTTTTCTTCTTCTTCTTTCCTGTCCCGAGTCTCTCCGTCGTCTCTTCGACTGCAGCTCTGAGTTTCATCAACATCCATGTGTAAAAGCAATAAAAATCTGGTTCAAAAGACAATAAAAAGACTCCAGATTTGCTTTGAGAGATAGTTGGGACGAGAGCTGGACACTGACTAAAAATACTCAAATTCCTGTCGAGTTTTGACATAAAAATACTCCTTGGTGTCACTTTAATGTAAATCCAACACGTTTATTAGTATTGATTGAACCTGAATTACAGTTGACAGGAAACTGATTTAGATTTTATTTGTGTTTAAACATCAAGTTGAGATAAATGATCTAAATGTTTTGTTACAATCACTGAGGAAACTGGAAGAAAGCGTCCAGAACTGAAGTCTGCTCGGTTTTGTGGGTCAGGTGGGAGGTAAGGTGAACTGGTATCATGTGCCTGGGATCTTAGTTGACCTTTTTTTTTTTTTTTAAGGTTCTGTTGCGTGGGTTTAGTTTTTATGAGCCGTGTGGAAGTTACTGATGCTGCAGAGTCGTTTCCTGGTGTTGTTCTGCCCTCTAGTGGCTGATTGGTGGAACTGCTGCGAGAAAACATGTTTATGAAAGTGGTTTTTACCTTTTTATAGATGTTTTATGATAATTTGGACGTGTGTTAATACATGTGGTTTTAGAGCATTTAGTTGATATCCTGCTTTGTTTAAATCTCTGAAAAGAGGAATATTGAATCTGAAAACATGTCGTCGGACTCCTTTGACAGTTGTTGTTGGGAGGAGAACTTCATCCAGTTGTTCAAATATTTCTTCAGTAACATCTGACTCAAGATTCATGCTTCTAGAACAATTCTTACCAACCAAAACTCACCTTTAACCTTTTTCTAACTACTTTTCCCATAACTGTACATGCTAAGAGTGTAAGAATAACTCGTCCTACAACTGGTCTTGTTGACCTGCTACGTCACGACTGGTAAAGCCTGTTTCTCCAGAAAAGTGATGGTATGTCATGTGACCTGTACCTGCAAAAACAAAAAAAAAACGTGTTGGAGGATAGAGTGGCGATGCTTTCTTGTTGAGTCAGCAAACATTTGAACTTTGCTGCAACAGAAGCAGTTTGATAAGAAACTACACACCTGCGCCTCGTCTCTCCAGGCTTTAGAGAACAAGTTTGACTTAGAAAACATTTCTTCAGACCAAACGTAGCGGTTTAAAAAAAAAAAGTTGGAAGGAGTCCAGTTTAATTTACAGATGTTTTATTTTATTTGACCTCGAGGCGTTCAGATCTGCTCTGCCGACCAACAAAACCGTCCTAATGAGCACCGATGGTCCGACACATCTTATAATGAGTTTTTTCTTTGATAAGTTTGTCTTTTTCATGTTTCGCGTGGAAGACCAGAGGCTGAGCCCTGAACCTTGTTGGGGTGTGTCGCCCCCACGTGGTCAGACGTGGAATTACTACATGGAGTGGATTTAATAAGAATACTTGAATACTTTTGCCAGATACTTAAAAAAAAAAGAAAAACAACTATAAGCCACAGGCAGATTTGATATTTTACACATGTGACACCAGCTTTATATTTTTGATGGTAGTTTGTTTTGGGGGTTAAAGTGCTGCTTAAATCTGCGTGTAAACCTGTACGCTGCATGTGTGTGTCCCGTCACGCTCGTCTCCTCCTCGTCTTCGTCACGACATCCAAGGTCGCCGTGCGGCTATTTCCAGCTCGTCTTCGCTCTGATCCGTGTCGCAAAATGACAAGGTAACGCAACTCGGGGGGTCAGCTGTGTAACAGGAACGCTTCCACGGATCGGGAAAAAGGAAATCAATCCTGCCTGACAGTGTCTCCGGGATATTCTGACCTGACTGGACCAACGCACACACTCGCATCTGCTTAGATAAACACTTGTGCTTTCACAGATGTACACAAACAAACACTGGAGGTCCAAATATAGCGCACGGGCTCGGCAGCTGTCTCTCAGCCTGACACGCTCGACCTCTGTCAGCTTGGCTTTGTCTGTCGTCTTGTCAAGGTGCATCAGAGAGACGAGGTGTCGGCCTCAAAGTTGATGGCGCCGAACCACGTCAGTGATGAAGGCTGAAAACTGCTCCACGGACACATCAGGGTCACTTCAGACGCCAGCGAGGACGAACTTTGGGCCCAAAACAGGATTTAGAAAGCTGCCGTTGGCGGCTGAGCTCAGAAACTTCCAGGTGAATCCAGAACGGCCCGAAGGCGCTACCTCACCTGTGTTCAGGTGGGAGGGGGGAGGGTCTGGGTCACAGTGAAGTGTGTTGAAGACAAAGAGGAGGGGCCGGGCGCTGAGCCTTGAGGGACACCGCGGGCACCAGAGTGGAGTGTGGTTTACATTTGTTGACTGGGACGTAATGATGGCGATCGGAGAGGACTTGAACCAGCGCTACCACAGAGTCGCTGGGGACGATATGTCTCCAGCTACTAGCACTAGCTAACCCAGCCGCCAATCAAAAGTCCACGTCTCTAATTATATAAAAGTTGAGTGCTTTTTATCTTTGACTTGCGAGGAACACCAGATTAACGAAGGTTAAAGTAAGACGAGGTACGAGTCCAAATTAAAAAAAAAAAAAAGATTTTGGTGAAGCAGGTAAACATGGAGGAACGTGGGACGTTTATCTCCAGCTTTGTTGGACGAAGGTGTGATCCCGCGTCTCCACCACGTCCTCCTGAAAGCTTTCCATCAGAAACCATCTCGACTGTCTGGCTCCGCGACGTCGGCGTGGAAACAGACACCAGGCTCCCTCCCGGGTCACGCTACTCCTCCTGCCTGCTAATTACAACAGGGGCGGGTGGAAGTCTGCACCCCCACCCCCACCCCCGGCCTGGAATCACGGGGCATCTGAGGAGGGCGGTGGGAGGCATGTACGGGGGCTGTGGGGGGGACGCTTCTCTGTCAAATGTGCCATCTCCATAATTAGCTGGAAAGCAACATATGAAACATTAAACACGCCGGCGCTGACGACAATCAAAACATTTCATTTGTTGTCAATTATTCATTACTTTGAAGGTTCTGAAGGGGTCGTTAATATGGAAATAAGCTTGTGATGATAACTAGGTTGTAGTATCTGATTCCAAATCGTCTGAGTTTCCCTTTCTTTCCCTCTTTGCGTCTAATTTTTCCTTTTTTGTCTTTTCCACCCCTATTTTGTGATTGCGTCTCTTATTCGTGGAGCGCGCTCTTCAAACGATCCATTTTTCTGGCTCAAAAACAAGCTGCTTTCAAACACTTTCCACTCTGTTTGATGGAGCTCCTTTTGATGGTCTCAAGTTCAGCTCAGCCTCAAATGGAGCCAAACCGGCCAAAAGCTAATCCAGTTCCCGCTCTGCACCTGACTGTATTAACGCCGGCTTCCCCTCGGTGGCTGTCACAGCAGACCTGCCAAGAAAGCGGCCACTAAAGTTCCTCTCTGTAGCTTTTTACGCTTTAGCTCCCCTACAATTAATTAACAGGATGAAACGTCCCACGCAGCAGCTCGCCTCTGCAGCTACCTTCACCAGCTGTCAAATCGGAGAGACGTGAACTGGAAAAATAAGCCCGAGGCTGTGGCTATTTGAGGTAATTAGTTCTGATTCATGCAGCCCTCAATCCCTATTACCTGTTAACTGGTGCAGCCGTCGAGTGCCCAGGGTGCTGTTCGGCTCGGCATGTCCCCAGACATGTCCCCAGACATGTCCCCAGTCATTTTGGTTTATTTATTTATTTTTTTAAACTCTAACAATCTGTCAGAAATAAGTTTGACTCGGAGTTCTTGCTTGCCATCGTCTTACTGTCGTATTTGAGACTGTTTTTCTGTCAAACGCGACAGCTGATGTGTCGTAAGGAAGTCAGAACACGTTTTAGGGGTTAGAAAGTATTTTAATATGTTTTAATCTATCGTAGGAATAGAGACGGATCAAGTCTGCGTGGATCTGAGGGGAAAATGGACTCAGCAATTCCACCGGAAGTCATCGGGGGGCAGTATTGAGTCATTTGTTAAACTCAGCACTAGAAATAAATCAAACAGAAAATGTTTGATTTATTGATTTGACCTGGTACAGAACGCACCGGACCAATCAGAAGATGGCCTCCTTGTGATGATTCAGCCCAGAGCATCCAGGGGTGACTATTAAACAGCCACGTTAATAAATCCTTGGATCAACGAGGTTTTGCTCCAGAACCACCAGCGCCACTCTAGAGTGGTGGTCTGTTGTTGATGTCCCATGACGTCAGGTGTCTTTGACTGGTTGTCCGTCAGTCCGGTAGCCCGTCCACTTGTTTCTGCTCCCTGGAAATCAAAGTCAAATTTGAGACAGCTGAACATCTGGGACGCACAGATGCTCCTTCACACTCCTTCCATCAGTCTCAAGGTGACCTTCTGTCTCAGGTCTTTTGTCCACGTGGACAGACTGACAGCAGGAGGATGAAACCGCCACAGAACCAAAGGTTAGAAAACCATAAAATGACCATAAAATGACAGTCCGTCTGCTCAGGTCTGGGCTTGACCTCCAGTTTCAACGTCCAGCTTCATTTACGGACGAAACGTCATCACGTGGAGTCACACTGGAGGCCCTTTACACCCTAACTGTCCTCCTCTTTGATCCAGACCGTCCACGTTCTTCAGCCTCTTTGTGATTTGATGCTCAGACGAAGCTGGAGTAAAATCCCTCAGCCCAGAGTCATTATTAAGACAGTAAATCTGCATATTCTTTTTTTCATTTTTACAGAACTTCTCTTTAAGCTGGAGTAGCCTCAGGAAAGACAATACCAGCATTTCTTCAATTATTTATTCTCACATCAGCCGAAAAAGATGACAAATGCTAATTCAGGTCCATTCCCCAGCTGGGCGTCCAAGTGCTCATTAGTTTTAAAGAAGGTTAATCCATTTAGGTTCTGCATATTGATATGCCAATTACGCCTCATCGTGGAACGGGCATCCGTCAAGGTAATAGTGCATAAACACATGCAGGAACATTAGAGGGAAGTCAACGTTATAATAAAGTAGTTGTTAATTGGCGAGGGGAAGACTGTCTGATAACTCGTGTGTGCAGAGTCGGGCCGGGGGGTGGGGGGGGTCCGATTTCTGCCCCCTCCCCAGATTCATGTCATTTGTGAAGCCCACGCTGCGAGCTCGTGGGGCGTCGCGCCCAAACGCTGGTCTGGGCAGGAACATGAGGAGGAAGACGGACTGATTTCAGAACCAGCGTTTATTAGACGGAGCTTTGGTTATGATCCGTGTTAAACCCAGAACTGGTGATGGACACCCAGAACTTAGATTAATCAAACTTATCTTGAATATCATACAGGCAAGCAGATTAAAAGAGAAGGAATCAAAGTCTTTCTGCTTTTTCATGTTTTTTATGCTACTTTCAAATATTGACTGTATGTCCCTGGAAGAAATATTTAAAAGTGACATCCAGAAATATAAATATACATGATATATATGTGTGTGTGTGTGTGTGTGTGTGTGTGTGTGTGTGTGTGGTTTTGTGAAGAGGTTCAACAGAAAAGAGTTTAAAAAGGAAAAAAGAAACATGTTTACTGTTGTGTAATATTTACCTAGTTCCATT
>JAOWBL010000012.1:399948-437517 GCA_028564865.1 Zenarchopterus dispar | reverse complement strand
CAGGAACCAGTGGCCACTTCGTGGCCACTGGTTCCTGGTTCTCCTCCACCTCCCCCTCATATAGCCTCATACTTAGTGCCTGTTCTTATGAACGTGTATGTCTACTTTCCATATATGTGTGTATATATATATCTCACTTTTTTATATACATATATACTTTTTATGTACACAGTTTTATATATTCACTTTATATATTCATATAAATACTTTCACAAATCTTAGTCACTTGTAATGGGGGATGCTTTGAACTGTCTCTGCTACACAGTATCAACTGAAAGTAAAGGACATTGGACTTAGTGACCAGGACACATCAGTGAGACAACCATTATAAATCGTGGGGAAGCTGGGTGATGACGACGACGACGACAACAGCCTGCCCCAGGGACTGCTGCTCCCCCATCTTGGGCCTGGTATCGAACCGGCGTCGTCTGCATTCCGTTCTCAAAGTCGGAGACAGTACCGGTCCTCCACCGACGCCCAACCGCTGGGGACTCCCTGTGCTCCTTTGAGCGCGTTTCCCTGATGTTTCCCGTGTCTGTGCAAAATTCCAAATCATGAGATTGATTTGGAGTTGACAAGCTCATGTGAGATTCGATCCCACAACCTTCGTGACAGCAGGCCGCTACGTAACCTGCTGAGCTACGCCCGGACACACCTGACACCTTTGTCATCACAGTTTCTGAACCTCGACTCCGTCACGTCTATTCGCTGTAGTGGGCGCTTCAACAGCGCCCCCTGGTGGACGTCAAATCGAACAACGCACAGTCAGGCGACATCTGGGACACGGGTGTAGTTTTTCGTTATCCCGTCACACCATCAGGACGGACATGACCCCCACGCACAGCCTCGACTTCATACAAAGTCCAGTCCGTCAGCAGCGCTTGCCCCTACCTGTCCTTCCATTCACTCTACCTGACATCAGGTGCGTTTTCAGAGCTACGACATCACAACGGCTCTGACGTCTCACGTTTGTCCACCGTTTAGTGACTTGTACAACTTTCCAATTATTATTCTGCTTTCTTTTCCCGTCAACTTCATGTCCTAACGGCAGAAATAAACTATTTCTATTCCACGGGTGTTCTTTTGACTTTCTCTAATCTTACTGATTCCGTCTTTTTCTACCAGTAAGTTGTTTGCTGCTCTCAAGTGATTCCTCCGTGACATGTCTCTGCGTGTTCAGACCAAAGTCGGGACGTCATCACCACAAACAACCGTGATGACGTTCGACTTCTCCCTTTCTCAATGAACAACTACTGGCCCAGAAATACGGTCCAGGGGCACCAACCTCCAAACCTGTGCGCATGGACTGTGTCCACGCTGCCAGTTCTCTGGGGACATTTTCAACACTCCGTCTCGTGGATCCGTGTAACTGTCAATGATTTCACGGGTATTCTCACAACTACACTTACTTCACACCGTCTCCACGTGCACATAAAAGTCTCTGAGTCCACTGACGGTACCGCGTACCCACCACACACAAAGAGAAATGTCATGTCAGTAATCTCACAGGAACGCTCGTGAACATTCACCGTGCACGGCCACTTTCTTTCATTTTTCAACCACTTGATTTATCAACTAGTTCTTTATAGTTGATGGCATTTTGTGAGTTCACACACACAATAAAGATCATTTCTACGTTCACAACCTGTTTGTCCACATGGACACACATGGACCTACCTACTTGTTTCATTTTTTCTTCTCAGTTTTATTTTGTTTTTTTTTACCTGAAGTCCACTGATTATCTTCTCACTGACCTGCGCACTATGTCTTCGCCCATTTCTGGATTAAGTTCCACTGGACAAACTCAGTTGCTCTTTAGCATCTAAACAACTTCGACATTCATCTGTAAAACCTTCCATATCATAGGAATACAGATGTTTCAAATAAATCGGATAATACGACATTTTAACCAACACGCTGAAATAGATGTCGCCGATCGTCTCACAGGGACGGAACCAAGACATGCCTCGGTGTCCTTCACACTACTACTACTTCTACCTACTGCTGTTAACTTGTTTCCTGTCAGTTTTTACACCCATCTTCCTTGTAACTGATTCAATTCCAGTACACGTGTATGCCTCCTCACCTCCACGGCTCGACTTGAGCACATCCAGTCCTCCCAAGAGACCAACAGACCTCCGTGATGTCACCTCTCCAGTCTCAGCAAAGATGTTTCATATTACGATATCTCACTCCGTCGCTTTTATCGCGACTCAAGGCAGTTACATTTATTACACCGAATACCTCTCACTCATTCTGCAAAACGTTAAAAGGAGAAAATAACATCTCCGTTTCATTTGTCGTTATCTCTCCCCCAAAACGACTAGCTTCAGAGACACGGTACGTGTGTTGTACTTAGTATTACCAATTTACGGAAAAGGTGATACATCTCTGTTTTGTATACAATCTTTGGCCACACACGCCCAGCCAAGCTCAGCACCAGCATCTCTTCTCCGTGGGGTTTTAACCCTCGTCCGTCCACACCAACGACAAAACCACGGCCCGGACAAACACCAGCGGACCTGGTCCTCCTGCTCCTGCTCGCGCTCGCGTGTCGCGCTTCGGCATGTCTGTGAGCCCGCCGCCCCTCCCGCCATGCCCGCTGCTGATCGCTACCTGCCGCCGCTCCTCCTCCTGCTGCCTCCGCTGCTGCTGCTGATCTCCTGCCTGCATGGGCCGCTGGAGGCCGCGGACGACGGGGCAGGCCTGCCCCCCGCCGCCTCCTCCTCCTCGCCCGGGGACAATGGCCTCAGAACCACGGCCGTGCCGGAGTCATTTCTCACCTCCTCGGCGCTCGTTGCAGGTAATCACACCGTGGCGTGGGGAGTGGGGGGGGCCGCTTCTACCCGTCATTGTTGCAGACAAATGGAAAATTACTGTCGACTAAACAGCTGAATTATATGATGGTGTTGGTTTACCTCTGCTGTCTTATTTACTAACAATCGTGCGTGTCAATATGGAGCTACAGACAAACAGAACCAGTCAAAACTAAAACAAACAAACAAACATAGACATTTGTGTTGACAAACTTCTGGACATACAGTACCTCGGGTCCACTACTGGCAGAGGACTGGGTGTAGTTTGGACCTTTGGGGGAGGGTTCTGGTGGACCCGTGGTGGCGGGACTCGGTCCGGCTGCTGGTGTTCCGGTTGTCCTCATCCTCCCAGCAGCTCAGCTCAGCTCTGCTCGCCTCATCACTTTTTCGTGGCCAGGGACAGCTTACCAAACACTGCCGAGTGGACACGCGTGGACAGGCGCATGTCAACATCTTGTGGACATTCTCGTGATTTTATTGTTTGCTTCTCTGCAGAGCCGCAGTTCACCCTGAAGGTGCTGGTGAGGGACCTGGTGACCCGTCAGCCGCTGGCGGGAGCCTCCGTGGACGTCTACCTGAACCACACCTTGAGGACTTCCTCCCAAACGGACGGGACCGGGGAGGTTCTGCTCCGGGTGGAGTTCAGCCGGGACCTGAGTCTGACTCTGCTGGGCAGCATGGAGAGTTACGTGCCCACGCCTCTACTCTGGAGCACCACCAAGAGACCAAGTGAGTGAGGAGACAGCCCGTCCTGACCGTGACTTCACTTCCATCACAGCGAGCGCAGGCGTCACTCCCGCCGTGACAGCTGCGTCACTCGTGATCGTTTCTGATTAACGACGCGTCTGCAACATCATCCACTTGTCTCTGAGGGTTTATCGACTGCTGCGGCGCTGGTCTTTGTCCAGCGTGGAGGGGGGTCTCCCCTCTTCTCCCCGCAGACATGAGTATGGCAGATCAACAGCAGGGAGGAGGTGGTGTAGAGGCAGGGTGGAGCAGGTGGAGGGAAGTGGGGGCAGCGTCTGTGCATCATCAGAGGCGCCTCCCTTTTGTTCCGCTCAGCCCAACAGAAAACCCCAACAGGAACCTGGACAGGGATGACGCCATCTGCTGCTGACTTCGCAGTCGTGCATGTTACCACACAAACCCGGGGGTGGGGGCGAGGGTGTATTTGTCACACCTGTAAAGGTGACTTCATCTGATGTTTGCCCCACAGTTTTCTCTGCCGTCACGCTGCTGCTGCTGCCTCACAGTCAAGGCAACATCTGGCTGTTTGAAGACTCGGTGCTCGTCACCGCCAAGTTACCCGGTGAGTTGACCTTCCTCTCAGACAGAAAAGACAACATTGGACACGTTGAGGGTTTACAACATTCATTTGAAGTCCCTCTAAAGTTTGGACTTTTACCAGAACTACTTTTTTGTTTTTTTGAAGTCATGCTGATGTAGACGTTCAGGTGTCCTCCAGATCGGTGCGGCATGAACAAAGCTCAAGAAGGTTCACGTGTGTGGAGTTCATGGTCCACTCGTATCTTGTGTTCACAGACAGTTCTTCACAACCAAAAGTCAAGTTCCCCAAAAACCTTCTCCTGAGCCCCGACAAAAGCAACGTCTCCTCAGTGATGGCATACCTGACGGTGCCACAGCACCACCTGGCAAAGGACTGTGCTAACTGCACCCCAGGCATCATCAGCAGCAAATCAGGCGAGTCCTCAGAAAAGCCTTGATACTATTCCGTCATTTGTCAGGAATTCGTCTGGATAGATTCCTTATCATTTGAATATGAATTAATTCACCAAAAAAAAGTCTGCATTTCAACTTCTGTTCATCTACAAGCAGTTCTGAGGGAGGCTAAAAAGTGGATGTGTGTATATATATACACACACACACATATAGTTCAGAAAACAGATTATTTGCACTAATACTGTGTTTTTCTAATTACTAACCCAATGTTATCCCCTGTGCAGTGTTGAGAAGTATCGAGTTGAAGGCGGTGGCAGCCATCAGCATCCTGCTGTACTCTGGAGGCGAGGAGCTCCAGGTTCGAGGCCCCATCCAAATCAGCCTGCCATTGGGACGCAACACCAACCTCAGGGCCTCTGACACGGTGCCAGCCTGGGCTCTAAACCTCAAGACAGGTAGGAGTAAACTCTAGACGACTCCCGTACCTGGTATGGTTCCGACATGGCTGAAATACTTGTGCCGATGCTGTCCGAAGGTGCCTGGGAGACTCACGGTCTGGGAATAGTTAAAACGGTTGGCGACGAGCTGGTTTGGACTTATACTGCATCCCACCTGGGCTACTGGATCGCTGCCCCACATCCTTCTCCGAGAGGTACATATTCTGCCTTTGTTTTGATGACAAATGAGTTTCCATTAGTGATTCCCTGATAACAAAGGGAACATTGAGAGGACTGAACCTCATCTCCTGCATTTCACACCCTGCTCCACCCACAAGTACCTACCCACAAGCTGGGGCTTGTCTTGGTTCTGAATGTTCTTGCTGCAGAGTGGTTCATAGAAATAGAAACTCACCCCAACAGGTGTTACTCCAACTACAACTTACCTTAACCATGCTATTTCTTTGGCATTTAGACATATTTTACACTTTTTAGATTACCTGAGTCGCGCAAGCTCGATGGATTTCATCTCATACCACACCTACCTGTTGGTGGGAATACTGGGAGGAACTCTGGTCATTGTCGTGGGATTCCTGTCCTTGCTCCTGTGTCACTGCGGGTAAGACATCTGTTCACACAAGTTACATGTTCACATCCTCTAAAACTGTGCTCAGAAACGTTTGGGACCCTGAGATGGTTCAGATTTTGGCTGACGGTCACATTTTGCTGTGTCCGTGTCTAGGGGGTCCTACCGGGAGCCCGGGAACAGGAGGGCACGCTTCTCCAAACTCACGGTAGTGAAAAAAGACCAAACCACCTCCACTCACGTGGAAGAGGGTTTGTTGTTCCGGTCTGGCGAAAACAGCCTCGCCTCCTGCAGCGTCCAGTGTGAGACGTCGTCCACGCCAAGGCGCAACGCTAACTACAACATCTATGTGGAGGATCCGGGGAGTCTGGCCACAGCTTCTCTGTACGAGAACATCGTTTCAGAGCGGATGAAGGGCCCTCAGCTGCCTTCTCGCTACATCAACAGCGACGAAGTGGCTCGGATACGGGAGAAAGCGGAGCGGAACCGAGCCGACGTACACTCAGACAACTTCTTTCGAGACAAGCTGGTTCACATCTACAACCAGCCGGTGGCCATTGTTCAGGCTCCAGAGCTGTCTGGCTGTAAGTCCAACACTTTCCCCAGAAATGGAGTTGACTACGACGCTCACTCCGAACCTACAAGTAAAGACAACTACACCCAGACGCTTCCAAAAGTCCCCCACCACCACCACTCCCGAGACGGGAGCGGCCCGCAGCCAAACAACCGGGACGACCCCCAGCCTCTGGAGACGCCCCCGCCCGGACAAGGTCCCAGTGCCGGCGCGTGGGGACGCTACAGTAACCTGCTAGAGTCCTCCGTCTCCGTGCCTGGGACTCTCAACGAGGCGGCTGGGATGGAGGCCTTCGGTAGCGGTCACGGTGTGCCCAGCGAGCTCCAGGGGATTTCTGAGCGCACCTTACTGGAGCTAACCCGTGGCAAGTCCTCCTCATCTCACCCCAGAGCCTGGTTCGTCTCCTTAGACGGGAAGCCGGCCGCTCAGGTTCGCCACTCCATCATTGAGCTCCAGAGCCGCCGTCGTCCACCGAGCAGCAACGACACCAGCCTGGACTCTGGCGTTGACATGAACGAGCCTCTGCAGAACGTCCGGGAGACGGAGCGCGACAGGCCTTCGATCGGGAGCTCCTCCCTGCAACGCCACGGCAGAGGGGGGCGGTACGGCGAGGAACAGGATTTGAGCAGCAGCGAGAGCGGCACCACCGCTACCTGTACCCCCGAGGACCCTTCCCTGAGGAACATTTTAGATGGGAGCAGTGGCGCTATTCCCAACATTCCCGAAGAGCGGGACGGTATGGATACATCCAGCGCTCGGGAGGAGAGCGAATCGAGAGCTACGCCGCCTCCTCGGCGCCTGAGGAAGGTAAGGGAGAAGGGGAAGCCAGAAAAGAGGAGTGCCAAGCACGTGCGGGAGGCCAGACCTCTCACCAAGAGAAGTTAGAGTCATGCAAACATGGAGACGAGCATTTCTGTCACAACTGCACTTATGTAGAGAGATTCATGGTCACCGCTTCTACGACAGGCATCGTTGTTGTTGTTGTTGACTTCTGCGATTGTACAACTTTGCCAAAGAACGCATAAGCTCACTATAAACACAAAGCTGCATCCGGTGTCACATTCAAGTATTATGCAGCTGCTTTTAGACAAGTTTCTGCACCTTTTTCTCTCATCCTTCTGAATCTGAAGATCACCAGCGAGATTCTTCACCGTCCCACGGTTCCCAGTACTGGCATTATAGAAGGTGCCTTCTCACTGCCTGTAATCATGAAAAGCAAATATTTAAAGCCACGCTGTTTGTCATTGGTGAGTTTGCAGGATGGACACAGTGCACTTATTACCCTCACCATAAATGCCTGCTGCAAATTCAATAAGTTAAAGCTTTCCCACTTCTCAGTGCTCTCATGTTCTTTTGAGATCTTACTGCCTCAAAATAATCGCGCTTCGAGCTTCAACGTGTGGCCAGCCCCGACGCTGGACTGGAAGGATCTTACCATGAAACAATGGAAACTGTAAAGCTAAGCTGCCATTTCAACGTTCCCAGTGGATAGTCGAGGTTTTAAGCCTACGGTTGTTTTTGTGTGCATGAAAATGAATGTTTCCTCGTTTGTGTGTGTGTTAGGGGTTGTTTGATCACTTGGTGGCTGAACTACTCATCTTCTGACCTTTAGAGGAGACTGCAGGACTTTTACACTAACGTCATAGAGTTTAGTTAAAGAACCCATGTTCAGAGATGCTTTCTTAAAAGTAAAGACTTTTATTCAGGGGGTAAACTATAGCTTTATATGCTTTGATGTTAAAAACAAACAAACGTTGTGCTTTACTAGAACAACTGTTGTCTATTTCTGTTTTAACACCTCTGGATTGGGGGAAAACTGTTCCAGATTTCTGCTCATTTTCTTTGAGGCACAGAAAACTAACCACCTGACAGCTTTTATGCAAATGTGATGATGTCATTAACTAAAATAAGAAAAGCTTTGGTTTTAAACAAGACGCTGAAGACGTTTCAGAGGAGCCCGTGGGAAACAACGCAGAAGGTTAGAGACTACAAAGATGTTTTGTTGATGATGCATTTAGTGAGTCTTGACTACATTAAACCACTTTAATTAGAAACAAATATCCATGAATCTAGAAGGAAAACATGTTTGGTCTTAAAACAACACTTTGGCAGATGGTCCTTCTCAGGCATGGAGTTTTAGCTGCTTTCACAACACAGATTTACTTTTGGTCTCCTCCTCAGTCTCTTTTGAATTCTCTTTTTTTTTCTTCGCCTCTGCCTTTTTTAACCGCTGTACGTCCGAGTTAATATCATCGTTGTTGTCGTGTGACGTAGTGCCGTAAAACGATACGCAAGAAACGACCGGGATGGGAGTAGTTTTGCCTGTAGTCCAGTGGGAATTTCCTAAAAGAGTCTAATTTTGCTTCAAATAACATTACAACTGATATTTTGGTATGAAGAACTGCTATATTTAACAAAGACTTAAACACAAAGACATTAAAGCTACCCAGCCAACACCTGTGTGTGGGGTATTGTGGGTAATTAACGGGCCCTGTATTGGCCCAGTGTTTGGTTCCCTGCGTGATTGTTTCACAAGTTCTTAAAGCGGTGAGCAGGAACTTCTTCAGCAGTGTTTAGCTCAGAGGGTCCCCCTACAGGTGTGGAGGTTACATTACTCTACAATAAGGTCTGAGGTTGACCCGGGGGTGAAGTGACATGTCAGATATGACCCTGACAAAGTTAGTTTGGTTGGTTTAGACATGGGATAACATTTCCCAACGCTAATAATAATCAAATATTCTTTTAAATGATGATTAGTGCTGATAGTTTAAGGTAAAAACACAAAAATTCAACTCCTTCTTGCTTCTTTAATGAGACTTGGGAAATGTCACATTTTCTAGCTCGTGAACTGCTCACAAAGGTCCCACATACAGATGTTGGCAAACTTATACGCTCAAAGATGGTAAATATCTTACAAACACGCCTGCTTAGCATGGTGGCGTTGGTCTCATTTATCCGAGCAGCTATGAACATTCATAGACTGAAGTGTTTTATCGGAGTACGAGTTAAAACACGCCTTTCTTGTGTGTCCCGTGTGAACTGACGTGGCAGCTTTAATCCTTTAACCCTCAGTTGTGTAAATCACGCCACACTTTCTACTGAACACACGAGCAGCATCCCCAGATGTTTTTACTGGATAAACAAAAACAGCAGCAACATAAAACTGGTCCAACCAGCAATATTTTCAACGAAACTCCTTTTTTAAACAATCTGCATATTTAGTCTTCCATCTTGGTTACACTCTTTCACTAACGACTTGATTAGAAGCTTGATTCTGTAAACTTTTGTACGTAGACATAGTAGAGCGACGTTTTCTGTACTTGTGACGGTGATTTTAACCAGTTTGTGCTGTTTGGCTTCAGTCTACGAGTTCGGATCCAGATTTACGTGCTTTCATATGTGTTTCGATGTGATTTATTTATTTTATCTAAGGTAAGCATAAAGAGTGTCTTTGGGGGGGGCGTGTAGGGAAAAGCCAGAGCCTTTTCATTTTAAATGTAGCAACAAACCTTCATCGTTCGTAGACGGCTCACCAACAACCCCACTGCCACAGCTGCTCTGAGGTGATCCTGAATGTATCCGTGATCTGTGGAGCGCTCCTCTTGTATCCGACATCCATCCCCACGGGCTTCGGGTTCTTCCGAGCAGACACCCCTTGTGTTTACCTCTGTAATGACGGTAGTGTTACTAGTCTTCTTTTGTGCACTAGATGAATAAACTTACTTGATATCAACTTCACGAGCTTCTTCAGTGCTTTGTTATTCAAATCAAAGAGCTCCACCTGTGGATGTGGGAACCTGTGGGAAGACAGACATGTCTCTGACTCTCTCGCCGCTGCAAACGGTGGACGCCGACTCAGGAGAGGTCTTCCTGAGTGGGAGAATAAATGACACATCCATCCGGGGGGCAGGAGCTGGACTCCAGCAGGATCTGGTCCACAGAGTCTCCGTGGAACTGAAGTGTGTGTGGTCTTTGTAAAACTTAATAGTGAACAAGGAAAGGTAAGAAGTCTTACCTTGAGATGTCAGGGGAGAGTCTGGATGTACACGGACGTGACACTGGACCCCCTTGTCCGACATCGGGGACCCGGACTTCACTGTGAGTGGAGGCGGACGCCCCAACAGGTGGAGCGGTGAAGACTGTACCTGCGGCGACACTGAGAAGGAGATCCGGTACTCTCAGGAATGACGTCAGCTGAAAATATTCACAGTTTATTTGGTTCCCTGAAAAATAGAGACTCAAAGAAAACTTAATTATGATGTTTAACAGACATGAGCAACTGATACAAGAACATAACATATACATCATTTCTTAGCCATCTCACAAATAAAACCCCTGCAACGTAGAAGTGGAACCACTGACCTTCACTTTGATGACAAAGGTCACAAATTTACGTCAAACCACTTTTGGTTTAATCTCCGCTTCATCTGAGTTGACAGCAAAAACACAACTTCTTTTTCGGTGTAATTGTACATCTGTCAGCGTGGAGACTGAAGCAACAGCTGTACCGATCTCACTTGAAACATCTGCCCATGACGGGACGGCATCGGCAGCCAGATGTGCGTCAGCCTTCTCTCGTTCAGCAGGAGTGAAGACAGAGCTTCATCTGCTTACAGAGCAAACTCAGGGGGCTGAAGTCCCGCCTGCACAGAGGTCATGTGACCATGTCCTGGGAGAACGTGAGCTTCTGGGAAGCTGGACGTGTGGACATTGTTGCCACAGCCAAACCTGGAAGGGACACACAGAGTGCAGGAAATCTGTCCTCTTCTGCGAGTATCTGGAGACTTGATTCTGGTTTTATTACATCCGACACTCGGTGGTGGCAGCTTCCTGAAAACATGCTGGATGTCAACAGCTGCGTGTGCGGAGGTGGGACTCGTAATCCTGCACGGGGTCGTGTTCTGGTCAGCAGTTCGACACGAGTTGACTAGAACACCGTCGTGAGGCGTAAATGCTCTGAAACAAACACATCTGGAGAGCTCTACCTTCAGATGTACACACCTGCAGTCAGGTATTGGCTGTTTTACCTCCAGCAGCTCCTCCTGGCAGGTGGGACACACGTCCTGGTCTGGAATCACCTCCAGGAGCAACTTCCACTTCAAGGCCTGCAGGCCTTCAGCAGGCCGCTGAAGTCGCTGCTACAGACTAGTCGGGGCCCCTAAAATCATGAATCACTAAACTAGAATCACCATTCAAACTAATTAGCTGTTTTTAATATTTTGTCAGACATTTAGGCCGTTTAAAGGGATTAAACTCCCCACTGTGTAGTTTGGTGTCATTAGCAGACTATAAACAGACCAGGACAGGCGGGTTTTCTGAATATTTGGGCTAAAGGCTGTTTTCCAGAACCTCTAGGTGGCGCTACATTAGCAGGAGCTGACACCGCTGAACCTCCGTGGATGATAAATAAGAAACTGCAGTCAACACAGTCCTATTTCCTGCTAACTCATCACAGATTCATCCCACTGGACGTCCACGCACCGTGATCCGATCTGAAGGGTCCAGGCCCGCCTGGAGGACGGCCCGGCTGAAGGGTCTCATTGTTCTGGCTGCTGTTACGTTTCTCAACCAAAATAATGTAAACAACCCGAATACACAGAACGGCAGATAAAAACCCACTGAACTAGAAACGGACCTCTGATCTTCATCCTGCTCAGCATCTCCTGCAGAACTTCAGAAGTGCAGCACAGAAAGTCCATTTCTCTTTGACAGGGTGACTGCTGCTCAACGTGCAGCTAAATATTGTAGTACCATCACCAATAAGTGTTGTTCCTTATTTTATAAATATTTTTACTTTTTTGTATTTATACATCAATGGATACCAACAACATACGGATATATTTCTAATTTCTAATCAGTCACAATTTCATTCTAATAAATATTCCATACTCCAAAAATACTCAACCATCTTGTCCACTTTTACATCCCATAAAACATTCAAATCGTGTCTGTGTGAGATGAAAGTGTTCAAGAGGCCAGCTAGACTAGAAATCAAAAAATTACAAAATCTAACTGACATAAAACAACTTACATTTGTGCTCTCGGGGTACTTTGAACATCTGCAGTAAACTCATGTCATGACAAAGTTTAGAGCTTCTGTTTGTTTTGTTTGGGGTGATAATCTAGTGAAGTTTTTCAGACAATAAAACTGAAACATTCTCACACTTGTAATCATATATGCCAGCATTTTATACTATCCTAATAAAAAGAGAGAGAAAAAAAAGCATTTGAAATAAATAAATTGCAAAACTATTGTTTAGACATTCCAAGACCTTTTAATGAATATGACTGAATCGAGTATATTGGTTTAAAAATGTACTTTTCACTCCAACTCCAGAGATCCAGAAGTTACAAACGGCCCACTTTAAGCCCACTTTAAGCCCACAGATCACGCTGAAGCTGAGGTTCTGCTCCCAGCTCCACCTAATCAGCCACAGGTGCCAACACCTGTCTGCTGCTTTCAAACTGCGTCCGGTTCATCTAAACGGCTCCACTAAAACAACCGCTACCTTTTACGAGTTTACAACTCAACTCCTCGGGTTATTATTTCACAAAAACAGCCCGTAGCTACCAGTTCTTACCTTGACAAGCAGCTGAAGTCACTCAAGCTCGGCACGACGAAAGCCGTTGTCATGGTTACGGCCGGAGGGGGCGGTTACTAGCAGGAAGCTGCGACCGCCAGGGGGCGCTGTTGCGTCGAAAAGACAACTTTCCTGTTTAGTGCATTTTCTGCAGTTATATTGTGATGTACTGTTCATTTTTATTAAAAAAATAAAAAATAAACCCTACAATAATTTATTACAAATATTAGTATAATTATTTATAAATATAAAACATATAAACCTTATACAACAAACATTTTCTTGGCTTACTGTTGATTAATATGAACATATTTCAAACAAATATTCTAGAAGACTATTTTTTTTCTCGATACACTTTCAGATCTGTAACTCCAGACATATTTTTCTAAGATTTAGATCGTACACAAACGGCTCAGTTGTGCATGTTTGTGATGTTCAGCTTTAGTCTCCTGGGACGTCTCAAGCCTGTGATGTCATCTCTGGCTCGGTCAGTTTTTATCAGCTCAGCTCAGCTCAGTGTCGCCTCTGCCTCCCGTGCCAAACAGTAAAGAAAGGCTCCTGAGGAAATCCCACAAATCGTTTCTTATTGTTTATATATTCCAGCAAAGATAAACTCTCAGACTGAAGGATTACTCTCGGCTCTGCCAAACACTGTTCTTCAAAAGGTAAGTGCCTTTAATTTCAAGAAGATCTCTCTTTTTTTTTAGCTGTGGTTAAGATGCTCATAAAAAGGTCAAGTTCTCTTTTTTTATGTTTCATTGAAGTAGAAAATTTGTATTTGAGGTTTAATAAGTCAGATAAACTCCAAAAGTGTATTATCTGTCACCCATCACAGCCGACTGTGAAAAGTTGCTCACATGGAGACCGCATAGAGTAATTATCGCGTCCATGTGTTCATTTTAACTTCATTTTGTCATGGAAAAGTGTGTAAATGCAGACACAGCCCTTAACAAGCATATTAAATGTCCCGGTCAGCTTTGTAGAAGTCAAACAGTGCGTTTGGGTGTCTTCAGGATAAAGAACGATGAGTCAAAGACTTCCTGATGTTAAATTCGGGAACATCTGTTTCTGTAAATGAGGTTATTTTGTGTGAGAGTCGTTTTGATCTGTGGAGTTCCAGTAAAAGAGCTACATCTAAAGTTGAGCCCATGTGCACAATATAGCTGGACTTGTTTGGTTTATTTTCTCCTAAATTCAACTACAATTAGGTTTAAAAGTATTTGAACAATAGTCGTAGGATTTCTTTCATAATTTTGACCCCTTTAGATTTCACAATTAAAATCAAAATGTGAAGTTTCAGCTTAAAACTTATTAAAATATGTCAGGAATTAATGTCTTTTTTTTTTTTTTTTAACCAAAGTTCTCCCATTTTCAGTGTCTGGGACGTATTTGGAAAATGACATACATAAAAGTTCATTGACCAGGTGCAGTCGATACTCTCATTACCTCAGGACAAATAAAGCAGGTATTAAGTTGGCAGCTGTTTTAATGGAGCTACTATTATGAGCTCCAAGGACCTCTTAATGTCCTTGGAGGAGCCCGTCTTAAGGCTAAAAAATAAAAATAAAACGAGAGACAGCTAAAGCCTCAGGTGTGGCCAAATCAACAGTTTAGTTCCTTCTTTAAAAGAAAGAAAACTGCTTCAACAAGACGGTAATTAAATTAAAGTGGATGTTCGCAAATTCCTTTACTTTTCACTTCATCATCAGAAGTCCATAATCATCCGGAGAAAGTATCATTGTCAACTTCTGTCTTCATGAATACAGAAGTTTTAGGAGGTGCAGACCACCGGCAACGTTCAAGAACAAGACAGACAGATGATTATATTCGTATCCTTCAAACAGACTAAACTCAGATGCTGTTTTTAGGATGATGGGAAGAGAAAAGAGAGAAAGAAACAGAAAGCTCATCATGAGTCAAACATGGCGGAGGTGGCGTTATGGTACGGGCATGCACGGCTGCAGGTGGAGCTGGTTCCCTGGTGTTTGATGATCATTTGACAGAAGGAGAAGATGAATCTCTGCTCACATTCAGAGAAATGTTACAACACTGACCATAAAAATAGCTCTTTATTGATCCCACAAGGGGGAAATTTGTGTGTTACCACAGATCAGCACAAAAATAATACAGACATTTAAACAAGGAAAATATAATACAATAACAATGGTGACGACAGTATATGTACAAGCATACACAGTAAGCATAATGGATGGATGGATTGAGGATTGTGGGGATATGAAGAAGAATAATAAATATATATACATAAACGTCAGCACATAGTGATGACAGTGGAGATGAGGTGATCAAGTGGTTTATTTCATTAACATGTTGTTATAGAGTCTGACTGCTGTCAGTATGAAGGATTTGCAAAAGCAAAAATAACTGCAAAAATAACTTTAGACCTCTTTAAGACAAAGAAATGTCATATTCTTCAATAATAAAGCTCGTTTCCTGGTCTCAGCTCAGTAGAATGTGTTTGTCAGTTACAAAAGACCTCGGATTTTCATCCAAGTAATAAAGACAATGTTTATATTTACAATCATGTCATTGTTTTTCATTGTTTAGAGTAGCTTTAATCCCTAAATAGTAAATGACCATTTTTTGTGAAACATCCCAAATCAAAAAATACACACTTGGATCCCATCTTGAATGTTTTATTTCAGACCCGGCGTCGTCATCATAATTTAAAATGTAATAACTAAAAACTGATGAAATATTTACAGAACGTTTTAAACAAAAGAAGTTTCTCATGAATTTTGACTAATTCATAGTTTTCACCAATGTTGCTCGAAACGTGTTTTCAAACGCTGCCTCGCATGTTTTCTTCTGGAAAGATTATGGAGAAACTCCAACTTTTAAATGTTTACAAATACGAGACTGTCAAATCGGTGTTCTGGTGAAACATCTGCAAAGGCACTCGGCTTTTTCATGTATCTCCTGAAGAGAGTGCAGATGTGATGAATACTAAAAGGCTTTTTCTTTTATAATTTCAGCAGATGAGCAGCCCACAGGTAGAAATATAATAAATCAGTGAAAGAAACTAGTGGCATAAGTACAAGGCATGTAAAACAAGCCCAGGATCTTGAAGCAACACAGTGTGCTGTTATGTGATGGTTTCGAACTGGTATCGGGAATCTGGACCGTGATGTGAGGTTCCTTCACATGTATCTAAATCTTGCTTCAACTTGCTCAGCTTTCGTAAAGCAGCGTGCAGGAAGGAAGCTTTGGGGAGCAGAGGAAGCAAAGGCCAAATGTTTGACACCGACATCTCCAAAAAAGGGGAGCCCTGAAATAAAAACACTAATTTGGAGGTACAGCTGAACCCTTTCTTGTTGACCTGAGTTCTGGTTAAAATAAAAGGACAGGAAACCTGATCTTGCTGCACTTGTGTCACTGATAAGTTGCAAAAACACAAACATGAGTTTTGACGATCAATATCAGTTTTCTGAAGGCAAACAGGAAGTCCAAGGCAGAAGTTAAAATGACCAAACAACTAAGCTTCCACCTGAGTAGCAAGCTGAGGGGTTGAAAGCCTACCAGGAGCTGACGGGTGTGAACCGGAGCCCGGCTCCTGTCAACACGTTGTACACTCGATCAGCTCGGCAGCCGCTGCAGCTCAGGAAACACTAACATTAGAGAGCTCCGGGGGGAGAGCTATCTGCAAAAGTGGTGACATTTCTCTCCCGACGATCCAGGCTCACACCTGGCGACCAGCCTTTTACCTTCGAGAGTACCCAAAAGATATCTGCATGTAGGCGGGGGTCTAAAGTAGCCACCGACTCATAAACAGTTAGAACTTCAGGGCTCTGCAACATCAGAGACCCAGACCTGAGCTGGATTACCCACCTTCTCCACCCAAATTCATACCTTCATGGATCTACTGGATCTCACAAATCAGTATCATGAAGCTGGAAGGTGAGGAGGTCAGGACCATGCTAACTCTAACAGTTCAAGCCTCCCAGGTTTATTTCACCTGGAATCCCCCACTGATGGAAACGTGGCCAAAGTGGGACAACACACGCCGGACCATCCCTGCTCATTAGCACAGTATTGTCCGACGCTCGGCATATTTATATTCTTTAAGAACTGGTATTTCTAAAAACAGTTGTTCACATATGAATGTGAAGGGGTAAACAGTTTGAGACCCTTGAACATCTATGAACAAAACACACTGATCACGTAACCTTTTAAAGGTGTGTGATATGCAAGTAATTTGATGGTTTGATACAGTAATCTAATCTAGAGGTCATAAAAGCATGCACGACTTGTTCCAGGTCTTAGAAAGGGAGACAGAATCCACCTTAGCTGGAGAAAACATTGATTTATCCACTTAACTGATCTGCTTGTCCATCTTAAAAGATCCTGACAGTAAAGCAACTATTTGAACCAAGAAATAGAAATAAATAAATCTGGGTGTCGTTAGTAAAACAATGAAAAGAGATATTTTGCTTTCTGAAAACAGACCCACAGGAATTGTTTACAATAAAACAAGCATGGGGCCCTTTAAAGAGCCTTGAGGTATCTCACGAGTGACAGAAAAAGGGAGCTGGACTCAAATGAAAGAAATGGTTAACAGGTCAGTTTCTGCGCTGTATTTCTGTGATGTTTTCAGCAAAATGTCACAGATATTTCATTAAAACCTGAGAAACGTGTCAAATAAAAAGTGCATGTTATGTCCTCATCATCTATTAGGTGCCTTATTTTTGTGGAAATCAGAAAAGGAGTGACATGTTAAAGATATTTGAATGTTTTGTGACTTTTCTGCAGGACACACGTGAAGATCAACAAATGGATCTGAACTGCATTGTGTCTCTCCTGGTCCTCTTCGTCTTTAACAAGGTACCCGAGAGTCTGTTTCACAGCCTTGTTGCTCACATTCATATCATTACAATTTTTAACAACACTTTCAATACATATAATAACATATTTGTTTTCTAAAGGTCCTCCCTGAGATTGATGTATTTGCATTAAATCCTTTTATCATCAAAAAAAAAAGCCTCCAATTGAAGTTGATAAATGCCAATATGTCCATTTAAAATCTTCTACAGATGTTCTTATTCTTTTAAGTCTGTGGATTTTCCCTTTTCTAGAAACTGATGACATTTGCCAGTACTCCTTGGACTATTATAAATTTAAACAGTTCTATAAATTCAAGGATTGATCCTGTTATCGCTCCAACAGCATTTATCGCTACTTTGGCAAGTAAACTATTGTTGTGGCTTTTGTTAAGATCAGCTGTCAACATCATTTCCACCTTGTATTTGTCCAACACACTGGACTGGTGTTTCTTATCTTCAGCTGAACAATGACCTTTTCCTGCACAAGCAGTTTCAGGTCCTTGGTCTTTTTTCTTGCACGGCCTCACGGAGACTCCCAGATCTACTGTAGCTGTTGATGGATCTCCGTGCATCATTTACCAGCGTTCTCACGGTCAGATTTTTTAGTTTCTGCAGTGATTCATCATGCAGACGTGCAAACAGGAACGGCTCAGAGATTCATCGTAAGAAGATTCTGGCATTTACTGGTCAGATAAAATAAGATAAACAGATAAAAATCACACAACTGATTAATCAGACAACTGTTTGCGTTTTTTAAACGATGGTGATATTTTCTGAATCTGTAGTTAATGAGGGACTTGGTTCAGGCAGACATCTGGGACGGGATTTTATGCTCACTTTCATCCTTCTGCTCGGTTTATTCTGATTATTTCATCTTGTTAAACTGTCTTTTTAAGAATAAAGAACTTTCTGTGTCTCAGATGCTCTCTGACTCTTACTGCAGATTCAGATAAAAAGACAAAATGCAGACCATGTCGTGGTTTCAGGCAAAGCAGCAGCTTCTTTTACAACTGATCATCGTTTATATTCAGCAGTGTGATTGTGGTGCACACGTTTGGTTGAAACTAAAGTCCTAATGTGTTTCACGCATGAACTCTACCATTTTCTTCTGGTAAAGCTGTTGTTTCGTCGTTATCTGTGTCTGAATAAGTGACATGGACTAGATTATATTGGTTACAGGTTGTGAATATTTTTTTCTGATTTATTTTTAATTAACTGCGCCATGTTAGCTGAACGTGAGAAAAAGTTGTCAGTCGCTTGGCCAACCTTCAAGTTTCTGCTTTGGGTCTGAGGTACCTGGTTTTGTTTTGTATATCAGGAAATACCTGTCACTTTATAAACGCTGCCATTGTTGAGTAGTGACACCTGTGATGGACTGGTGGCCTGTCTCACCTGTAGAGAGCTGGGATCAGTTCCAGCGTAGATGGATGGATGGAGTATTGATAGGACAGGATTCGTTACATAAGTGTACTCATAAATGTTGAATCATATGACGTTTACATATAAGACCATGTGTCATTTTTTTTTGGTCTCATTTCTCATCTTACTTCTTGTTGATGTGTGATAAACTCAGATGGAGGCGGCGGCAGCGTCTGAGGACAAGGAGCATCTGACTCATGTGACCGAACCTCCGTGGATGAAGAGCCAAATTGCTCTGGCCCAGTTCCAGTGTTTCCAGAGGATCCTGAAAGAATCACATCGGAAAACGAAAGCTTTCGGTGGGCATGGCTGCAAGAAGAATAAGTGGAAATATTATACTGAAACTCTTGAAGCATAAAATGTTCGATACAGGGATATAAATGATAAAACCAGCGTGTCTTTTGGTGTTGTTAGAGGGGCCGGTGTGCAACACCACATGGGATGGATGGCTGTGCTGGGATGAAACAGAAGCAGGAGTGAAAGAACAGAGTTGTCCAGGCTACTACAACGATTTTGACACTCAAGGTGAATTTCTGTGTGCTCCAAAAAAAAGTTTAACTCCTACAGGTTTAGTAAAACACACGTAGATAGAAAAAAATGCATGTTCCACGGGGATAAAACATGGCTGAGGGGCTTCTTTTTGGAATTTAAAGTGGTCACTTCTGATATTTTTTCCCTCACACATGTGTAAATAAAATGTTTGACAACATCAGATGCACATGGAAAGTTTCGTGATTATTTTTTTAAATGCATTTAGTGACTGAAAAAGTGTATTCAGTCTTTGCTCAGAAGGAAGAGCAACAGATTTTTTCAAAAATCATGAAAACGAAAAAGCAGATTGTTAAATTATTTTATGAAGACCGGCGCTGCGTTTCCAGTTATGATGCAAGCTTAACAACAGCTAGCGTAGTTCTTTTTAATGTTCTCCCTGTTTTTCATACTCATGCTCTTTCCTACTTGCCTAACTCTGACCGAGTAAAAGTAAAAAAAAAAGATTAGCCAAGACTTCATAAATAAAGAGATAACTGCGTCTTTCCTGAGCAGCGATGGCAACCAAAGACTGCACAGAGACGGGGGAGTGGGGACGCCACCCAGTAAGCAACAGAACATGGACAGATTACACAAACTGCAAAGCCAACGTCACGCATCACGGGACGGTAAGCAGGAGCTGTCTTTGAAACTAAAGCAGCTTCTGACTGAATTTCTTACATGTTGTTTTTTAGCAGGCAACCATGACTCACTTTTACCTGATCATGATTGGTCATGGACTGTCGCTGGTATCGCTCCTAATTTCTTTGGGAATATTCTGCTATTTCAAGTAAGTCGCCGTGACAGTGGATTTGAGATTGAGATTATGATTCAGTGGTTAAGGTCTTTGTCTATTTCTGTCTAATTCCCTCAGGAGTCTGAGCTGTCAGAGGATAACTCTCCACAAAAACCTCTTCCTCTCATTTGTGTTGAACTCCGTCATTACCGTTGCCTGGTTTTCTGTAGGGAAGGAGGATTCTGTGAGTAACACCGTAAATAGGACATGTGTCCAGCCGGTGAATGGAGCTTTAACTTTTGATTGTGTGTATTTTCTTTCCAGACTAGCTGCAAACTGCTTGCGTTCATCCAAATGTATATCATGAGCTGTAACTACTTCTGGATGCTCTGTGAGGGCATCTATCTGCACACTCTCATCGTTGTGGCAGTGTTTGCAGAAAAACAGCATCTCATGTGGTACTACCTGCTGGGCTGGGGTACGTAAAGGTTTTGGTTTCTAAAAACAATAACAAAAAAACTTTCTGAGCCTACACAATTGTCACAACACCTATTTTACAGGTTTCCCACTGGTGCCAGCAGTTATATATTCCATTGCACGCCACTGCTACTACAACGACAAGTGAGTCTTCTTGATGGACGCCAGTCATCTGTTAATGGATGATACGCTCCTTTATACGATAACCTGTCCATGTTTTTGCAGATGCTGGGTCAGCCCAGCTACCTCTTTGCTGTACATCATCCATGCTCCCATCTGCGCTGCGTTGGTGGTGAGTATTTCTACTGGCTGCTCTACTCACAACCACCATTCAGCATCACCACAGCAGTTCAATATCCAGGGTGCACAGGCACTCCTTCACAGTAACAACACTGCACTGCAGTCCCTCCTTCACTGTCCGCCTCTGAAAGTGATGTCATTTGAGTCCAAAATGCAGTTATGTCTTGATGAAAGCCGTCTGTATCTAATGTCGTCATTTTTGACTCTAGGTGAACTTTTTCTTCTTGCTGAACATCGTTCGGGTTCTCATCACCAAGCTGCGAGTGACTCACCAGGCTGAGTCCAGCCTCTACATGAGGGCTGTGAGGGCCACCCTCATCCTCATCCCTCTGCTGGGCATCCAGTACATTCTGCTCGCATACAAGCCCCATGACCACTGGATCACTGAGATCTACCTGTACATCATGAACATCCTCATGCATTACCAGGGTCTCTTGGTTTCTACAATATTCTGCTTCTTCAATGGAGAGGTGAGTAACTGAAATGAATGGCCAATCAAAGGGGAATACTCAAATGTTGGAGCTATGGGCACGATTCATATTAATATATTTCAAGAAAAATTATTCAAATTTAGGAGTTCAGCAAGGTTTTAACATGTCTTTCATTGTAATTGGAGCAACAAGACATTTGGTGTTTTTACACTAAATCGCTGTTAAAAGCTTTTCAGATGTGAAGAAACTAGGTTCACCATCGACACACAATCAAAAATCCTAAATATTCAGAATAACAAAGAAGTGACAGAAAGTTTTGAAATGATGAGATCCAAAGATAAAAGCAGGTGAGATGAGGTAAAAGACCAACATGCTCCTTCTTCTCCTCTTGCAGGTTCAGACCGTTCTTAGAAGACACTGGAACCTTCAGCGGCTGCAGTTTGCTGGCACCTTCGCCAACGCCGACTTCTTCCGCTCGGCCTCTTATGTGGCTTCGTCCCTCACCGAGGTCCACCGCTGCTACAGCATCGAAAGCCACACCGAACACATGAACGGAAAGAGCTACTCGGACATCTTCAGATCAGACAGCCCTTTTGTGTGAAGAGGACCCTCAACATCAGCGCATCTTGTTTTCTTCTAAAAAGACCAGTGGTTTCATGACTGAGACTGGTCGTGGCAACTTCATACATACTTTTGCTTCCATTTCCATCTTCAAGGGAAAATACTCCTTTTTTTAAACATTTCTTTTTTTATTTTGATGAGCGGTAGGAGATTAAAAAAAAACATGGACACCTTTTTTTCCACTATTAAATGGACTGTTGCCGGACATGAAGAAGACAAATAACCAATAATTTACAAAAACAAGGAATTTTCTCTTTCTTACATGGATATAACTTGACGAGTTCTTAAAGAACCTGTTCTGTTAAGATCTTGCAAATAGAGTTTTTATTAGGCTTTTAATTTTTTAAAAAGGGGAAAATAAACGGTAACACAAATGTTGTCAAGGGAAAGGACGAAGGATTCAGAACCGTCTTCCTCAGACTTTTCAGTAAAGTTGATTAAAGGAGGAGCGTGAGATCTAAGCAGAAATGCTAGTTAGGAGGATGAGAGGGCCAAATCCTGGCAAAAATAAATACATAATCTATGACAGTCATCCGAAAATACAAAGAATTAGTCTGGTTCCTCTGAATCCAACTTTGACTTCCTGCACTGATGGACGCAGAAGAAATGAGCTACGTCAGGCTTTCAAGTCCATCATAAACTGAGTCAATTTCGACTGATGTCCATGTTAAATTGTCCAGCTTTGCAGCAGAAATAAACATATTTAAAGCCTCATTTCAAAATAAAAAAACAGCTTTGGTCTCCGTAGCTAGATGTCACATCCATGACAACTCTACAGGGGTTAGCGTTTATGTACCTCTTCAGGTAAAATTATATAAAGTTATACATTTAGTTGTAATTAGGGGTGTCGTTTTTCTTTATTAGAACAATTAGAACTGTCTTTACTTGACCTCTGACTTGTGAATAAAGACCTAGTCTTATTTTAAAAATAATTTATTTGGCGGTGCTGTTGACCGCAGCGACAGTTCGGCAGCCGTGAGTCGGCCCGGAAACGTCCGGGGACGCAGCTTAACGAAGCAGCAGGCGGTAGCTCCTTCCACTCATGGATGAAGGGTTTCAATACCTAAACGGCATCAGTTGAGACCCAGTTCTACAACCGATAAGAAACAAAGTGTGTGACGTAGGCAGGTCGTAGACCAGACGACCATCAACAAAGACATCAAGAATGGCGGGCAGCGGAGTAAGAACGCCGGCAACTGACTGATGTCCATACGGCAGTAACAACTTGTTGATCCAAGGTCTTACTAGCATTTCTACAACCATCTTGGTGGTTTGGAGTAGCGGCTCCCAAACCAGTCTGCAAATGGTTTGGAACCTTCTGTACGAGTGGAAATGGGTCTGAACAGGATGGGTACCAGATTCCTTGCAAAGTGAAGGGGGATGGCAAAGTCATGGTAGTTTGGAGTTAGCATATATGGCAAAGCAAGTGAATCAAAGAAGGAACGGGACAAAAGACACTTACTCATGTCAAATAATGTGCCTTTTTTTTGTGGTTGGTTGTGGTTATCAGTGTTCTATGAAATGCCCATGTAAATATAAATAAAGTAAAAGCCTATAGATTTCTTTGGCAAAAGTAATTTCTTGAAAAGAAGTATGAAGCATGGGAGCAGAGGTGAAATGTCCTTTGGGGAACATTATTTTTTATATATGAAGAAGTAGAATCTCCTTTTGTTTTTTTAATTTCTAATTTCTTAATGATTATTCCGAATGCTGGAGGAACGAGTGGTGGGGGTCGCATGTGTATGTACATATATTTGATTTGACTGATATTTGATTGTGTTTTATACTATACTGTAATCTTCTATTTTAATTAATAGTATGAAAAGTAATAATTTTGAATATTTGATATCAATTTAAATGATTATGTGTCAGCAAAGGAGTTTCAAACTAATAGACAGCACATTCAGCTGCGCTCTTGGACCGGATCATGTGTGGTGAACTGAGGAAAAGATTAGATGTTTAACACAACCATGAGCATGAATGTGCTTGCTGTCATTCGCCCATTGTATTCAGGTTGAGGTATTTCTTCTGGATTGCTGGATCTGGGTCATAATTGGGCAACACCAATCCAAAATGTGGGAGGTAGCTTTCTTTTTATACAGAGATAATTGTTGTGGCCCCTTCAAAGTAATTAGAGCAAGAAAATTATCAGCTCAATTTAGCATAAAAAAGGAAAATGGGAAATCTGTTAGATGTCCAACAATAAGGCTCTTGCTATCATATTTACATCTTACAAATGAATATATATGGCATCTTATCTTTGGAGAAACCAATCAAAAATGTCACCAAACAGCAACCCCTTGTATGTGTAACGGCAAAAAGCTTATGACTTTACGCTAGCTTATGCCTAGCTACTTATCTGAATTCATTTGTATTTTTTCTGTGCTACATGTCCATTTGGTGATATTAAATCCTTAAACGATTAGTGTTACAGTCTGGGAAATTCATATTTCACGGCAAATGTGTCTAGAAAATAGTTTATGCCCAAAAAACATGTAGTTGCAGAAAATCCAGCTAATGCTAACAGGCTAGTTTAACGTTATTGTAAAGACTGGAAATAAAAAAACAAAGGTTTTAAGCAAACCCAACCAACTAGCAAATATAAAGAATTTTTAGTTAACATTTTTGATTAATCTGATTTTGTTAGCTAAGCTAGATAACCTCTGTTACACTGAGCTAGCTCTGGCTTCATGTCGTTTGCCTGAATGTGAAAGTCAAATCTGTCTCATCTCCTTCTCACAAAAATACTGATGTATGTGTGATGTATGTATTATTGAGCTTTAAATAAGCATAATAGACCCCAGAAAGCAATTGTTGGTATTTTGTGAGTCGCAGACAAACACAGTTTTCCTTTGAAACCCGTTAACCTGTCTCATGGTATATTTGCAGAAAATTTTAGGAAAAATGTTCAATGGATTTGAAGACAAGATGATAAAACAGATTTGACTCACATCTGGGCACATTACACACACACACATATTTTTTATATATATATATATATATATATATATATATATATATATATATATATATATATATATATATATATATATGAAGCAATCCTGACCAAATACAGCTTGGTTACAAATGTAAGTGATGAAGTAACAAGACTTTGTCAGTGCAGGAAACGAGATATGTTTGATAAGTACTAATATAACATTAAATATCTTATTGTGGATCGTTTGTTTTCTTGAGGCACAAGAATGAACCTCAGCACAAATGTACGGGGTTACGTTTTTACCCTGAGCTAAAATACTGTAAATAAAAACAAGATGGATTAATCAGAGGTTCATTAGAAGGTGTCACTGCTCCTTTGTTTCGTTCTCTTTGCAGCTTGTTTCTTTTCTTTCTTTGACGCTCGTTTGATTCCCAAGAAAGACAGATTTTAAAAACGTCTGATTGCATTTTTCCCCACATATTTAACCGAGGGTGGGATTTCCTTGACGGACCTCGGAAAACATTTCCTACTGTAATGAATATTGTTTCCACACAAAGCTGGGTGGGTTTCCACTTGCTCCTCGTCCCGAACGTATATGTATTTGACCAGGTACCACTAGGAAGTCCCAAAGGAAAAGAGCTATATCTATCCTCACAGTGCATCACTGACCAAGTTCAAATCATGGGAGCTGTTAAAGCACTTAGCCTCCACTTTTCTCTTGAATATATGCAAACAAAACACGGGATGATCAAAAGCACATGTGCACTGTGCGTGACCATGTGCTATTATGAGTTTTATTTACGATCTTCTTGCATGCCTTTCATAGCCATGACATCAATCCACAAAGGGCTCTGGTATCTGCGGTTCTTGGACAGTGCCGGAGCATCGTCACACTGTGAAACGTCCCCTCCCGTGTCACTTCATGCAAAACACTGACGTGTTATATCACAGCTATCCACATTTTAACCTGTGTACTGCATGGCAGATGCACGGTTTGCACAGGCAGGATAAAAAATAAAATAAACATGCTAATGGAAATATGTGAAAGATCTGAGCAAGTATGGTTTCGTTGTTTACCTATCGCAACGCCATCGGACGAGCTTCGCATTTACCTCAGTGGAAATCAGATCATGTGGATATATTGCAGGCTTCCTGTTTCTAAGAATACATCGCCATTGAACTCTTGATCCATCAGCTCTTGTGTGCAGGTAGCAAACACTTCCTCAGCTCATGACTAACACTTGTTTACTGCCTCCACTTCCGCTGCCTTCCACAGAATCCTAAAACATTTCATCGTTATTATGTGTCCCACTGGGTTTCCAGCAAGTATGCTGGTAGCAATTCTGTGAATTTTGTCAAGGGCATTTCCACAGGACGTGCACAGAATAAAGGCACACATGTGTTTGCCTGCTTTGGGACTATCTGCAGATGTAGCAAAATAATCACCTAAATCTACTGCACATGTAGGGCCATGTTTAACTTTAATTCATCTCAGGAACTGAGATGACATACAAAGCATTTCATTAGCATGAGTTTCTCAAGAGTACCACCTAGGGCAGTATGAAACCACCTGTTTTCAGTTTTTTTTTTTTTTTTTTTTTAGTTTTGTTCACATGACTACATATATTAAGCACTTGTTTTGCAATTTCAGTGATGAGGGTCAGCCGATCACAGCTTTAAAGTAGTGGGTTTTTGTCCATCAGTCTACATAAAACTGCATCTATGACTTATGAAACAATTTCAGACTGACAGCATAAGACTGTGAAGAGATTTTGATAGTCTAGAGAGTGGACAAGGCTGAAGATCATTATCTTCGTCAGAAACAGGGATGATTTTCTCATGGAAATCAGGGTTAAAATCTCTGTGTGACATCACAGAAAGACCAGACAGTCTAGGTCGAATCCCTTTAAAAACGGACTAAGGCAAAGCGGAAAACTGTCCTATGGTCAGACGAATCCAAACTTGTTTTTTTGGGGGTTTTTTTTCTGGAAACCATGGACCCCAGATCCTCAAGAATAAAGACGAGAGGAATCAAATGGTTTAATATCAGCACGGTTCAAAAGCCTGCTTCTCTGATGATGTGGGGGTGAGTTAATGTCTAAGGTGTGGGCGATTTACACATCTGGAAAGGAAACATCAATGCTGAAAGATTTAAACGGGATTAAAGTGACATATGCTCATATCTAGATGTCTTGGACAGAGAAGGCCTTGCTTCTTTCAGCAAGACAATGCTAAAACAGCACAGGGTTTGTCGTTGAAGAGTCCATGTGCTGAACTAGCCAGCCTGGAGTCTTTCACCAACTACATCTATATTCTTTTCTTTTTGGCATTATGAAATGAGAAACACACAAAAATAAGTTGACACAGGACTGCAAAAGATACAGAGATGAAAACTGGTTTCCAGATGACTGGATTGTTTTGAGGAAGAAAAAGCTACATGGCGGTGAACGTCACCCTGTCTCAACTTTTATGAGAAGTTTTTTGTTCCCGGCAAATTCAAAATGACCTCTTTTTGTCTCTTATGATAAAACATTTCCTCAGTGTGAACATTTAATATACTTTCAGTGCTCTTTTCTGTTCTGTGGTATTTGCAAATCATTATATTCCATTTTTATTTGCTAGCATTAAACCTTCAATGGAACATGTTCAGTATCATCAGTCATTAACCAGTGTTGAGAACTTAATTCTTCACTTTATTAGGTTTATTATGTGGGAACGTCATCTGATTTTATGATCTAACTTATATGATGATTGTATGATCTGACTATGTGGTGTTTGGGTGTGCAGGGTACTGTATGAGGGTTAAGATGCTGTAGTTGAAAGGGTTTCATGTTTTTTGACTGAATTGGGGTTGTGTGAAGTATTCCTGACCAACTAGAGTCATTTGTTGGAGCTGATGGTCACAATGTTGTCAGTTTGGAAAATCAGGGGGATGCTGATGGAGGGATCAAAATGTAAATACACAAGCATTTATTTTGACTTGTAATTTGAGTTATTCATTTCAATCATCAGGAACTGGAATGTGTCCTTAGAAAAGTTATCAGCCTCCATTTCAGAACATAATTTAACCTAAATCATAATCAGTATTAACAGACTGCAGTGTTATTTTTAAATGATGCTAATGATTCGGCATCAAGTGGACAAATGTTACATTTCTCCTCTGCATCCATCTTTAACCACAATCCTACAAACAAATCCAGAAAAAAATGGCCAAAATATTCAATTTGCTTGCTCTTGTTAATCACACCTCTTCATCGATATGCATTTAAATAAATATCGATGAATGTCAAGAAGCTGGACTTCAGATAAAATGTCAGGTAACATTATGGGTCCTTTAAATGGACTTTTCCATCCTGAACAGGGAAACTCCCCATTTCCCATTTGTCATAAGTGCAAGTGACTCCCGAGTTTTAAAAAAAAAAGAAAAAAAAACTTCAAATGCACAAGATGTTATGTAGTTTAGCTTCCCATCAGCAGGAGAGCTGGTATGTTAAGAATGGGCTCAGGAAGGTGTAATATAACCTTTAGTGCAGTTGCAGCAATCATCAGTGAGTGTGCAGAGCCAAAATCTGGTGAAGGACAAAACAGTTAATTGAAAGTAAGTGAGGAAGAATGAGTCAAGCTTGAAACAAAAGTTTCCAGTAATTCCCGTTAATTGGAACCCCGTCTGGTTAAAATAACCAAACCCGTCCAACTGGCTCGTTCTGCGTGGAGCTCTCTCACGCCTGAGAACAATGGAACCAGTACTTCTAAGCTGGAGGGTGTGGAGGGCGAATGGTGCAAAGGTTGAGGGTAAGCAATGCGGCCCGGCTGCATGGATGTGACACGAGTCTGGGTGGGATCGCAGGAAGTATGCTGCTCACTGCGAGGCCCTCTCGGACCTCTACGGGGTCATGAATTATCTGAGCAGCCCTGCACACGGTGATGTCAACACTTGGTCGTCGTCTTTGGTGGTTTCAGGAGGGACGTCACGTGAATGCATCACACGGAGGGTTTGTTTCCAGAGTGGTAGCCAGCCAGGGGTGTAGCAAAGAGAAACCCAGACAGAACGCTGCTCTATGTCTAATTAAATAATCCTACTAATGGTTTGCAGATGAGCTGACGTTTCAAAGCACTTTTTTTTCTCTGTTAAAGTGATAGCTGTTTCACCAAAAAACATTAATCAGAAGACTTGTCATGTAGGACCTAAACTTGGATACAAATTCACTGGGTGGGTGTATCTAGACCTTCGTCTTCTGGATGATGCTGGTGCCATTCAAGCAAGCATGAATACTCTGTCATTAAGGGCAAAGGAACCAAAGGAACGGAGGATGTTTGCTTCGCAAGCAATTTTGCTACCTTAATTTTTCACATCTAGGGGTGGAACATCTAAGATATCCCTCCCTTTCTAACGTCAAATATCTGGAATCAGCCTCTTCAAAACATCTCAAACAATAAGCACTTATTGCAGTTTTAAAGAGCCCAGTTCCTCCTGCCCAGGGCGGCGGGCCAGTGTCCACTCGTATGAGGTGCGTCCATGTTCTCGTCTTCAGCATCGCCCTGCCAACAGGAACTCCCTCGCTCCTCTCCCAGTTTCCTGCCATTGTTCTGCTCGCTGCCACCAGGCACAGGCTCCTCCCAGGATCTGGGAAAAGGTGGGATGTTAAAGTGTCCCATTTCCCCTTTGATCAGCTTCGACCTCAGCTGGTAGAGGAGGGGTGTGTGTGAAAAGACAGAGGCCGAATTACGCGTTTGATGAAGAGATGTGAATTTTCGTTTGTGATGATCATGTTCATGTGGATGACTAAAGGTCACTGAACGTCTTCTCGCAGTATTATAATCCTGATTTATTCCCGATCTCAGGTGGAACCTGAAATTAAAAAGTCTGAGGTAATGAGTTTTTTACAAAGTTGGGTTTGGGTGAGATGAAGTGATGCTACTGAGGAGAAGTTCAGACTTGTGTTCCCACACCCATTCTTACTATCTTGTTACCCAGTGTAGTCTGAACCACGCAGGTACGATGACAGCATTCAAAACTGAGTCAGTGAACGAGTTAATAGAGACTCAAGAGTTTGGCATTGGCACATCACTAAAGAGGCAACGTAGGTGCCATGGGTAAGTCAGGCTTTGAACAGACCTAAAAGCCACAACGAAAACAAGTTTACAGTCCATCAAGTGATTCAGACAAGAGCAAACAAACACCTCAACCTCCAGACCTGCAGGGGGACCCTCTGAGCTAAAAATGGCTTATGGTCCTTAATGTTCCTAACATTGTGTCTTTTAAAGTGTAAAAATGTTTTTCTTTTAGAAATCGTGCTTTTTATCTAAATAATATTGTTCTCTTTTTCTTTCTGTAACATTCAGACTTGTTGTAATTGTCATTAAAATATTATGGTTTCCAAAATGTTGTGAACATTTCTAAAGTGTTGTAAAATTTTCAGACTGTTGAAAGATTTGATTGAGTTTGATTTTATAATGAATCTGAGGACACTAACAGCAGCGTTGAGTTCAGCCAGGAAGAAGGGAGAACTTGCAGCTCCTAGACTGGCCACCAGGGTGATGCTACAAAAGTGAGTCGGTCTCCATTAACCTCCACGATAAAATGTCCAAAACCGCATCAGAAATAAACATATTTACAGTGATGCACAAAATAAAATACAAATGTTTGATCTTTATAGCTATAATTAACATCTATGACAAATGCACAGGTGGGTGATTACTACTTTTCTTTTTACCAGATTTAGTAGTTGGTAAAATTACATAATGCAAATAAAATTTTGTATAATTAGGAACGTGGACTTTTAATTGGTGGTTGGCAGAGCCAATAAGTGGCTGGCATCATTTTGCTACTTGCTGAATTGACTTCTTTTGAAGAAAGATATTTTGAACATAATGTTTTTTGGGTTTTTGTTGTTATTTTTTTTTTAATTTCATTAACAGACCACCGTGACTGGCTTAGCTAACCGTGCTAACCGACCGTCGGCCTAATGGAGTGGCCACTTCTGATTTTACCAGCAAAACAGAATTTGAACCAGGGGATCCTGTCGATGTATATCGACTGAAGGAGCCGGGAACCACGGCGGATCATTTCAGGATCCTCCCAGGTGGAAATCTGCTGGCGCCTGCAGTTAATCAGGCTACGATGCCAGTAGTACGACCTCAAAGCGTGTTACCCCAGTTACCTCAGGCCGAGTGACCGTCGGCCAGTCCTCCTTTCAGCTGTGGCAGCTAGTGACACATGAAATGAGGATATATGGACAGACTTGATCAGAGTTAATTTAAAGTAATATTAATAGCATTGTAGCCATAAGCTAAGTCAGCCAAGCTAAACTAGCTAACTGTGATTGACACCAGGGGGGCGTGTCCCAGCCCATTTGGACCGACATACATTTAAGAGCACTCTTCAGATCACCTAATGGAGGATTTGTCCAGTTGTTACATAGTCTACAGCACTAATTCACAAATTAACTGAGCTTATGGTCTTGAAGCTTACTTATACTATTCATTTAAGATGAACAGACCCTTTTATTGGTTAAAAAAACAACATAATGACGTACACCTACAACATACCAGTGAAAACAATACGTCTTTAAACTTGGGAATAAAATGAAACTAAGAATATTTATGCAGATAGGTCCTGATTAGGTAGCTGGCAAGTGTCAGGAGATAAATCTAGAAGCACAAGAGACAAAAAAACGTGAGAATAACAAGGGATATAAACAAGTGATCGCCTTTTCTTTTCTTTTTTTTTTAAATGGCAACAACAACCACCTCTGAACACTGTTCCTGAATTGTGAGAATCTTTTTCTCAGCCCTGAGTTTCATGCCAGTGAGAATAACCCAAGCCAGCAGTTTGATCTTTTCTCATGATCTGTCTCCTGTGTTCTTTAAGTGTTTTTAGAGGGGCGTCAGTGAGGTGGGGTTGCAGGGTGCACAGGAAGGAAAAGGAGTAGCTGGGAAATCTCATCGAGGCTCCTCGGTGAACAAGAGACACCCCAGTCAGGATCTGGGCGTCGCTGCCAAGTCATCTCAGGGTCGGAGACGTCCGCGGCACTTCTTTAGGCGAAGCATGCAAGCAAAATGCGTTTAACGGAACGGTGCCGGTCCTTCTCAGAATCCGACTCCAACAGCGCCGGGTTTGCACAGACACTTTCGTGCATGCATGCAAGCAGGAGGAAAAATCAAAGATCTGCACGTATGTGTTTCCGCAGCTGATGAGGAATGGCTTTTTCCTCTCTGGGGGGACCCGAGGCTAATTAAAGTGGAGCATGAGAAGCCCAGACAGCCTCAGTAAACCAGCACCCCCACATGTCCATCTGGTAAAACAACAATAACAACGCTCATCTGTGCAGCACGCAGCCACACCTCCCTGCTTGGGTGGATTACTGTGATATTTTCCCCTCACAGCTATAAAATATCATGACATTTGATGACATTCATGAATCACAACAAGATCAAATTCAGCTTGTTTCATGCAAAATACATCAAAGTTACAGTTCTTCAGCATAGCAAGAGTGCTGAGTTTGCTTCGCTACAGTTCACATCTTTGACAGCTTTATTTTGGGGGGCGGGCGTCATTTTTTAACATTGCAGTCTGTTTTATGAGTTATTAATGACTTAGTTCTTGGCCCTTTCAGTGAACTTGACATCTGAGTTGTGAATAAACAGAAAAGAGTTCGGTCATTCTCGTTTTTGAAGACATCATGGCTTGTTATAGCGATCAGAAACTACCTTCTAGATCTGCCTTGATGGTCAAAACCACGCGAGGCCCAGAGGCAGCTGGATCAGGTGGTTCCTCCAGTCCAGGAGGACCTTTCAGACTGACGAGCCAGAAGTCAACTCTGTCTTGGTCTTGACCCTGTTGTGACCAAACTCCAAAGAACCGCCCCGTCCATGATTAGTTACTGGAGCATCGACTAGCTGAGGGTCTTGGATGTGTGAAGGAGCTCCAGCGAACCTCGTTTCTAATGTTATATCAGCAGCAACATCAGAGATCATGATGGGTGGACAGAATGTGGTGCATGAATGTCAACACCAAAGTTATGATATTTTAGGTTCATAGCTTAGCCTTAATTCAAGTTTTGACTGAGTCAACTCCACGTGACATCACAGGGGGTGTGTCCAGTTCTTTGTATTCACTCCGAGTGTTTTACAAAGCAGTTTAAACAGCTATGGTTGAATTGTATTACTTGGCTTGATACCACCTAAGTTTGAGGTAACGGGTGATTTACTGTGGTTCCTTTCTTTGTTAATTCAGGCTTTCCTGTGCAAATTCTTCTAAAAAGATAGTTTTAGTGTCATGTAATGCTGGTTCTGGTCGGATCAAAATCAAAAAAGACAATTTGGGTGAATGACTCTGTGCTAGCTCTGTAGAAATGGTTGATATAGCTGGTTTGAATAAAATAAGTAAGGGAAAAGGCAGATGTGTGCAAAAGTTAAACATTTACTAGCTGAACTCAAGTTTCACTGTTGTCTTACAAAAACTCACAGACTCCTGCAAACCCAACATGTGCGCTCGCCATATTTTGATTCCTGAAATATTCCTTCACCAATGCCAAAAACAGAAGAAGTCCAGGACTTTGGCTGCTACCATCCACCCGTTTCTGAATTTACCCAAGAATGAGCCACTTCTTCCCAGTTTTCAACAAACTGAATACCAGTATTTGTGTTATTAATAAATAACTGCATCTTCCACAGTTAATTTGTTAGAAACTTGTCGACATGAAACCTCAATACCTGGTGATCTGGTTTTGGAAGTTTGGGAATTCATTTTCCTCCTAATCATGACCTTTATCACACAACTGCCTGATCTCACCAACAGATGGTGCTACTCTAAAAAAATTAAATATCTTTTAGGCTTCTTTTCTCTCAGATGCTTTTGAAGATCTTTAATAGATCATATTTGATTCCATTTTCAGCTGTTGGGTCATCCATAATTTGGTTCTGTCGATCTACACTACCCCAGTCCAGTATTTCTCACATTAGATCCACATGCCAGGATCAGGATCTCAATAAAGGAAGGCCTGACCTGGAAAACAACTCCGCTGTGCTACTGAAAAAGTCACAACAGAGGATGTGTTTCCTGAGAGTCCTCAGGAAGGACAACTTGGCGAAGGGACTGTTGGTGTTGTGGTTGTGCCGTTGAGCTGTGGACTCTCACCGGGGTTCACCAGCTGCACTGCAGCAGACAAAAAAAAAAACAAAAAAAACAAGAGGTCATGAACGCTGCCCAAAAATATCAGCGGATGCCCTCTTTTCTCTCTCAAGCCTCAGGAGGACCAGAACGTTCTCGGAGGTCCATCTCAGAGACCCGTTTGGCCTCCGGGAGGTAAAATAAAACAAGCAAATCTACAAAAACGTTGACATTGAAATAAATGTGGCACAAGCCTGAAATACTGAACTCCCACCACAGTGCAACATCCCAGAGGAATTATGTGCATGTTTGACCTTTTTATGCGTTTATCTTTTGTTTTTTCTTTATATCAGTTTTGTTGAATTTGCATAATAAGAATAATAATAATTCACATTTTTGTTCCTGTTTGCTAAAACTCTACCCTACTGATTGACTGTTTTTGTACTAAATATTTCTAGCCAACAACGTTTTTATTCAGACTCTAAAAGCATTCACACATTTTAACTTTTAAGAGAAAAATGATCCGTGATAGAATAAAAACTGGAGGTTTAAACTTTTCTACGTGTAGATTACGTGCTTGAGAGAGTTTTGTCCAGGTATGGTGACGTCACCGGACGGTGTGAATGTTTGTTAAACTGTGGATTTGTGTGTCCGTGGTTGTTTTCTCGTCTCGTCATGTGACTGAGTGGATGTTCATGATGTTCACCACCTCCAACTCCACAACAGCAGAGACATACTCCAGCTCTATTTTTCTAAATAGTAAAACGTTTTATATATCAGGACGGCATCTGATGCTGATTGAAATTTGACCGATTAAAACCTAATCTGTTTCTTGTTTGTTTCAAAACTCAAAATTAAAAGTTGTTTCTAAACTTTGAGATATTTAAGACTGAACCCAAAAGAAAAAAAACAACTCTCAGGCATCATACAGTATTACGTAGAAAAGTTACATCATGCAATTAATTTAATTGGCCTTTAAAGTTAAAAATAATTAGGAAAAAAAAATCAATATTTGGTAGTTTTGATTAGTGCTGAAGATGACTGAAAGTTTTAATCAAAAAGGGGGAAAAATATGAATTTGTAATGTTTTTATAGCAGTTTGAGGAGAGAACATTTTAGTTCTTGTGACCTAAGAGGGGATTAAAATAATAAACTCAACCCATGGATCTCTGTCTTCATCTGTTCAAAAGAGAAATGATAAGAAAAAACTAATTCTGCACATAAACTGGAAACAGTCTTGAACAGAGAGTTTTCTGGATGCTGAACGAGCCATAAACAAATCAAGGAATGACCCTTCAGCGTTTGTCAGGGCCTCACAAATCATTGTTTTCACCAGAAAACATTTAAAATAGATTTCTTTTTTTTTGTCATTTCTGTCACCACCATCAGACACTGAAATGGACAATAAGTGTCAGTTTTTATGTTTATCACCCGTTTATTAATCCTAAACGCTGAAACATACTCAACAAAAACAGAGAAATGTCTCGTATGGAGCACTAATCTGTCTTTATCCTTTTATCCGTGATTTTATGTCATGTTTTTCTTGGTGCCTCAGGTTAACAAGTATGTTATTTGTTATATTTCTATTTTTCTGCCGTCAGTGGGTGTGCATGCATCTTCAGCCTCCAGGAGCCATCAGCTTGCTGGAGATGCTCATGAATCCAGATCACCAGGAGCTGATCAAGTTATCAAGAACATCAAACTTATCTTCACAGGATGCTTATTCACCATTCAGATGTTCACTATTATTTCATTCTTTAAACGGTTTTTTTCTGCATTTTTGTTTTAGTCCACAAAAATCAGGCACAAGGTAGAAGTAAATAAAATATCCATGGTAATGTTATTAAATAAAAGAAGAAAACTACAAATGAAGAATTTCCACAGAAACGTGGGAGAGAACAGTTTTTTTAAGTGTAGATCTTTAACTTTTTAGCTCCACACTAATTTTACATCCATGCAAACAAAATAAGCTGAAGGAAACTGAAAAATGTTATGATTTCTTCAAAACTATTTAAAGACTTAAAAATAGGAAGCTATAACCCAAGAACAACAATTATTCTTGCCTACAGATTAGAAATAAACCGTATGAAAATTTACAGATCAAACTGCATCCAACTACGTCAGTTTTGAAAGAAGCAGCAGTTATTTAGTGTTGAAATTACAAAAAAAAAAAGATAAAACCACGTCACGGGGTGATATATGTGATTTGGGGTCCTTCTCTTACACTTTCTCTAAACTTTCCACACTCGAAAATAGAAGCCACAGCTAAAAATGAGCACCGAGACAGATGTGGACCGAGCCGGGCTGCAGGAAACTCTGACGGCGTCACGTCTCTCAGCGAGCGCGGAGACCAGAGGTCGACCCAGAAACATGTGCTGCCTGAACTTTGACTCCTTTTCTTCCTGTAAGAACGCCTTATTTCTCCCTCTCCACACCGCTTTTACTTTTTTCTTCTAAACTTTGATCAACTACACTCCCATCAGTGTCCAGAGACGCTGAAAAAGTAGAAAAGACTTCATTTCAAAGTTCAAATTAGACATCTGTGTTGGCATTGTATTTGTCATATTTCACTAAATAAATAGATGTTGTTGGAACTTTAAATCCTAATGTTTTAAACCTGAATTGACAGCCTGGCCTCAGTGAAGTGACCCAGGTTTACAGGTTAACCCAACTCCACATTTCCACTGGTTCAGTCTGAGTTCAAGTAAAAGCCATGAAGCTGATTTTATTTTCAGAAATGAAACGCTTTGTCTCCCTCTGGAGACCAAAGTCCAGCTCATATACATATACATATACATATACATATATATATATAAATAAATATGTATATATATACACATATACCTATATACATATACATATACAAATATATATAAATAAATATGTATATATACACATATACATATATATATACATATACAAATATATAAATATATATACATATACAAATATATATATATACATACATATATATATACATATATATATACACATGCATATATATACATATATATATACATACATATATACATACATACATATATACAGACATACATATATACATATATATATATACATACATATATATACATATATATATATACACATACATATATATACATATATATATACACATACATATATATACATATATATATACACATATACATACATATACACATATACATACATATATATACATATATATACACATATACATACATATATATACACATATACATACATATATATACACATATACATACATATATATACACATATATATATACATATACATATACATACATACATATACATATACATACATACATACATATATATACATATATATACACATATACATATACACACACATATATATATATATATACACACACATATACACACACACACACATATATATATATATATATATACACACACACACACATATATATATATATACACACACACACACACATATATATATATATA
>JAOWBL010000012.1:389028-399848 GCA_028564865.1 Zenarchopterus dispar | reverse complement strand
TCGGGCAGAAAGAGCTTCAGGAGCGCTTTGGCGACATCCAGCGGCGCTTTTACGCTCCTGCAGCATTTAAAAAAAAAAAAAAAAACTCCTTCAAGAGCTCTCCTCTTCCCCGCTTCCGGTTTGCCTGTTTGAACTCTGACCTGCACAGGTGAGGATGGTTAGATTGTAGCAAACATTTGTCGATCTCCGGTTTCATGTCGTTGGTTCTTGTGTATGTTTAAGTGAAATATCTGAAAGAGTCTGATTAGAGAACAACTGGACTTCTCTTCATGTGTCTTCAGAAAGCTTTTTAATGCTGAATTGGCTCATGGAAGTCCAGTTTTCCCTTTTCAAGCTTTTGTTGTTAAAACCACACGTTCTGCCCTCCGTGGGTCCCACTCGTGGTCTAACGGCAGCGTTGTCGGTGTCTGAACCCGAGTCACCAGCCGCAGAAAACCTCTGCAGTGTTCCTGGTCCTGAAGAGGACGCGAGGTCAGGAGCTGTCCGGTGCTGAACCAGAGGTGGACGGGTCTGAGGAGGTCGGGAGCTGTCCGGTGCTGAACCAGAGGTGGACGGGTCTTCAGAGGCCGTGCTCCAGGCTCACCTGAAAAATTCTGACATGTTGGCTTGCCTTGACTGTGCATTTGACAAAATCTCAGTGATCTGAAGTCAGCAGCCTCATGAATTCTCACAAGTTCATTCTCGGCAAGGAAACTAAATTTTGTCAAGGTGCCCGGGTGGGAATCCTATCTTGATTATATCTGCACATTAAACAGTTGAAAATGGCGTTTAAGTTTTCGGATTGGCTGTCAGTGTGACCTGCTTCAGTAAAGTAGTCGGTAAATGTCCAGTTAAACCAGTCAGGCTCCAGCTGAGTCTCGTTAAAACATATCATCTAATACAGATGGTATAATCATGTAGTCTGTAATGACAGGGTTTCATTTTGGAGAAAGACTGGTAAAACTTGTCATTTTTACCTTTTACTATTATAGCCCAATTCATAAAACATTTGTCATTTCTTAACATTCATTTCAGTTACTTTTTTCGTCAACTTTCTTACAGACCACACGACAAACATTCCAGCTCCTATCCATCCATCCATTTTCTTGACCTGTTGTTCCATTTCTGGGTCACGGGGGTCTGCTGGAGCCCGTCCCAGGCGAGAGGCAGGGGTACACCTGGACAGGTCACCAGTCCATCGCAGGGCCACATTCAACCATTCACACACACACGCTCACACCTACGGGCAATTTTTAGAGTTCCCAATCAACCTCACATACATGTTTTTGGACTGTGCGAGGAAACCGGAGTGCCCGGAGAAAACCCACGCAAGCACGGGGAGAACATGCAAACTCCACACAGAAAGACTCCTGGGTGGGAGTCGAACCAGGAACCTTCTTGCTGTGAGGTAGATGTAGTTTAGGGGTCCTAAAAAAGGAAAGAAAGACAGAAAAGCAGAATAAATGAACAGAATTAAAACGTATTGTGACATCTGTGAGAGCTCCGACTACCTGGATACGTTTCTGCTGATGTCAGCAGGTTTGAGAACTCACTGGTGGTTAAAGGGTTAAACACGTCTTCGCTGCGTTCAGAGCTCACGGGGTTTCTCGCCTCACAGCTGATCCAGCTCTGCCTGTTTTCCTAAAAATCAAAAGAAATTGCTTTTAAATAAAAATCGATCCGCGTACCCTGCTGCTGCGTTGAGGCGATCAGCCTCCCCGCCGCTAGGGGGCGCGTCGAGGTCTCCTCAACACAACTCGAGCCGGAGTGTCAACAAAACCCTCACACGTGTGGAGGAAGAAGAAGCATGTGCGGCATAAATCGGTTAACGTTTATGTTTAACGAAATACATCGAAAATAAATGCACACAAGTTGAGGAATATTAAACGAAGATGAAGTTCGCTTACAAGGTAAGTCTACTACACTTAATCACAATGACGTTGTCCCTTATCTTGTAATAATTACGTGCACGGAAGAGAGCGTCACCCGAACTGCATTTAAAAAACATTATATTTAAGATGTGATTAAATGTTGTAAAAAGTATAAGCGTTTACGACATACAATTAAGTATTTTATCAAAAGCATTAGCTGTCATTGTTCATTCGGGTACCTTTTGATATAACAAAACATCTTATGTACTTTTTAAAGCAACATTATCCACACAGGTCTGAACTTGCACATCTATCATTCAAACTAAAACTTTTTCTCAATTTTTTTAGTTTTCCAATTTACTTGGAGCCGTCTATCGTCAGGGAAATTTGAACTTTTCCAAAGATGGGAATGCTGTGATCAGTCCTGTAGGAAACAGAGTTTCTGTCTTTGACCTGAAGAAGTAAGTCATTTATGGAGTTGTAGATGCTGAGAAATATCTCTTAACCAGTTTGGATTTGTGCACAAAAATCTGCCCTTTGATTTTGGTCATGCAGCAACACATCTGAGACGTTGCCCATCTCTACCACAAAGAACATAAGCTGCGTGGGTCTGTCTCCTGATGGGAGTCTGGCGATTGTGGTGGATGAAGGTAAGATGTTTACCTTTAACAAACGTGTCTTGTTTGTAACAAAACAAGAAAACTACAAGTTTGTTTCAAACAGATGGCGAAGCCTTGCTGGTCAGCCTCGTCACCCGAGCCGTCCTGCATCACTTCAACTTCCACAAACCCGTCACCAGCATCCGCTTCTCACCTGACGGCAGGTGAGGACCGTTGATTTGTCGTGTTTGAGACGGACGAAACCGCGTCTTGACGGGTTTCCGCCGGGTTTTTTCCCCCTCCAGGAAGTTTGTCGTCACAAAGGAGAACGTGGCGCTGATGTACCACGCTCCCGGGAAGCAGCGGGAGTTTAACGCCTTCGTCTTAGACAAGAGCTACTACGGTCCGTACGATGAGACCACCTGCATCGACTGGACGGACGACTCCAGGTGAGGACAAGCACGAGAGATGTCAGAGCGAACAAGTGGAAGAGTAATCCTTCTGACTCTTTTCGTTTTTTTTTTTTTTTCCAGGTGTTTTGTGGTGGGCAGCAAAGACATGTCAACGTGGGTTTTTGGTGCAGAGCGCTGGGCCAACCTGATCTACTACTCCCTGGGTGGACACAAGGACCTCATCGTGGGCTGCTTCTTTGAGAAGGACAGTCTAGACGTATGTTCATGTCCACCTCATCTGTCTTTGTGTCCTGGTCAAAAATCAAACCGTGAAACTGATTGAGTTTGGTTCCCCCAGCTGTACACGGTGAGCCAGGACGGGACGCTGTGCGTCTGGGAGAGCGACACCGAGCTGGACGGCCTCGTCCTGAGAAAGAGCCGGGACAAACCGAGGACGCCGACGCGGGGAGACGAAGAGGAGGAGGAGGAGGATGACAGGGTGGCGGGGGAGGAGGGAGAGGTGATCCGAGGGAAATCCGACGCTCCCAAAGAAAAAAACAAGACCAAGAACGTTCGCTACAAGCAGAGAAGCAAGTAAGACGAGAAAACTCCAGAATGGAGGTTTAATCTCAGTAGAGATGTCCAGATCTCCGTCCGGGGGACTCAGGATTCATTTCAAATCCATTTGTTGTCCTTGATGATCCCTTTTTTAAAAATCAGCTTCTTCTCTGTTTGCAGACATTTTTTCAACAAGGAGGGAGACTTCAACAACCTGACCGCCGCTGCGTACCACAAGCCCACCCACATCCTGGTCACCGGGTTCGCCTCGGGGGTTTTCCACCTGCACGAGCTCCCGGAGTTCAACCTGGTCCACTCGCTCAGGTGAGAGGCCGCGGCTTTGCTTCCGGGTGCCGTTGTCATGACGACGAAGAGCTGGCACCCAGGATGGCGCTCCAAACGCTTGTCCCGGGGAAAAGACCTGCAGCGATTTAAGCGTCTTTTTTTTTTTTTGTCAAAACGCCTGAGATCTGGACGGCGTTCCCGAGTCCAGACAGAGTCTTCCTGATCTTCCTGATCTTCTGTGGAAGTTTGTTGGTTTTGAGAATCGGCCTGACTCAGAAAAACGCGACTAAACGGCGGCGGTCAGTCGTAACCGAAGCTCTGATTTATCGTTGTCCTGCAGCATTTCGGACCAGAGGATCGCATCTGTGGCCATAAACGGCTCCGGAGACTGGATCGCCTTCGGGTGTTCCCGTAAGAGTTGTTTGTTTGTTTATTTATTTATTTTAAATGTAATTTCTTTCCACGAGTGCGTGAAACTTAAAGCCGGGTGTTTCAGGGATGGGTCAGCTGCTGGTGTGGGAGTGGCAGAGCGAGTCGTACGTCTTCAAGCAGCAGGGACACTTCAACAACATGGCCTCGCTGGCGTACTCGCCGGACGGGCAGAACATCGCCACAGGAGGGGATGATGGGAAAGTGAGTCCTCCGGCGCTGGGATGTTGTGTGTTTTTGCTCGGAAAGCTCCAGCTCTGGTCCGGTTCTGGTCTCTTCAGGTCAAAGTGTGGAACTCCAGCAGCGGGCTCTGCTTCGTCACCTTCACCGAGCACACCAGCAGCGTCACCAACGTCGCCTTCACGTCCAGCGGCTTCGTGGTGGTCAGCGCTTCTCTGGACGGGACGGTCCGAGCGTTTGACCTGCACAGGTGACCACAAGCCGCTTTTACGGCTCAGAAGTTACCGAAGCAGAAAAAGTGGAGTGGATGTTCTCAAAGAAGCTTGTGGTTTCAGGTACCGAAACTTCCGGACCTTCACGTCGCCTCGACCGGCGCAGTTTTCGTCCCTCGCGGTGGACGCCAGCGGGGAGCTGGTGAGCGCCGGAGCGCAGGACTCCTTCGAGATCTTCCTCTGGTCCATGCAGACGGGCAGACTGCTGGAGGTACGAGTTTAAACATCACATCTCAAGCCGAAGCCGTTTCCAGCGCTGACGCCCGTGTCCCAACAGGTCCTCGGGGGACACGAGGGTCCGGTCAGCGGCCTGTGCTTCAGTCCGGTTCAGTCCATCCTGGCCAGCGCCTCGTGGGACCGCACCGTCCGGCTTTGGGACATGATGGACAGCTGGCAGGTCAAGGAGACCCTTCCCCTCGTTTCTGATGGTAAAAACAGGGATTGAACTGCGTGGGTTCGCCACCAGGGGGCGCCAGATGGAAACGCTTTAATTCAACATGTCTCAGTGTTAAAAAAAAAAGAACAATGTCCAGCAGTTGAGGTGCTCACACTTGTTTGTGATTTTTGTCTTTAAACTGCACCTTAAACTTAGTTGATTGACAGGGAGTCGTCTTAAATCTTGGTGTGGAGTGAGAATCTGACAGAAGACGACTGATGAAAGAGGACGACTCCAAGCGTCACGTGAAGATGATGGTTCCTGAGCTGATGAGACGTTTGAGGTCTTGGTCCAGGAAGAATTTCTTCGTTCTCACATCAGGACATGAAAGCTGAGCTGAAGTCTGAAGCTTGGAGGATGAGTTCTGGTGGTCTCCTCGTTGCTCTGATGATGAATTGGAGCTCTTTTTGGACCTGGATGCTGCTTTTCCCACCAAACATGTGACAGGTGACCTTGTTTGGGATCATGAAGAAGTCGAGCACGGGTCTTCCTACACGACAGTGACCCAGAACTTCTATGAGGACACCTGGAGTGTCTCTGAGTCTGGACCTGTGGAGAACTTTGAGGACGTTGATGTCCACACCTGGATGAGGTGGAAGAAGTCCTTCAAGAGTTTTGAGATCATTGTTTTAGAGGTTACACCGCCGATTGTTGTCCCGAAGAACTGAAAATATCAGAAAAATGTCCTAATTGTGATTTCCTGAAAGTGGCTGATAATTTTGATGTTTAGAAGAAAAAAACCAGCCGAGCTTTTGTTTAAACGACGTGGACTCTGTGGTTCTTGCTCCTCAGCGCTGTCGGTGACGTACCGCCCCGACGGCCAGGAGCTGGCTGTCGCCACTCTGAACGGCGAGATCTCCTTCTGGAACCCTCACACGGCCACGCAGACCGGGTCGGTGGCCGGACGCCACGACCTGCAGACGGGCCGCAAAGAGACGGATAAGATCACCGCCAAGCAGCTGGCCAAGGGCAAGTGAGTGGACGCGAGCGCGCCGCCGACGCCGCCGCCTGCTCGGGTCGTCCGTTTAAGTCGTGTCTGTTCCGTCGCTCAGGTCCTTCACGTCGCTGTGCTACTCGGCGGACGGGGAGTCCGTTTTGGCGGGAGGCCAGTCCAAGTTCGTCTGCATCTACAACGTCAAGGAGCAGATGCTCATGAAGAAGTTTGAGATCTCCTGCAACCTGTCTTTTGATGCCATGGAGGTACGACAAGTGGCTCTTCAGCCAGCACAGGCGGGCTAAATGCCCCCGTGTGGTCAGAAGTGGTATTACAACGAAGATATTTTGTTTGTTTGTTTGTTTTTTAACTCCTGCAGGAGTTTCTGGACCGGCGCAAGATGACGGAGTTTGGCAGCTTGGCTCTGGTGGACGAGGGAGCTGGAGACGGAGACGGGGTCAACATCAGCCTGCCGGGAGTTCGAAAAGGTACGAATGTCACTTTAACCTCTTAAAACAAAAAGCATCTCTCTAACCTTTGTTCCAGGGGTTTCAGTTGACTGAATAATTTATTTCTTTTTGGGTCTTTGTCATTAAAGGCGACATGAGTTCTCGTCACTTCAAGCCAGAGATCCGAGTCAGCTCGCTGCGATTCTCTCCGACGGGTAGGTGGGACGCCTGGACACCTGGTAGGTGAGACGTTGAAAGTTCAGGTTCTGGAAAAGCTGACCGTGGTTGTCTCAGGTCGCAGCTGGGCGGCCACCACCACCGAGGGCCTGCTGGTCTACTCCCTGGACGGATCCCTGGTCTTTGACCCCTACGATCTGGACCTGGACGTGACGCCGGCCAGCATACGGAAGCAGCTGCGCCTGCAGGAGTGGGCGTCGGCCATCGTCCTGGCGTTCAGGCTCAACGAGAAGGCGCTCAAGCAGGAAGTGCTGGAGAAAGTCCCGCACGAGCAGAGTGGGTGAATTTTCACGGTTCTGGGTTGGAGTTCTTGGACCTGGAGCGCCAGAGCGGTCAAACGTATGCGTGTGCTTGTGTTCTAGTCCCGGTGGTTTGCGGGTCTTTGCCCGACATTTACGTGGAGAAGCTGCTGGGCTTCGTGGCGGCGTGCTTGGAGAAGTCCAGCCACCTGCAGTTCTTCATGATCTGGGCCCAGAACCTGCTGATGCTCCACGGACAGAAGCTGAAGAACAGGTCTGCACGACTCCGTTTTAACTCAGCCCATCTTTGCTGGGATGACTCGGTTCTGGGTGTAAATTCTGTTTGACCTGCAGGTCCGGGTCCATACTGCCGACGCTGCAGGCGCTGCAGAAGAGCATTCAGAGACACTTCGACAACATGTCCAAACTGTAAGTCTGTCCACGACTGAGACGTCCTCCGTCTCCACTGGATGTCCTCTGTGAACCCACGCTGATGCTAACTGGCTTTCACTCTTCATCTTCTCTGCACAGCTGTGACTTCAACATGTACAACATCCGGTACGCGGCGGCCCTGTCGAAGCAGAGGGGTCTAAAGAGACCGGCAGAGGAGGAGGAGGAGGAGGAGGAGGAGCAGGAGGAGGAGGAGGGGGATGAAGGTCTGTCTGAAGAGATGAGCGAGGCCTCGTTTGAAGAAGCAGAGACGATGCTGTAGGCAACATCACGCTGCAAGATGTTTCTGTACTTTAATATTGTGATTGTAAACTTTTTTTTTTTTTTAAATAAATTCATATATAAAGAAGCTTTTATACTATTTTCTTTGCTCTGGTTTCAAATGAGCCCACATGACCACTCCACCCCCACCGTGCTTGACAGTAAAAGGTGTTTTGTAAGGATACGATTTGTTCACTGTTAAACCAGTTTGATGAAAGATTGCATAGTTGTACATCTCCAACTTGGTCTTATCGCTTCAAAACTCACATTTGGTTCAAAAGTCTTACAAGAGAATTTCTCTTCCCAGCTCTTCCAAAAAACAAAAAAAAAAAGTAACAGGCTTGTAAAAGAGATGTTTTTCATTGCTGATGTCTTTCCTCCTTAGCACTGTGTTATCAAACAAACGGATGCTCCTACTGGCAAACTGCCAAAACCTTTGCTTTTGAAGAAATATATGAGGTTGTTAATGATCAATGGATTAAATGTATTTGATTAATAAGCAATACTTACAGTCTTTAAGCTTTAAAATTTGGCTCACTTTTGTTTAGATAATATACTTTGCGTTTCTTTTAATTTTAACGAATGGCAAGGATAATTTATCTTAATACATGCTCTCAAACATGAAAGTATTCGTTCGCTGTAGTCACGAGAAGGACTAAAAAAAATACAGTTCCCGGCAGGCCTTGCGCGTGCTGAAAGCGGAAGAGGTGGGACACTGAGGCAAAATGAGGGAAAATAAGAACATGTCCGAGTCCCTTTCTCAAGCGGGAAAAGAAATACCGGCGAAAAAACAGAAATTAAGCAGTGACGAGAACAGTAACCCCGACTTGTCAGGAGACGAAAATGTAAGTAGTCCAACGGTGTCTTTCTCACCGTTATGAACGATTATCGTAGCGCTCCTGGCCGGTTAGCATCGTGGTAACGTAGCCGAGAGGCTAAACCTGTTAGCTAGCATCTTTGTCCAGCCACGTAGGACCAGATCAGACATCAGGATCACAATAAATATCTGCAGGACCAGATCAGACATCTTCAGGATCACTCCAGACACATGCAAAACCACGTCACACCTGCAGGAAAAGATAAACACCTGCAAGATCAGTCTAAACACCTGTAGGACCAGATGGGACACCTACAGGACCATATCAAACATCTTCAAGAGCAGATCAGACATCCTCAGGACCACTCCAGACATTTTCAGGAGCAGATCATACACCTGCAAGACCTTGTCAAATCTGCAGGACTACGTAAAACACCTGCAAGATCAGTCCAAGCACCTGCAGGACCAGGTCAAACATCTAGAGGAGCAGATCAGACAATCACAGGACCACATCACACTTTTCAGAATGAGTCCAAATATCTTCATGACCAGATCAGACACCTGCAGATGCTGCACCAACTTTAAATACTTTATTGTCAGCAAAGTACAAGTTCTTGAGAACTACTTGTTTGTTATATGTGCAACTGCTGTTTTATTTGTGCTCAAGCTTCAGCAGTTTGACCATCTGAGTGTTAAATTTGTGTTTATATTATATTTATCAAAAATCGAGCTGTGTCATCAGTTCCAGAGATTTGAGTACATTTTAAATAAATCCAGTAAAGGCTGACCTCATCATATCGTCTCATCTGTGACCGTATTTGAGCAGAGATGACCAAACGCCTCATTTGTGTCCGCAGGACGACGCCGTCAGCGTTGAGAGCGGGACGAATGCGGAGCGCCCGGACACGCCCACCAACACGGCCAACGCTCCAGGCAGGAAGAGCTGGGGCAAGGGCAAGTGGAAGTCCAAGAAGTGTAGATACTCCTTTAAATGTGTCAACAGCCTGAGGGTGAGTTCCTCCAGCGCTTTTACCTGCGAGCTTCTGGCTTTTACCTGTAAATCACGCGTCTTCAGGACATACCAGAGTTAGACCACGTGACTGTTATTGGTCGTCTTTGTAGCAGTAAAGCAGCTTTCAGTTGGTTTCAAATTTCCAGTGAAACCAGAAGAAGAAGAGGAAGACACGCAGGTGAACGTTAACAGTGTAAACAGCAGCAGTATCGGCTTTAAAAACCAGTAATAAAACAATCCGCCACAAAAGGTCACTTCAGGTCGAGTTGGATGGAGATGTTTTCAGAGCTGAAAGGCAGGAGTGGATGCAGATTTGTGTTTTATGGTCAAATGTGTCATAAAGCCGACTGCGCTTCTTTTAGCTGTTTCAGAGGTGTGGTTCTGACCCGGGAAACCACACCACAAATGTTGAGTTACGCAGCAAAATTCAGGACGATACATCCTACAGTTTTGTCCGACGTCGCTCCAGGTTTCTGGGGAAACAACCTCCAGAGTTTGCTGCTGTGATTTATTGTTTATTTTTGACATAATTAAAGGTTTTATTTTTTTAATATTGTGTTATTTTTAACAGTATTGTTCCTTCTCTGGACATCTGTCCATAATGAGCATGTCTCAGTTTTCCAGCCTGAAGTAACTCCAGAGTTGGGATTCTGGTCATTAAAGTGAAGCTGTGTACAAGTAAATATTTTTATATGTTCAACAGAATCAGCGCTCATTGCTGACGCTGGTGTCAGTTTAGGAGCAGGACCCAAGTGCTCTGTTGATGAAGCTGAACTTCGAAGAGCATCAGCGGTCTTTAACACCGTCTAAACGTGTTTCAGGAGGACCACGGGCAGCCGCTGTTCGGGGTCCAGTTTAACTGGAACAGCAAGGAGGGAGACCCGCTGGTGTTCGCCACAGTCGGGAGTAACAGGGTAACTTACGACCGCCAAGAGTCTCAGCTCAGGTGGACCTGCTCCACACTCAGCATCTTCTAAGCAGCTGTGTTTCTTCTCCAGGTAACTCTGTACGAATGCCACTCTCAGGGAGAAATCAGACTCCTGCAGTCCTACGTTGATGCGGACGTATCCTTCTACTTCCTGAACCGCCCCCACCAGTCCCAGGCCCCGCCCCTTTCAGTTTTCTTCATTTCATCCAGCCCACTGACATAACTCCAGTCAAGAGATGTGAAAGCTAAAGTTCCCTGAAGATCACTTGATTAAAAACATGATCTTAACCTCAACAAATCACAAAGATCTGCTGATTTTAAGTACCGTATTTTTCGGACTATAAGTCACACTTTTTTCATGGTCTGGCTGGTCCTGCGACTTATACTCGGGTATGACTTATATATTAAAATATAGAATTTCACATTTTCGTTACTTTCACACTGACAGCCGCCAGAGGGCGCTCTAGGCTTGTGTGCCAGTATCTGCTACTC
>JAOWBL010000012.1:350864-378080 GCA_028564865.1 Zenarchopterus dispar | reverse complement strand
CTGGGTCCCCCTGCTCAGGCTACTGCCCCCGCGACCCGACCACGGATAAGCGGAGGAAGATGGATGGATGGATGGATAAGACGTTCCCTAGGAAATAATTTAAAAATTATTCAAACTACTACACTTCAAAGTGTAATTTGATTTTAAAACGATGGGATACTTAAGATTTAACTCTGAACCAGAAATCATAGTAAGATTTTTGTTCTTCTATATTTGACAAGGATATACACTGAGACAAAAGATCGTTAGACAGTTATCTGAAAGTCATTTTGGTGTTTAAAGTTCAGATTTGACTTTTCTCCTCAGGTCAGTCGGTCACCTTTAAGCTGAGTCACGATGCGAGGCTTAGACCAAGTCATGTGGTTTGACTTCAACGTCGGCTCGGTTGAACTCAGAGGGGCTTGAGTCTTTCCGTCTGTCTTCATGTTAACCTGACCTTCTGGTGTTGCTCCACCTCCCTTTCAGCCGAGGCTGAGATGTTGCTTGAGAAGATTAAAACTGACCCTACATGGAGAAGCGGTTCTGTATTTAAAGAAGGACCCAACAGGGATTAAAAGATCTGGGATCTGTTGATTCACTGGGAGTTAAAACTTTACCTTCACTGATGGAGCTGAACGCTTTCACATCTTTAGCAAATAAAATGATCACTTCCACACGTCTCCAAGAACCAGGTCCTATCGTCACCAGGAACAACAACTTAGTAATGTAAAAAAAAAGTAGAAAAAAATAAAAATAAAACAAAAGACTTCATAATAATGACGTTTGGTTCTCCTAAATCCAACAGGGTTCATAATTAACCAAAAATAAACAAACAAACAAAAAAAAACCAAATAATTTAAGACTATTTTATTCACATGAAGACATTTTTTGACATATGGATGTCATTAATATGGTTGGCGCTCTCATTACCAGAAGGTTACTGGTTTGAATCCTGGCCGAGGTCTTTGTGGGTGGAGTTTGTGTGTTTTTACCTGCTGTTTGCAGGTATTTTTTCTTTCCTCCCACTGTCCAAAAACATATATATGATGCTAATTAGTCTCTCTCTGCTCTCCTTCCTGTCTTCTCTGTTCCTCCACCCCCAACCGGTCCAGGCGGATGGCTGCCCCTCCCTGAGCCTGGTTCTGCCGGAGGTTTCTTCCTGTTAAAAGGGAGTTTTTCCTTCCCACCGTCGCCAAGTGCTTGCTCATAGGGGATCATTGGGATTATCCTTGTAACGCTGTTTTATCTTTACCCGACAGTGTGAAGCGCCTCGAGGCCACTTTCGTTGTGAATTGGCGCAATATAAATAAAATTGAATTGAATTAATTAGCTGTGCTAACATCCAAGATTTACCTGCAAAATATGAATTTTTATGTGCCAAAGCCAACTTTTTAGAAATTAACTTCTTTCAGTTGTTTGATTGGGTCATTAAGGCTAAAAGTGTAGACTTTTATGTAAAATAGTTTCTTTCTCAAGTCTTGTTGATGTTAGCAATATTAACATAATTAGCATTAGCGTCGAGCTAACGCCTTCATAAACAACCGCAGTTCCCAGCGTTGAACACCAGGGGGCATGTGCCATTGAAGAGTCTACAGAGAAGATCCTGAGGTCCTTCAGGAGCTCAACACTGATGTGACGATTGTTGTAACAGTACCGTGTTCTGATGTTCCTCATCATGACCTTTGAGGTGGAGATCTAACGCCCATTTCAGTACGTTCCTTGTGTGTCCAGGAGTGCAGAAGATCTGACCTGACATGCTTTTGTTCTCATCCCTCCAGAAGAACGAGCCAGACATCCAGAAACAAGGCTTTGACAACTTGGCCTACGAGTACGGCAGCCAGAGCGAGCTCTACCCTGCAGCCAGACCTGCCTCCAAGGCCACCTTCAAACTCCTGGGACTCACCTCCAAGCACCAAGCCGTGGAAACGACACTCAGCAGCCTCAGTGGCGTTCTCGCCGTCATCTGGTCCGTACCAGACGGTTTGGTCCAGGTGGACTATGACGCCTCAGCGACCACAACCAAAGACATCGCCCTGCAGCTCCAGACTTTGGGATGTCGCGTGGAAGCAGCGGTGGAGATCAAAGTGGACGGCATGAACTGTCAATCATGTGTGGAGGCCATTGAGGGACAGATTGGAGAGCTAGCAGGGGTTTCACGTGTCCAGGTGTCTCTTCAGGACGGGGTAGCTACGGTTGTATTTCAGCCTCTTCTTGTTACGCACCAGCAGCTGCGAGACCAGGTGGAGGAGATGGGGTTCTTTGCCACTTTACTACCTGAACCTGCATCCACAGGAGATCTGAGCTACTGGCAGGGCGACACGTGGAACGGGTCCACCCAGACCGTCCCCGTCTGGATCGTAGGGATGACTTGTAGCTCATGTGTGCAGTCCATCGAAGGCCGGATCTCCGAGATGGCGGGAGTGAAATCCATCGTGGTGTCGCTGAAGGAGGAAAAGGGAACGATAACCTTTGACCCGGGCCTGACAGAACCAGAGCAGCTAAGGGCGGCTATCGAGGACATGGGCTTTGATGCTTCACTTGAAGGTAGGACATGTTTATTCTCTCTGGTGCTTTTATTTTGAAAAGGGAACATGTCCATTTCCTGTGGCCCAATAGAAGAACCCACAATAAACAGGAATTTAAACCTGTTGGTAGTCGGTGGTACCATGCTTTCAGCTTGAAGATCACGGAGGACTTCTGCTGAGGAGCTGCTCAGGCTAACAGCTACTCAGTCTGAACACCACAGAAGAAGGATTTGTCACCATTTTAGGTGAAGTACAAGTATTAGCTTTACTGTTAAAGTATAAGTTGTAGTATTAATGTACTTATTTAAGGATAAGCTAAGTGAACTTCACTGTACTATTCTTAAGTATATAAAATATAGTATATGTAAAGTAAACAGCCTCAGTTTTAAAATAAGTATACTTAAAGTACATTTGAATAAACTAATTTTTGCTAAAGGTTTACTAATAAAATTTCTTTTTTAAAAAAAAACAAACTCCAGACTACTGAACGTAGGCGTGGGTAGTGACGTATACGTGTTTTAGTACTGTGTGCTGTGTACTCGTACTACACAGCAGGTTGACCATCCTGTCAATCACCTCTCTTGTATTATTAGTCTTATTTTGTGTTATCATATAAACCTGAAAAATATACTTAAAAGTACTACAATAAGACAGGAAATACACATGTTTAGGTTAAACAATGGGAAATATTGTCTGTTTATTACGTTGAATTACGGAAGTATTGTATGAATGCTGTTCAACCAACTAGCTCCGCCCCCTTTTTCTTTAAAGCTTTTTTTTTTAAATTCTGCTCCACTTCTTTCTGTATTTTGTCTCATTGTGTCTGTTTTTTTATCTGTTTCATTTTGTGTTGTTAATTTTAATTTCACACCTTCAGCTGCATTTCTCTGTTTTTTTATTTTCCGATCTTTTTGTGTTTATTTTCTTCTCCGTTCTCTTATTCTGTTTCTTGGTCTTACGTTCACATTTCTTCATTTAATATAACCTTTTAGTACATTTTTTGGACCGTCTCATCTTGTGGTGATTTTGGTTATTTTTTCTTAAATTTCTGAAAAGTTTGCCTCTCTGAGGATGATACCATTTAGAGGTATTTTTTAAATTTTTTTATGCCCGTTTTTGCTCATTTCACTTCTTTTGTTCAGTTTTTACGTCTGGTTCTGGTTGCCCTGTTTTCCTCAGGTGGTTCATGAGTGTTTCATTTGTTGTCTGTTTCTCCTCTGAGCTCATTGATTTCTGCTGAAACCACGAACGCTGGTCCAAATATTTGCTCTGAGTTTTATTTGACGACTGTTTGTTTCATCAGGATCAAACTGAAGGTTTGCCCCCGCTCACCTTGTTTATCCTAGCCGGGAGAAGATGAGCTTGAGAAAACTGGTTTTTCAGCTCCTTCAAGCAGCTCATATTGGTGTCATTTATCGCCTGACGTGAACCCATGACATCTTGTATCTGACATGCTACGATGCCCCCGGGATAACGCGTTTTAGTAATACCTAGACGTGTACTATTAAAGGCGAAATACAGATGTGCACATAGAAACGTATTTATAGAAGCATGTGTTATTCAGGGTTGCATAAACTTGCATGCATCTCGCCTCACTTTTCAGTGGTTGCCGTGGAAACCAGACAAGTATGCTCTTCAGTATAATTTGGAGGAGCTCTTATGTGCCGGGGCTTTAATGAGAAACGCCGCTTGCCAAGATGTGGATTTAATTCAAGCAGCTTATGAGCAGATTCTTGCTCCTCTCCTTTTTTTTTTTTTTTGTTTTGTTTTTTGTTTTTTAATTTCAGCTGTCATCATGGAGTTTTACTCAGCTGCTTATTAACCCTGCTGGATTCACAACTCCAGGTCCAAAACAGCTGGGATGCTGCGAAATATGTCAACAAAACCGAATGCAATTATCTGCATATTTTGTTCACGATAGAAAACAGAAATGATGTTTAAACTGAGTAAATGTGCCATCTTAAGAACAAATTAGGGTACTTTTGAAAGTGATTTAGGGTGATTTAGAACTGAGAAATCCTGCAGTTCCTCGACTGACCACCAGGGGGTGACGTCACAAACTCGTCCACTGTCTTAAAATGCTCAACTTTATTGACACGTTTACAACCTGGTTAAAAAGAAATTTTTAAAAATTTAGTTACATTTCACATCCATAACAACGTTACTGTAGCACGCCAGGTGAAATGATGGGTAATTAGGGGCGTGGCCTTTTGACACATGTCACACCTAATTAATTTAATTAACTGCAAGATGTTCCTACAGCTGCTTCCTTTTAGCCTTTGTTGCTGCTATCACAACTGATTTGAGACCTTAAACATCTGATATGTTTTCTATAAATGAATCAAATATCAGTTTATTTTCTTGTTTGTTTACGTTTACTAGTTCAAGCCAGACAAAAACAGTTCAGTTTTAAGCTAAATGTGTTTACTGGTGTTCTTCTCTACACCAGAGCCTGTGACGAGCATCCAGAGTCAGAAGAAGTCTGGACCTGTTGGTTCCCCAGTTCTTCAGACAGCCAGAAGGTCAGGAACCAGCAACGGTGCTGCATCCCAGTCGAACCCGGCCGGCTGCTTTCCCAGCGCTCCAGAAGTAAAAGTTCAGAAATGTTTCATCTGCGTGACGGGGATGACCTGCGCCTCCTGTGTGGCCAACATCGAGAGACACCTCCTCAAACAAAAGGGTGAGGGAACTTCTGACGGGTCTGGAGCATCTCCAGAAACAACCTCTCTGTCGGTGTTTGACGGTGTTTTCGGTTCTGACCCGCAGGGATTGTCTCGGTACTGGTGTCCCTGATGGCTGGAAAGGCTGAGGTGAAGTATGTTCCTGAGGTTCTGGATGGTTCTGCTGTGACTCGGCTCATCGAGGACTTGGGCTTCGGGGCCAAACTGACTGAAGACAACGCTGTGACACACGGAAAGCTGGACCTCGCCGTGAGTCGTCATGACAACACTTTTTTCACGCGATTGTCCAAAAAACCCGCCACGCAGCGGTTGCACCTTGTCGTACCTGCAGATCACAGGCATGACGTGCGCGTCGTGCGTCCACACCATCGAGTCCAAGCTCACCACAACCAAAGGGATCCTTGGGGCCTCGGTTGCCCTGGCAACCAAGAAGGCGCAGATTCAGTTCGACCCGGAGGTTCTCGGCGCGCGAGATATCATCAGGATCATTCAGGTGTTCATAACTTAGAGGTCTAATTTACACCTGCGCTTGTTTCTATCAGGAATGTTTCAACTATTTTTCTTTTACAGAGTCTGGGGTTCGAGGCCAGTCTGGAGAAGGCGTCGCTCAAAAACAACCTCGACCACGCAGAAGAAATTCGACAGCAAGTATCTGTTTTCAAACTCCCATTTTTAATGACTAACTTGTGGACGTGCGATTGAAACCTGTCAATCATCTCAGGTATACAACAAATTATTCATTGACTTGTGGGTAGTTGGGACTCCAGAACCACCTCACAGCTGAGAAGGTCAGGATATATTTATATGTATTTAACTCGAGGAGTTTAAACTGAACACCCCAGGTGGGACTCGAACCCACAATCCCTGGCTTAGAAGGCCAGTGCCTTATCCATTAGGCCACTGGGATTCTGGTTGGGTTCTGGACCTGGTTATCAGGACAGCTGAAGTCTTAGTTCTTGTCCTACAGAACTCAGTATATTTGAGTGTGCTCAGTATTTTTTAATATACTTTTTACATTTTTGCATTTTATCCTCCTTACAGACGTCTCAGCTGAAGAAAATCTACCTGTAGTGTTTATTTAGTGTTTATTTAGTGTTTATTTCTGCTCTAAAGTTGGACGTTTTAACATGAAAGTCAGTGGAGATTCTTCACTTTTGCTGCCAACCCCTAGTGGCCATCTAAGGAATTAAAATGTAAGCAATAAAATATACTGTATTATACACTATATTTCAAAGCCAAGTGATAAAATTAGCCTTGTACTATAACTATTATTGATTATCATGCAGCCAGTACACTAATTATTTCAATTAAAAATAATAAAAGAGATGAAAAAAATGAATATTATACATTGTCCATCAACTGCTCTGGTTTCTGAAGATTGGCATAGAAAAATTGCTATCAGTTAATGTTTGCTTTGTGTTTTTATTAATTTTGTGGAAAGACGGATGAAAAAATAAAACACAAGAGTCATTGTGGGGACAGATTTTGGAAGAAGTTCAAGTACACCCAAATGTCCTAAGCAAATCTTTCATTAATTTCTACAAAGTAAACATGGTTCTTTGTCATATTAACACAAAGTTCATCCTTTGCTGCCTACCACCTTCCACCCCAGATGTCCATTAGGCCACTGGGGCTGTCAGGTGTGTCATCAATAACAGTCACCTGTGTCCAAACCTGGTTTTCCCAGGTGGAAGAACTCCTTCCTGTTCAGCCTTGTCTTCGGCCTGCCCGTCATGGGACTCATGATCTACATGATGGTGATGGACAGCCAGCACAAAGAACATGGAGGCTCCATGCCCGAGGAGCAGAACGTGCTGCCAGGCCTCTCCCTCCTCAACCTGGCCTTTTTCCTGCTCTGTACACCTGTGCAGGTGAGGGAGAGAACAACACCAGACCCTTTTCAGGTGCTTCCTGGTGTTTTTACTCCAAAGCTCATCCTTCCTCAGATCCTTGGAGGACGATACTTCTACATCCAGGCGTATCGCTCACTGAAGCACCGCACGGCCAACATGGACGTCCTGATCGTGCTGGCCACCTCCATCGCCTACATGTACTCCTGCGTGGTCCTCATCGTCGCCATGGCGGAGAGGGCCAACCAGAGCCCCGTCACCTTTTTCGACACTCCACCCATGCTCTTTGTGTTCATCGCTCTGGGACGATGGCTGGAGCACATCGCAAAGGTAGAGTTACAGCAGAACACGTGAACCTGCAATATACCTGTCCAAAAAAAACACACAGAAACTCCTAATAATGCTTACATTTGTGGGTTTTAACCACAGAGAGTGAAAAACAATGATGGAAACATGCCCACATGTCCATCAAAGTTAGCTTTGGCTACCAGCCCCTTTAGTGGGTCTATGCTAAAATATCTCCAGAGCTGCTGGAAATGTTTACAGCAGAGTATGACATTTAACATGTTTTTGACAGTGTAATCAAAAAATGACTGTCACATTTAGCTAATGGTGGGTTTGTACAAACAGCTGCTAGCTGTTAGCCATTGGCTGAGCCGACTGTCAATCAATCATATTAGAAATAAATTCACTCCCTCAGAGTTGTCATGGATGTGAAATCAAACGATTGAGACCAAAACGTGTTTTTGAACCAGGCTGTAATTATGTTTATTTCTGCTCTAAAGTTGGACATTTTAACATGAGAGTCAATGGAGATTGACTCACTTTTGCAGCCAGCATCTAGTGGTCAGTCCAGGAACTGCACATTTTGCTGCTTTGACGTTGACAAAGTTTTCCAGGCTGAAAGTATCCCTTCCAACATAACTAAATTCATATTTTTTCAACAAATTTTAATTTTTCACACATAATTTACCTTTCTTTTATTAAGTAAATACTTTCCCTGATTTTTATCCACCTCAAATGGGATTTAAACGCCTTATCCTTTAGGCAACAGATCTGTGGCAGTATTGCTGAAATTTGCGGTTATATTTGGAAAAATAGACATTTCCTTTTTGTCTTATGTTATTTTTAAAAAAAATAAGACTCAATAAAATATTATACATCAGGAAAACAGATCCTTATGTTTCCTTAAAAAAATACAGAATAATTTTTCATGAAGTTCTGCATCACTTTGGGTTAAATTGTCTATGAGCTTTTAACAGTGCAATTCTTCTTCTTTTTTTTTTACAAAAAAAAAAACCTAAAACATTTATATATGTGTTTCAGTGTGTATTAACCCAGAGCAACAGATTGATTGTTATTTTTGCATCTGAAGAGTAAAACCTCCGAAGCGTTGGCCAAATTAATGTCTCTACAAGCCACGGACGCCACCGTGGTCACCTTGGGACCCGACGGCTCCGTCATCAGGTGAGACTCACGAGGCTGAGCTCTGCAGCTCCACGGAGCAACGTGTAACTCTGGATGTGCTTGTAAAACGTCTCAGCGAGGAGCAGGTGGTGGTGGAGCTGGTGCAGCGGGGCGACATCGTGAAGGTCGCTCCTGGAGGGAAGTTCCCCGTCGATGGGAAAGTGATGGAGGGAAGCTCCATGGCCGACGAGTCCTTAATAACAGGTAGAAGAAATCCAACTTCCTGCAGACTGATGGAGATGCTGAATGAAGTCAGGTTCATTTGTTGTTAAGAGGGTTTCTGTCTCTCGTGGTTTCTCCCAGGTGAGCCGATGCCCGTCAGTAAGAAGGTGGGGAGTCTGGTGATCGCAGGCTCCATCAATGCTCATGGTGCTCTTCTGGTGGAGGCCACTCACGTAGGAGCTGAAACCACGCTGTCTCAGATCGTCAAACTGGTGGAGGAAGCACAGACCTCGAAGGTGGGGCATTTAAAACAAAACAGCCAAGCCTAAAAATATCAAATCAACATCTCATCTTCCTGCACCTTCAGGCCCCCATTCAGCAGTTTGCAGACAGACTCAGCGGCTACTTTGTGCCGTTCATCGTCCTGGTTTCTCTGATGACGCTGGTCGCCTGGCTGGCCGTCGGATTTGTCAACTTTGACATCGTGAAGGAGAACTTCCCGGTACGTTCACTCACCAAGGGCTTCATCTACCAAGAGAAGAAGTTCCTGCGAAGCTCTGACACTGTCCTCCTCCCAGGGCTACAACCAGAACATCTCCAAGGCGGAGGTTATCGTCCGCTTCGCCTTCCAGGCATCCATCACTGTTCTGTCTATCGCCTGCCCCTGCTCTTTGGGGCTGGCAACCCCGACAGCCGTGATGGTGGGCACAGGGGTCGGAGCGCAGAACGGGATCCTCATCAAGGGAGGCGAGCCGCTGGAGATGGCTCACAAGGCAACGCACTTTTACTTTCACTTTTAGCAGAACAAACTGGTTCTGCAGCATTTTGTGGGCAGCACCTAGTGGTCATTTGAGGAACTACACTTTTCTGTTGCTCCGGGTTGGAATCAGTTTTAAAAACCAGATGTACCCCCTCAAATTTCACAATTTGTGCAGAAACATGCAAATATTTTTTTCTTATTTCTTTAAACTCATACATTTGAAAAAAGGGGAAAAGAAAGTTCATTCTGACTGTTCAAACCTGCAAATTTGTGAGGAACAAAAACATTTCAGATCACGATGCTGATGATTCACATCTGAGGCTTCACAGTGAAGTACTTAAATGTTGTTATTTAGGTGTCTACAAATGAAGAAGACTGTGTATTGAGTCTGACGCTGCAGCGTGGGAGCCCCCTAGTGGCCTTAAAAGCCCGGTGCATCTCCACGGTCCCACGACACCAGGAAACGCAACAAGCCCTTATTATCGCCATCACACTTCTTCACCACTGACCAGTAATCACTTCCACGAAGGTTGAGGTTTGATGGAGGTTTAATTGGGTTTAATGCCAGCATTAAAGGCAGCTTTAGGCGATGAAATTAAAACATGCAGTTTCCCATCAGCCCCAGTATGAGTTTCAATAAAACTGTTCACAAATTGGTTCCATCAGTCAGAAAAGTAGAAAAAAAGAAATAGAAAGATTTCTAATGAGTTTCTGTTATATAAACTCACATCTTCATGTTCCTTAAACTTAAAGTCTTTTTATTTTCACTTTTTTTAATGTTTCTATTCTAATCAACTAGTGACCCCTAGTGACGTGAGACAGGAACTATTGATTATAGAAACTTTATTTTTAAACTTTGGAGGGTTTTTTCTTGGCTGTGATCCAGGAGCAGGTCTGCTCAGGAGAAGATGAGACCAGGAGACATTTTTAGATGTTCCTGGACAGCGAATGTGAAACGTCTTTGTGTCTGTCTGCTGCCTCAGGTCGGCGTGGTGATGTTTGATAAGACTGGCACCATCACAAACGGCGTCCCACGGGTTACTCGCGTCCTGGTGCTGTGGGAAATGGCCCGCATGCCCCTGAGGAAGATCCTGGCGTTAGTGGGCACGGCGGAGGCCAGCAGCGAGCATCCGCTGGGGATGGCGGTCGCCAAACACTGCAAAGACGTGAGACTCGCCTACGAACTCGACTCACGCTTCCACGTTCCTGCATCCAAATGAAACTTGTCTCCGTCCAACAGGAGCTGGGATCCGATGTCCTGGGGTACTGCCGGGACTTCCAGGCGGTCCCCGGCTGTGGGATCAGCTGCCGAGTGTCCAACGTGGAACATCTCCTGCTGCAGCAGAGCGACGGACGTTTCCTGCTTCCAGGAGCCACCACGGATGAAAGCAGCCTGCTCTCTGCTGGAGAAACCTCCTCTGAGGGTGCGTCTACTCGCTGATTCATCCGTCCACGTCTTCTCTGAACCCCCTTACTCCTGTTTAGGGAGGAAGGAGGTTCCTGATCAGCCTCCAGCAGACAGTCAACTACTCACATGGTTGGGGCGTGGGTCTAATGAGAAGGTGATCAATCATGACACCCAGGTTTCTCAAAACAAGGGGGTAAAGAGTCGGTTTGGACATTGAAACTGTTCTGGATAGGCTGGCTGGCTCACCAACAGCTCAGTTTTGGAGATGTTCAGCTGAAGGTGGTGTTCCTTCATCCATGTGGATGAAGACCTTAGGAAGTCATTAGGAAGACACGACAGATATATCTGGGTATCATCTGCGTAGAAGTGATAAGAAAAACTGTGTTTGTAAAGATAAGGGGCCCCAGCAGCCTTGGGGTTCTCCTCTGAAGAGGTGACATGGTATGAATGCTGAAGAGTCTAACCCTGCGAGATAAAAGTCAGAAACAGAGAGTATCAGGGTCAGGTTCAGTGGGATTAAAAACTGAAGCCTCCACCCGAGACGAGAGTGAAACGATGACTAGGCATCCCCATGATGGGGCAGCTTGTAGTCGTTCCGGGTCTCTGTTATTGCCGTTGAGGAACTTTGGCCAGCGGTCCAAACATGGCCATGGCAGCTTTGTGCTGCCCCCTTCACAGCTCCAGTAAATTTTGGAGAGGTTTGGTGTTATGTGGGTTTGTGATGTCACTGTACTCGGATCCGAATGGCTTTGATGAAATTCTGTTAAAATGTAAAGTTCCGTTTAAAACAAGAGTTTCAATGATCTTATCTCAGGAGATGTGCTGGTCGTAGACGTGTTAAAAACCCAAACGAATTTCTTCCTTTGTTTAAACCGATTGATTTCTCTCCATTTCTAGTTCAGGGAGCCTCCTACTCGGTCCTGATCGGGAACAGGGAGTGGATGAGGAGGAACGGCCATCACATCAAAGCAGACGTGGATGCCGCCATGTCCAGCCATGAAACCAAAGGCCAGACCGCCATACTGGTGGCGATCGACGGTGAGGACAAGTCCAAGTAGACCTTGTTGACCTGGCGACTCAAGTGGGCCTCATTTCGGGTCGCTGGCTCTCCGCAGGTGTTTTGTGCGCCATGTTGGCCATTGCGGACACAGTGAAAGCAGAGTCAGCGCTGGCAGTGCACACGCTCAACAGCATGGGCATCGAGGTGGTGATGATAACCGGGGACAACAGGCGCACGGCCAAGGCCATAGCAGCGCAGGTAAAGCGTCTTCCAGAGCGCGCCTCGAGGCGGGAAGAACCGGACATGAGAGGTGTGTTTGGCTGCAGGTGGGGATCAGGAAGGTGCTCGCCGAGGTGCTGCCGTCACACAAGGTGGCAAAGGTGCAGGAGCTGCAGGAGCGAGGCCTGAGGGTGGCCATGGTGGGGGACGGCGTCAACGACTCGCCCGCCCTCGCCTGCGCCGACGTCGGCATCGCCATCGGCACCGGGACCGACGTGGCCATCGAGGCGGCTGACATCGTCCTGATCCGGGTAGGTGGCTGGTAGGACGTGTCCCCACGCGCCGCGGTGTCTTTCAAGCATCTGACCCGAAGCGTTTCGGTCCACAGAACGACCTGCTGGACGTGGTCGCCAGCATCGAGCTGTCCAAGAAGACGGTCCGTCGGATCAGGATCAACTTCGTCTTCGCTCTCATTTACAACCTGCTGGGGATTCCGGTCGCTGCAGGTGAGCATCCGGATCCTTACTTAAAAAACCGTTTCCTCACGTGGACGCACTTTGAACTCTCGTGTTTCCTGCAGGGGTGTTCATGCCCGCCGGCCTGGTCCTCCAGCCCTGGATGGGTTCTGCTGCCATGGCCGCCTCGTCCGTGTCTGTGGTTCTGTCCTCTCTGCTGCTAAGATTGTGAGTCTCCAATCATTGGACAAAACGTCCTTTCTAAAGTCTTGAGTGGACATACATCGTATTCTGGACTTGGGTGACACCATGCACCTGTCACACCTTCGACAACAGGTTTAATTCAGTTTTGGGTCTATGTTTGTCATTTATGACAAAACTCTCTCTTTAAATCGTCTGTATAAACCGTCCAGATCTGCAGGGTGTCTCAGGTAAACCAGGTGAACGTCGTGACGTGGCCTGGAGACATCACCTGTTGGTTTTCAGTTTTTCTTACTTCCGTGTTACTTCCTGGTTTCCCGCAGGTACAAGAAGACCTCGGTGGAGCTGTACCAGACCCGGGCCAGAGGCCAGATGAGGAGCCTTCGCTCGTCTCAGATCAGCACTCATCTGGGTCTGGACGGTCGGCGCCGCAGCCCGGCTCTCCCCGGAGCAACCCGGGAACAGCTGGGCCAGAACTCCGTGGCCCCACCCAGGGGCCAGGCCCCTCCCGTTAAAACCGGCCAGGAGCAGGACCGCCGCTCACTTCTGGACCACCGGACCGCAGAAGACCTTCACGTGTAGGGGGACGACGTTCTGCCCGGTTCTCAAGTTTACCCGTTTATTCACGCCCTTTGTTTAAATTTATTTATGTAGCTAGAGTAACAGCGTGCTTTTATTTTGGTAAAGGACTTATTGCACACTCAGCATCAGCTGTAACTGGAGCCACCTTAATGAAAGATTTTATATAAAATCCAAAAAAAAAAACTTGTACAAATGCACTTTTACAAGATCAACAGAATTTGATGTCTATCAAAAGAGAAAAATAATTTTCTTTTTAAAAAAATCCACCCCTGCTTTATCTCATTCTTTTTGAGTTTTTCGTGTTGTTTTGTGTTAGTTTCTTGACTGTTTTTGGTTAAAATGAGGACCAGAGCAGGGTTTCAGGTTTTTTTTCTTCTTCTACGTGTATTTCAAGCCCTGCCAGCGATGATTAATGGGGCGCATTAATCAAACGGCCTCACATGTGGATTCTATAGTTACCCACCAAGAATGAGCTTATTCACCAGCGTGGAGATATAACGATTTCAGGGTTATAAATATGGCTCGTCCTCATAATAGACTTTTTTTTTTTTTACAATAATTTGACATGTAACAGGAAGGAAGAGGCTCACATCCAGCTACGCTATTATTAATAGTAATAACTGGACATTTCTTGACAAGTCAAATGAATATTAATTACTTCCCTGTTTCTCTAACTTTCACTGAATTACACCCAAAAAGCTCTTATTTTACTCCTCATTGGTTTAATTTGTCTTCTGTTATGTTTCTTAAAGAGTTTTTTTTTTTAAATAATGGAGGAGTAATTTGGATTTACACTCATTCATGTCAACGCAGGAGTTAACAAAATATTATTATTTTATGACGAACAACATATAACTTATTTGCTGTGGCATAACTTAAAAAAAAAACAATAAAACAAATAAAAAACACCAAGTACCCCCATGATTCAGAACCTTGAAGATCCTTCAGCAGCAATAAATAAAACCTCGGTCACATGACTCGTCCCAACAGCTGCAAACACCCTACCAACGGTTTTTGGACCATTTCTTAAGGCCTCTTTGAGGCAGCTTTATAAGAATCCAATGTTCGTAGCTTGTTCCTAACTTCGTGGCCATGTTGATGGCCATGTCCAAGATTTTCGACAAATGCCCCACAAAAAGCTACGTCGGAGGACTAAAGGACGAATACCTTAGGAAGGATGTTCGTGTAAGTACGACACAAGAACATGTTAAGTTGTTCTTGAGGGGCCCTTAGCCATAGGATCTTCCAACCAACTAGCTGAGACTGTCGTGAGTTAAACATCAGGGTCCCGAACTGCCACCTTCTGGCAACAATTTCATGAGATGGTCATAAATATCTGTTGGTAGGTTCTGAGGCACCCTTATGGAGAACATATAAACTCTACAGCCAGCAAATCACCTCATTTTCTCAAGAATTCCTCAAGTTGCTTTTGAGAATTGAACGGGAGCCTTACTGAGTTCCTACAAAGGCTGCAGGAAACTACGCCCCCCTCCGTGAATGTCTACGGACTCCAGATTTTGTATAAACTAGAGGATTCGCACGAACCCACCGTTCGTAGGAACTTTGTGTCCAAGGCTGAAGCAGTTGTTTCTCGTTGGTTCTGTTACTGTCTTACCAGATTTTTTTTTTTTTAAGTGTATATATGGATCAAGCTTTAGCTGTCAAACAGGCTGATACACATTTGCCTCTAGAATATTCTGGAGCTCAACTGCAGATTAATCTTTACCGTCACTTATTTCTTTCCCTCTTAGCATTGTGTTACCACACACCTGAATCTTCCAGACCCGGAAACTGAAGAAACATCTGCTTTTATAAAGATATACACACCTGGAGGCGACTTATGTTAAATCCTGTGGAAGCAGGAAGTTGGTAGGTAGGATTGCCCACATGACCCTCTTCGCGTTTGGTCTCATTTTTGTTAAATAAATAATAAGACGGGAAGGCAATGACACCTTTGTGTACCTGTGAGGTTGTATTTGGTTTAAACCTCGACTCACTCCAATCAGATGATTTTTAGTTATGAGTTTAAACACACACAAAAAACATGCAATTAAATGAGCTATTTCTGTATTGAACACATACATAAGACGCACCGGATTATAGGGCGCCGGCACGGTCAAACATACTGGTAGGCTAGCTTAAAACATGCATGCTAGCGTGTGTTTTTAAAAAGACAGCGGGAGCAGAACTGAGTTCAGTTGTACTTTATTGAAGTATTTAGCAATGTACAAAGACGGACCGCCTTGAAAATACTCAATTTTCATTTCTTCTGCAAACATTATTATCGAGTCGGTCTTTCAACTCGGGCCACCTCGCCTCGTTTCCGCGGAAACTCAGCTTCGTCTTCTCGATTCGGCGAAGCTCGTTTTCCTGCTTCCTCCACTTGCGAACCATGGATTCGTTGATCTTGAATCTTCTCGCCGCTTCTCGATTCCCATGTTCCGTGTAGCATAACGCACATACCGGCACTACTTACCTACTGGGGGCGTGTCTTTAGCGCCTTCTTTCACGCCCACACTCCCCCCTTTAACGGTTTCATGCTGTCCTCTATCACGTCCGCCTTTCCTCTATATAAGCAGCGTGCCGGCAGGAAATGCCGTCAGTCAATCAAGCGGAGCGTTCAAGTAAGTCACACAACAACATTTAAGGCGCCCCGTCCATTGTGGAGAAAATTAAATTTAAGACTTTTAATTGTGACTTATGGTTGTGAAAATACGGTAAATGGTTTTAAACCCTTCTTTAAATTTGGACATAAAATTAACATTTGACAGCCTTCTTTGATATTTTACATCTCTAAAAGGCTTTTTAAGCTTCAACAAAACACTTAAGCCAGTATATTAACTTTTATTTTATATTTTTCTTCTTAAATCTTATATTTATTGCTGTTGTACCTTGCTGTAATGAAACTGCAGAGGGGAGCAGTTTTTCTAATATACAGTTTTAATAAACAGGAGGTTAAAAAAAAGAAGGCCTGCAGTTCATCATTTAAATGTCCATAAATGACACACTGCCGGGAGCTTGGAAGTCCCAGAGCGACGATTTTTCTGAAAAAACGATCTTCTTAAGCCAGGAGCAGCGAATGACAACAATATGAACAAAAATCCTGCAGACGGCTGCCTAAGGGAGACGGAAGATTTCAGTCTGGGACAAGATGTGACATACCCCCCCATAGAACTGAAACTGGTCATAAAAACGACCATGTCTAGGTTTTTTTGGGGACCTGTTCAAATGGGGTGACCAAACTAATAAATGTGATGGGTTTTTATTTTGTAATTTAAGTTAAACTCAACGGTATTTAATAAATGTTAGAATGTCCTAAGGGACATTTATCCGGTTTCAGGCCCGGATAAATGAAGACAGTCATGTCAGGAAAAGCATCTGATGTAAAACATACGCCAAATAATCAGTGATGGAAGTGCCGGATCTGGTTTCCAGACCGGATCGGTTGAGGCCCGGGTTAACAACGACCGGCACCGCTGCTGCTAACCTGCTGATGGAAACTGGACTTCTGTGGGTTGAAGAAGGAGGTAGAGACGAGGAAAAGCCCCGGTCACGATGACCCTGCGAACAATTCTTGGAGCATTTCTTACAGCCTCCTTAAGGCAGCCTTATGAGAATCCAGTTTGTGTTTGTAGTCTGGTTCGAAGCCAGGTCGATGGTCATGTCCAAGCTCATCATGATGCAACACCTCGGCTAAGGTGACGTGGTCCATCTGGAGGTACGCCATGTATTATTATGATTATTATTAAAGTATAAAAGAAGTGGGACACCAGTAACTAACGGCAGGACGAGGAAAACTGCGCTCCCTCATACAGGTCTTGTTTGGATCTTGATCTGGACCGTCCAGTGATCCACTTTAGGTGACCTTACGAGGGGCGGCGACCGCCAGCAGCATGGCTCTGGGATCATCCGGGCGTACGAACCGCTCCACCACGATCAGGTGGAGTCCCAGAGGCAGACCCCAGACTGGGACAGGTCGGGCAATCTTTTTGCTTCAGCAAAAACACATTAAAAAAAAAAAAAAAAGTCAGAGTTTATTCTTTTTCTGAGTCTCCTCACGCAAACACATTTCCAAACTTCAGATTTCTGAATTCACGCAGGGTGGAGCATCCCTCTCAGCGTGCTCACCCACCAACCCCTGGGCCACACAAAGCCAGTCAATTATTCTCCCTCCGATTGTCTCCAACCCAAACATCGCTGTTTGTCTCCACTTCCTGTTGTGATGTGAATGGGCTTTGCTGTTTGTTCCTCAGTTACCTAACCTGCATACTGAAAACGCTGGGATCTGAAGATATACAGACAAGACAACGCTCAGAGGTTAAGACATCAGCTAGGCTCTCAGAGAAGCCTGTATTGCCATCTGGGTTGGGTTAGACCACCATTTCCAAACAATGTGAAGTCCATCATTTCTCAATGTGATTTATTCAAAAGTTCCAGGAAAAGCACAAAGTATATTCATCACCATGGCAACATGCTCTCTGAGCCTGATAGTGGGCAGGTTAATCTGAGTATTTAACCCCACAGGTGACTAACACTGCAGCTTGGCCACGCCCCTTTAAGCTCAACAACCTTTAAAATATTCAAACATCCTGCAGTCTGACATCCGTCATATTTCACAAGAGAACCATCGATTATATTCAACTTTAAACTCTTGTGCTTATTCACAGTTGTGGAAGGACGTCCACCTGTGACTTGATGCTGAGGATTTCCACTCACAATTATCTAAACTTTTCACTTGAAAATCCAGTTTAGTTGAATATCCCCTTCTTTTTTTAGCCCAGTCATATAAAACAAGGTTTTGTTTGTTTTTAAGGTTCTTCAGTTGAAGTTGGCATGTTTCAGGCAGGTGCTGAGCTGTCATTAGTTAATTGGCTCCAGCTGAGCGCCGGTCTCAGCATGATGTGGAGGTTTGCTTTGGTCATGCCACAGGTTTCCGTCAGTGTGCAGGTAAGTCTTCCTGTCAAGGTTCACGTTCTGGTGGGGGGTCTACAGGTGGGTGGAGTGCTTTGTGATGCTGATGACCCTCTGTCCATGGTGGTGGGTGGTGCAGGTGCTGAGGACGCTCCCCACCACAGCAGCAGAAGCTCCTTGTCCAGCTCGAGGACGTTGAGGTGCTGGTGGACCTTCCCGACCAGGCAGGAAGTGCTGCAGCTCCAGGTGAGGTCCTCGCTCAGGTTCAGCAGGTACGGCCGCTGCTCTGATGTATGGTGTATCTGCTCCTCCTGAAGTCCACCAACATCTTCTTGGTTTTCTTGATGTTGAGGCATAGCGTGTTTTTTCTGCACCAGATATGGGTTTGTCGCTCCGTCTGAGAAAACTTCAAAGATATACCAAATATAGGCATGATTGCAGCGTGGGCATGGCTTTGATGTTGCATGACCTTCTCCATGATGTTATTTTCCCATTTTTAGAAACCTTTGAGACATATGAAGTCTGCATTTTAAATAGTCGGTCGACCATGTATGCTACAGATAAATATATTGTACTTTTTTTATATATAAGTTGACACAAATTTCTAAAATGTCTTTTAATATATGTAAGTCAGAGATTTAGTACTAAAGCTCTCCTTTCAAACATATCAGTAAAATCTGTTCACAGCAGCCGGTGTTAGGGGGCGGAGTCAGCTGAAGCTCCGCCTCCCTCCTTCTCTGGGTCGACTTCTTGAAATCAATGTTTTGGCCGCCGACTTGAGAGGAGCAGCGAATGCTGCATGATGTGAACTTTGATGAAAGGATGGGAAAGCTGGGTAATTTTACTGTGATCTGGGTCTGTGATGTCACAATACCCAGGAAGTGACTCAACGAATTATTTATTTTGAGTCTGTGGTTGGTCAAAAATGAGGAACAGATTTGTGTGTTTTGTTTTTTGATTTGGTCAGCACCAGTGTTGCGAGATGTACGATAAGTATTGTATTTGTACGATAATTATCACAATAATTATTGTATAAATACGATAATTATTGTATTGTACAATAATTTCACTATCTCTCAAAAGAGATTGAATTCTGGGAAAAAATCATAGAAGTGCAATGATTTTGACTTACAGGTCGAAGCTAGCAAGAAACTTGTTAAAAAAAAAGAAGCAGTTCCTTAACTGACCACTAGGGTCTCCATCTTTAAGCTTATTTCTTGTATCTTCCTTGTTGCTTCCATAGTCTTTTTTTTTTTTTTTAATCTAACTTCCCTCCACAATCTTTATTAGTATCAGTAACATCAGCATTCAGAAGGACATTTGTTTAAATGCTGGAAAAATGTTTAATACATCTTCTTAAAAGTCGGCCACTGAGCTCAGGTGGAGCCAGGATGGTGTCGTCATTTACTCATCATCAGAGCGAGAAAATTCCATTTAAATTTTCTCGCTCTGCTCTTGGAGCAAAATTGGAAGGTAAAAATAATATAAATATAATTGAAAAGTTCTGCTGGGAAAATGAAGTTTGTAAACTCGTAATTGAACTGACCTCGGATGCACCCGTCCGACTCCGACGTCCTGTTTCAGCTGCAGCGTTTCCCAGCTCCCCTTCAGGGTCCTGACATGTTGAAGGTGACCGCAGGGACAATGAAGTCCAGAAATCTGTCTCTCGTCCCGGTCGGTCGCTCCATCCGACTCTAACGGCACAATCATCCACCGCTGGAGACGTGAGTGCACGTAATGAAGCTTGTAATCTACTTTATAAACTCTTAAACTGATACAGGGATGGAAGAAAGAGGGAGGAGAGGAATTAAAACAGTTTCAAACCCTCTGATTTTATGGTTCAGTTTAGAAAAGAGATCTTCTTTTTTATTTATTTCCCTGTGTGAGCTCATGTAAAAACATGAAACCAGCAGATTCTTACCACGATTAGAAATATAGTCCCCAAACATGCCCATCATGTGGGCTCCTCTGAAGATGAGGACGACTGATGATTTATATCACAGCTGTTGAAATGGTGAAACAGGCGTTAAAGCGATATTTGAGGAAGTGGTGACGGATGGATGGGCTCTCGGGTACATTACCCACTTTGGGAATGGATTTAAAACTTTGACGGCAGGACACAGGGTGCATTAACCTTCTGGCAGAAGAAGCCACCAGAACTCCGGAGCTGGAGTTTGTTTTAGTGGCTTTGACGCCTGGACGGGTGTCAGCTTTCCAAGTGTCGCCGACTGAGCCAACGTGATGTCATCTCTGGAGGCGCCCAGCTCCTGTACTCGACTTCATCAAATCAACTAAGCTGCTTTTTGCTGATTTTTTTTTTTTTTTTCTCCTCTGAGGCACTTTTATAAAACGTGATATTGATGAAGGTGACACAACGCTGGTCAAACTGTGTTATTTAAATCCAGACAAATATTCATTTCTTTGTAAAAGGTTACAGTCAGCCTTAACAAATCTAATCTGAACTTTAAAACTGACAAGGAAATCTAGCTTTTTGTGGTATTTTATGAAGCAAATCTCATCCATCTTAATGATGAACGTCACAGATCTTGTCAGTCCCGGAGAGACTTTTATTGGCCCACCTGAGTAAACCAGGAACCTCCATCATACACCTGCTTCAGCAGGTCTCCTCTTATCTTTAACGTTCTTCGACTTCTTCAGCACATTCAACACGATTCAACCTGCCTGAAGGTGGAGGAGACTCCAGAAGACACAGGTGGATGTCTCCACAGTTACCTGGACGAGTGACTGCCTGACAGAGCAGAGTTTGTGAGACTGAACAGTTGTGGTCAGCAGGCCAGGAGCTCCACAGGGCACCGTGCTCTCACCACTCGTCTTCATGATGTACACCTCAGACTTCCAGGACAAGTCGGAGTCCTGTCATCTCCAGAAATACTCAGATTACTCTGCAGGTGTGTGACAGTGATGGACGAGAGACTGAGTACAGAGTGGACCATTTTGTGGCATGATGGGAGGACAATCATCTCATCTTTAAAGTGAACAAGACAAAGGAGATGATTTTAGGAGAACTAGGTCCTGGATGCAGACCAAACTACCTCTAGACACCAGTGGACAAGGGGAAGTAGGAGGGGTACGAGGCCCACTTCATTCATTGTTTATTAAGTGAAACAGAGTTGGTTTTATAAATTAATCCTTAAAAAAAAAAAATCAGAAAAAAGTTTAAAAGTGAAAGCAGTAGCTTGAAGAGAAATAAATGTAATTAAGACAGTGTAGAGAGTTATCCATGAAGCTAGTGGCAGAAAATAAACTGAAGATTGGATAGTGTCTGCAGCACAAACCTGCGGTGGTAGCATCATAATCGGGGGTTCTTTCTGTTGGTCAAGATTTTTTTCTTCTTCATTGCTGTGAACTTGGTAGTTTACTAAATCAGGAGATTTTTCAGTTTTGTAAATAAGGACGCGGTAACTCAGAGGACCGAGGCGACAGTGGACCTTCACATGTCCACTCCTGTGTTTTAGTTTCAGTTGAGTTTACTGAAGACAAGCTCAGAAGTAGTTTCATGTCGAGATCAGAGATATAGAGCAACGTGGCTACTCCTCAGATAACGTGAAAACATAAATGAAGCCGATTAAATGATCGTATAAATGGTGAGTGTCAGAGAAGTGAGCAGCTCTTAAAATACTCTCCACAATGGCTCATTAGATTTATAGACTCAGGGTTTCAGTGCGATTAAACTATTTTAGGGTTGCAAGACAAATGTTAATATTCTGCTTCATTCAGACGCGTGCAGCTGAAGATGTACGGTTTCCATATTTGGAGCTGTAAAATCTGGAGGAATGAAGAAGAGCATTAAGTCTGGCATGAAGGGAACAGCGAGCATACAAAACTAAAAACTGGAGGATTTTGAAACAAATAAACCCGTCTAAGATGATTATATATTTTAGTAAACATGCATGTGTTAATGGTGCATTTTGATTCTTATACGTGAAATAAACCTCAAGATGAGATGACTGAACTTCCAGAATAATTATTGATTACATAAATGAGAGATGAAGGCATCTTTTTTTTTTTTGGTTTCTTTCTGACTTTCTAACAGTATAAATGTATGCCCTTCATCTATGGAGGCCCAGAGGTGTCAAAATTAAATATACTCGGGAATAAAAAAAGAACAGTTATTGAAGCGTATGGTATTGATCTGGAGTATTCCTGATCGGGACACTAAACCTATATCTGTTTTGTTTTAAATGAAAGCAGACATGACGTCATCCAGACCCCACCCCCACCCCACGTGTAGACGGGGATACAGGGATGCCCAGCCGCAAAATCAGGGGCAGGAACGTTATTTTTCAAAAACACCTTCACAAGTTTAACTTTGCATGTGGTATTTCTCATCCTCAAAACGTTTATTAATGACCAGAAAGTGTTAGTAGTATATTACAAAAATAGTGTAAGCTTTAACAATCCAACAGTAGTTGGTAAGATGTCTTAAAGGCGATTTTTGAGTTTATATTTTTATTTACATGTTTTTTTGTTTAAATGGTCATCCACTCGTCCGGCGTCACCACCAATATGTGATGAGCTATTCCTTTGAGGATGTCTTTGCAAATGATTTTAACATAAACATGAACTTTTTTGAGGATAAATTTTGTTAAAAGGCAGATTTTAGGCTTAAACCATTTTAATACCGAAAGTATTTTATTTTTTGATAGCTAAAAGATGGGAAAGACCAAAATCTCACTGTTACTCGTTTAATACTTCCTCTGCCTTCATATGAAGTTTTTGCCAGTTGTTTAAATATACCGTTTAAAAAAAGACAAAGTAAAAGTTGATTTTAAATTAAAACAACATTATTATTTCTGGCCAGCAGGGGGTGACTCTTGTGTCTTTTCGCAAAGTCTGAGAAAATAAATCCAATTCTGTTTACCTTCATCTCATATTCTCGTCACATTTAGAGTAAAATTAATTATTAAGAAGTCCACAAACCAGGAGGTGGCGTCACCATGGCGACGTCCATCTGCTTCACGAGGCAGCATTTGCTCCTACATGAAACATCAGCGTGACGGGTTTTGACCGGACCGAAAAACTAACACGATGACGGCAGATCAAATCAGATCCTAGAAACCTGTATAATGTGCTGGTGTTTGAGTGTCTTCAAAGCTGTGAATGCAGTCTATTAAAAGATAAGATCAGTTACCAAAAAAAAAACCACTCTGAGCCTTTACATCAAGATTTTCTGTGACAGAAATTATTTTTCATTCCCAAAAGTGGCAAACGTTACTCCCCTCTGAAGCAAAACATTAAGCTTTGAAGTGTGAAATTTAATTTCAGGCTGCAATACCACCTTAAATAGACAGTGTCCTTGCCCTGTTACCGACCCCCACCCCCTACCACCACCCGCCAGCGCACCACCTTTATAGATCATTAAATACAGAAATTCTTGACACTTGCTTTACATAAAAATAGACGTTAACGTTACTTCCAGGTTCTTTGCTTCAGATTTACTTTCGTGTCTTTTTTTTCCTTCAGTTCTTTAACTTTTTCCACCAGGGGTTGATGCTGATGATGTTTGAGCCTCCTCCTCATGTCTTTGTACCTGGTGGAGAATATACGAGGCGCTGCACGTCTGGTACCTCCAGAACTCGTGGGTTCAATTTCATTTGTATTCAGAGGTGGATTTTGATCCACATTCAGCATCAAACTTTTACCTTTTGACAGACGCTAAAGCACACTGCTCGCCGTGTCGTAGTCCTTGCTAATGTGGGAGGTGCTGGGCAGTGACTTGAGGTACTCCATGTGCCTCCTGGCGTCCTCCTGGTTGTGTTTGATGTAGTAAACTATGTAAGCTGTTACCATGAAGAACCAGCAGAACATGGCCACGAACATGGCTACGTCTGTGGTCTTGTGGTGGAAGTTGCAGAAGTTGATCCCTGAATCCAGGACCTGGATCACCGGCTGGCCCACGTACTCCTCCTGCACCGACGTGAAGCAGCTGACCTCGTTGACCGTCTCGGGGTCAAGCCTCAGCTCTCGCAGGACCTCCTGCAGCGAGCACTCGCAGTGCCAGGGATTGTGGGAGAGGCGGATTCGGGCGTGCAGCTTGGCGAAGGTGTCCTTTGGGAGGCTGCTGAGATGGTTGTTAGAAAGGTCCAAGCTCCGCAGGCTGTCTGAGACCTCCTGAAAGGCGCCGACCTCAATGCTTTCCAGGGAGTTGTGGGACAGGTCCAGCTCCCTGAGACGGCGGAGGTCCGAGAAAGCCTCCCTCGGGATGTGCCTGATCCTGTTGGACGACAGCAACAGAACCACGGTGTCCTTCGGTAAGTTGGAGGGGATGTTCTCGAGGTTGCGTGAGGTGCACTGCACCACCATGTTGTTCCTGTCGGCGCAGTGGCAGATCTTCGGGCAGGCATGGACTCGGGCGAAGAAGAGGAGCAGCGAGCCGATGAAGAAGAGGCGACTTGAGGAGGGATGCTTTGTGGAGGAGCTGCACCTTTGAGGAACCCCCATTAGCGGGCGTTGAAGTCACAGCTGCTGGTGGAGGTGAGTTGGCTTCAAGACCAGTGGGACATCGAACATCATCCAGAGAAAAACATCTGCTCACTCCAGGGTATCGTCCAGAAAAACACGGCGATTCATTTCCGCCCTCCAGAGCAGCTCTTCACCAGAAGACCTGGCATCGTAGTCAAAGCCTGGAAAGAACCGAAGCTCCACCTTCTCCATCATAATTTACCTGAACTGTGGAAAACTGAGACCCAATCCAGCTCCAGAGAGGGCACGAACCCAGAAGTTTGAATAGTACCGCATAGAAGAGGAACGTGGTGGTCTGAACCTCTGGAGGAGAGCATGAGGAGCTTTCTGAGAGGTCAAGAAATAATGGTGTCTTCAGGGTTGAAGGACACATCTTCTGAGCCGACTGGAGGACACCTGTGAAACAGACAAATCATTACTTCTTTTGTCTCATTCCACAATCGTCTAACCCGTCTCCACCAGAACGTCTAGATGACGTCCTTCTAGATAATTCCTCCTCAGAAAAGTTCAGCATTATCATAATAATACGACGTTTGTACGGCTCGGCGCCCTCATTCCTGAAAACCTGTTCAACAAGGCGTGGACTCATCAACATGCAGCAGATGAACTTTGAAAACTCTGATTTGTGATGAAAGAAAAAAAAACACATTTAAATGAGAGTTAATGTCAACGTCACGACACATCCGTGTACGTTCTTGCACAATAAAGAACTTTAGATATCCACAAAGAGACAATGGCGTCCACCAGAAACAGGAATATAAAGGAATATTTACAATAAATGAGCTTAAATTAGAGAGCATTTCATCAAAGTTGAGTCATTTTAAATCCTTTTAAAACAGCTGCTTCAAGCAAATCAGTGTAAATGACAGTCTACTTGTTAAGCATCAAATCTTTCGTCTGAACTTCTTCAGGTCAATAAAAGTGAGTTTATCTCGTCATTTCAGTCTGCACCTACCTGAGAGCTGCTCTCGCTCCGGTTCAGGTCACTCTGCGCTCGCAGAGGACGAGCTTTTGTTTTCTGAGTCATCCCGGAGGTTCGATCCTCGCTTCATCCTCTCCAGCAGTCCTCCAGAGGAGGAGGAGGAGCAGCTGGAGGAGGTGGAGGAGCTGGAGGAGCTGCAGGAGCTGGAGGAGCTGCAGGAGCTGCAGGAGCTGCAGGAGCTGCAGGAGTCGGGATCCAGCTGTTTCACCTCCTGCCAGCGCAGCTTTGCAGCAGCTGCATGTGTGTGTGTGTGTGTGTGTGGGAGAGAGAGAGAGTGCACGGGAGACAAAGGGAGAGGGAGTGTGTGTGTCTGCGCAGAGACAGGTATGATTAAATGATGCACCTGCAACTCGTTGGCGACGCCAGAGTTAAACTCCACATCTGTGAAAATCTAAATCATTTTTGTCCCGACAAAGCGCAGGGAAACCACATTTAAGTCGTTTAGCTCCCAATTTTAATTTTTCAAATTTTTTAAGCAAAATTGCAGAAGATTTACAGCGCTGTTGTAAAGTTTACGCAGTAAAACTAAATATAAACGGCTAAAGAAACTTTCAAATCACGCAAACAAGTCTACAGATAAGCAGACTTATTTGGTGTTTTTAATTCGTAAAAGTGTTTGTAATAACAATCCTTCATGAAGTAGATGTCTAGGTGTACCGCGAGTAAATTTAAATTTGGTTTGTTGGTACCACCGGCTACCGTCTGTTGGTGCTCGTTAAATATCCCCAAAAGTCTTGGGGGAGCCAATCAAATCAGTTGTAGAAAGAGTCTGTGGGCGGGGCTTAACACAATGATGACGGAGTGGTGACATCATCTGGATGTAAACATCATAAACAATGTTTAATTTAATATTCTACATGCTATGAATACGTCACCTTGTTTTTCGCTCTGATTAGTCGCAGCGCTACCCAACTGCATACAGGTGCAACCATTGGCCCCCCTTGGGTGGGAGTCCCCATGGATCATATCCAGACCCTACTGTGTTTCAGATAGACTCGAACATCGGTGAACATTTTCGTTATAAGTGGTTATCATCTTGTTAAAGCGGTGTGGTGTATTTATTTATTTCCTTGGTTAAAAAGTGAGAGGTAATTCTCTATGCTGATGACGGCACTATTTTAAAAATCTCATTAAAAAAAGGGAGAGATTAGACAAGTAACAAGTATATTTTCTTAAAATTTGTTTGGAATCATTTTGAGCAAAAAGCCAAACCTCAGTGGTATGGTGGTGATAACTTTTGTGAAACATCAAAAAAATAAGCATCCCTTTTGGTAAAAGTGTAACGGCACATATAAGTACACAGAGAGAAAGTAGTTTATCGTCTCCACGGCTTTACAGGAACCAACAAAAAACACGATTTCCTGTGGAGAATATCGCGCTCGGACATCAGTCTGAACATTAGCAGCATGTTTACGAGATGTCTAAGATAAGATAAGATAAGATAAGACTTTATTGATCCCACAACGGGGAAATTTGTGTTACCACAGCTCAGCACAAAAATAATACAGAAAAAAATGATAATAGAAATATAGAAAAGGGAAATATAATACA
>JAOWBL010000012.1:320406-337233 GCA_028564865.1 Zenarchopterus dispar | reverse complement strand
ATATATATATATATATATATATATATATATATATATATATATATATATATATATATATATATATATATAAATAAAGGTTGGCGGATGGTCTTTTAGCACATGATAACAAATGTACTCACATCATTGGGAATGGTGAGTTCATGAGTACTGGCCTGGTTACTGGCATCCAGACCTGCTGCTGAAAACAGGAAGCAGATAGAGAGAGAGGAGGGAAGCAAAAGGACAGAAAATAGAGTTTGGCACGTTGCGGGAATGATTGATGAACTCCATTGAACTGATTAGTAGCACATCTGAGAAGTAACGCTCAGCCCTGTCCAGAGCCTAAACACATTATATACTTCATCTGTCACTGAAATTTGACGTTTATCTCTGTAGTAAAAGGATGAAATCTAAACGATTTTTTATTGTTTTGTTTTATTTTGTTTTGTTTTTTAAAAAAAGAGGATACTAAGGGAAAACCAGAAAACAAAAGAAACCTCAACAACAACAAGAGCAGACCACCAGCAGGCCATGTCAATGGCAGTGCACCACAGAGACCATTAGGAGAAGAACGACAAGAAGAAGAAAAAGAGAAAGGACAGAGACAGGAAAAGAAGAGAGAGAAAAAAAAGGAGGAAGAGAATGTGTTTTTCTCTACAGGTAAAAACGAGAGAAGGATCTTTGGTGAAGAGGGTCATCGTGTAGGTGGGTACGTACCGGGGAAGGCAGGGGTGGTCTGTCCGAGGGGGGTAAAAGGGGTTTGCTGCATAGCCAACTGGTGGAGCTTGCTCAACTGCTGAGGGGGGGAGGAGGAGGACAGCAGAGCTATGAGGTCATCGTTAAAAACACACTCCGGCGCACATGTTCGCGCACACACACATATATAAAGGTCTGTCCGAACAGCTACAAGAGTAAAAGAGAGGATCTGAGGAGAAGTAACAACACAGAAAGGTGAAGGACAAAAATCCAGAGAGAAGAAGAGAAGAAGAAAGGACTTGGCCTGATTGGAAGATGGGCGTGCTCTTGGTTGCATAAGCCCCGCCCCCTTTAGGTACTGTTACGTCTGTAGCTACCATTTTCTGGTACGATTTGAGTTGTGCACTTGTTTGCTTAGACTTTATGATCTGATATCGCTCAGTATCCAGATGGTCCAACAAAATTTAACGAAGAACTCTTAAACTGAACACAAAACAAGGAAATTAGTTAGAAGTTGGCTAGCTTCATTGTTGGTTCGTACCATAAAACCAAAAAAAAACACAAGTGACAAACGCGAGTCCCAAGTTGGTTTGGGGGGTCTTTGTCGGATTAGGAGAGCACAAAAGCTCGAGGACACCCCCTCAAAATGATCAAATGAAAGCTACTTTAACTAAAAAAAAAAAGAAAAGTAATTATGGCATTTATGATCAATTATAATCTGTAATTATGGGGGCGGGGCTTATGGAGCACCGTTTACAAGATTTTTTTCTTATATTTTTGGATTCTGCTGTTAATTAAATAACCCTTTAAGGAAATTAAACTTCGTTCTATAAATACTGTGGTGTTCGTGCTGAATACTTATGTAAATGCTGCTTTTTTATGTGGAGCATAAAGATCCTGCTTTTCACAACTGATTTCTTTTGGTTTCAGTTTTTCACCATCTTAGTTGTGTTATTTAACGATAAATAATGTTCAGAAGTTGAAGAGAAAGATGAAAAACCACGAGGGTTTTATCTATAATCAGTCAATGGATCACCTGAGTAAAATTTTCTCATGCGTCAGTGTTCCCGTTTCTACCATGGCTTCTTTACTTCTTTTTTCCTTATTCTTTAAAGCTTTTTCCTCTCTAGTAAACTCGTTTATTTCCTGTAGTCTTGAGTGGACACAGTCTCACCGAGGTCTTTAAGGTGCCACGTTAGTGTAAATTCTCATTGTGATGACAAGTGGAGGGAAATTTTGATTGCAGTCTAATGACATCTGTTCCAGATGTGAAGACTTCCTATTATGTTCTACCAACTGTTGTACTGACATGCAAAGCCAAAGAGTCCTGACTTATGTTTTCATGAGTCAGCAGATTTTACAGGCTGCAGAAGATCGGACCGCTTCTGGTTTTCTCTTGATTGAAATGGAGTTGTACTTGTTCCTGTAATTTTTTGATTGATAACATTGAAGAAACAAGGCTTACTTCGGTTCAACGTGGGAACCAAAAACATCTGGGTTTCGCTTCAAAGGTGCAACATTAAACGCATGTCGAAGGACATGTGTCGTCCTTTAGCAACAGGGTTAGCTTATGCCATCGCGATACCAAACGTAGGGGAAGACCAAGCTTGTTGAAATGTGATGCCAAACAGTCCTGAGTGTATGCAGATCTGCTATAACCAAGAATTTCTAAACTTCTACTGGATTTTTGGGAAACTTTGCTCTTCAAGCTAAAAATGAGGAGATCCAAACATGGCTGCCTAGATGTCAGTCAGATGTGCATGTTCACTTTCATGAGACTGAAGTTTGAGAAAATCAAAAAATTTGACAAAAATCTTTAAAATCGTTTTGCTTCCAATTGCCTTTTTTCCGTTGAGTATAACACGGCGTAAAATAAAAATGGTAGAATAAATCTGGTAACGTCTTCAGGCCAAGCCCCCATGAGGTTTGCTGCCCAACAGGCAGGTGAGGCAAGAAGCAGAAACGTTAGAAGATATGGGAAATACACATCAGAGAAAAAAAAAAAAGTGGTATTAATTTTAGCAAATAATATTAATAAGGGTGGAAAGAAAGCCAGAGAAAAACAAGAAACTTTGGATGCAGCGAGACAGAACGATGGAGAGTGGGGTGTTGACTGCCTCGTGGGGTTAGCACTCACGTCTGGATGTGGGATGGCGTACTGTCCTTGAATGGTATAAGCCTGGAAACGGGAGGAAAAACGCTTGTTATCGTTAAACTTCCACTGAATACAAAACACTTCAACGACAAGCTGAAATTCTTAAAACTGCAAATGCAAAACTAGACTCTTTTAAAAAAAAATCTTTTGAGTCATATTCGTAGTGATATTTACATGTAAGTCATGCAGTAAAGACTCCTATTCATCAATCAGATCCAGTTGAACTAAATCAATAAGGGTCAGCTCAGACAGCGGGGTTTGTGATCGGGAGGGGGAAGAAAAGACTGGTCCTGTTGGATGTTTATTAGAGCCACAGAGCTCAGAACTGAGCTAAGTTAACGTTTTCATTTTCGTAATGACGGCCTCACGTCATTTTAGCTACTTAGTATTTTGGGAAAGGATAATCACTAAAACAACCCGTGGTCTCCTCAGTTGAACAAGGTCTTTGCCAACTGCCCGGTTCTCCAGGACCTTTCCAGGCTAGCCAAGGTCTGGACGAGCCAGACCTTGGCTAGCCTTGGAGGTCTAGCTAGCACCAACGGCTAACAGCAGCTTCACTGGGGCTCGATCAGAGCTCCAGGACTCCTTATTTTGGGTCTGGCAATCCTGGACTCGCTTTAGGCATCAGGGATAAAAGGACAGAGTCGATCAGAACTCATTTAAAGTAGCCTGAGCTAACACCAAAACAGCTAACTTTGTGACAAGTGTGATAAGTTTCAGCTAACAGTCGGGTTTTCTGGTTCTACCAAATTTGCCCATTTTTGGGTCAGCTCTCGTCGCGTGACATCACAGAAGGTTTGACTCTTCAGTCTTTGTAATTAAAAGTTGTTACTCCACCACAGACACCAAAACAGACCCATGTTAAGGTCTTCTTCCATGTGACTGGTGCCGGTATCACGCTAACATCAACTCAGATGCTCAAACCAAAACTTTCCAGCTCAGAAAAAGTCATTTTCTTTTTCATGCCTCTTTTAAGTTTCAAACAGGGCAACTTCTTGTCTCATTTGCTCTGATTTGTTTTCTTCCTACTGAGAATTCCCAGGCGCCTTTGAAGGCATCACTTCACACCAGCTTCCTGCAGGTGTTTGACTACAGGAGTAAATTAACCTCAACACACCTGCTGTGTTTCTCCTGCTTTTGGATTCAAAGCTTCTTCTGCCCCAGAAAATTACTAAAATACTTGTTTGATCAGTGGAAGATGAAGTTTTGTTTCCCCCTCAGAAGAACCTGGCAGGTATGGTTTGACTTCCTTGATGATATCGTTTATCTCAGTTCTGCTTTCGGTGGCTGGATGTGATGGAAGACGGTAAAACGTCAGTGATGATTTCATGCTATTCAGGAAGGGCAAGGAGGAGTGAGGAAGGGAGGAAAAGTGAGTAAAACCTGGTGCGACACTAACAGGCAGTGGCTGGTGCTGCAGTAAGAGGCTGAGGTTGGCTGTGGAGGCCCCCAGTGGGTCTGCTCTTACCTGGCCACCTGAAAAAATGACAGGGGTGGAGGCAGGCTTGGGGCGGTAGGGGATGGTGGCACCTTTCGGTGGGGACTGAGGAGAGCAAAGGAGAAGAAAGTGGGGGGAAGAAGAAGAAGGGGGTGAGACGTGGAGAGAGTGTTAGAGTAGAAAAATAAAAAAACAGAGAAAGAGAGAAGTTGCATAAAGTGAGACCAGAAGGGACGGTGCCTTGGGGAAGACGACCTGTGACGCTCACACAAAAGTGCTCTTCACTGTGCGTTCATGCCGACAAAAAAAAAAAAAAAAGTCCAAATTGTGCACAACTAAACTTGGATTTACCTGGAACATCACTTTCAACTGGATAATGATGACTCAGCATATTACATTTTAATTTGATTTAATTTAATTTTTTTTAAGCTCATACTCTGGAGACTTACAGTCATGTCACAAATGTCCTAGCATCCATGGCTGGTGCCATCATGAAGGCCCAATGGAGAACTGGCTGAGCAGATAGTTTAAAATTAATGATGCAAGAAGAAGAAAGTGTGTAGCCTCATCAAACCAATTTACTCTGCTAATTCTGACATGTAAGAAGAAGAAGAAGAGAGCAAAGTAATGACCTCATGCAGTAATCTCTACCAGGACATTTTTACAGGAAATGAATGGACTTCTTTCAGTTGGGAAATATCACCATAAACTCCACCAGAACCCACGTTGTGCTCATGTAAAGGTTTCTCATTTTATTTTGGTTCATGCTAATATGTTTACACACTTATTATTGAAAAAATACATCATACTGTAAATTTCTGCAGGATTTGATATCACTTCCTGTCTGAAATGCCTTTCTTTTGAAGACCTAAAACGCTCCGACTGCTCTGATTGGTCGGTTTTGAAGTTGATGGACAGCGTATGTGGTAATCTCCACCAAATGAAGAATAATTTGGTTGGGATTACCACGCTTGTTTGAAGAATGAACAAGACATATTTTAAATCATGATAGTAGTCTTGGCTGCTTTTTTTAAAATTTATATATATATATATATATATATATATATATATATATATATATAGTAAATCAGATTTGTTTTTTTCCCAAACAAATCTGATTTACTGGGATCAGGTTTCTTCCCGTTGGCAGGAGGTTTTCCTTACCACTGTCGCCTTGTGCTTGCTCAGGATGACGAACTGCACCAAACTGATAGTTTTTGTTTTTTTTAATTGGTGTTATGTGAATTTTAGATTCAGTTGGATTGTATTATAGCAGGATTACAGCAAACTGGAATTTAATAGGATTTAACTGGACTGCCCCCACTTCCCCCCGATTCTGTTAACAGTAATATTTTTATTTATACACATGAACACAAGTTACAACCCAAATGCACTTCTTCTCTCTGTTTGCTTTCAGACAAACGTGTTTTCAGTGGTGTAAATACTCCCGCTCATAAAGATCCATCATTAGCGTTATAAAAGCAGCAGTAAACGTTAGACATGTTTACTGGAGATCCCTCGATAAAGAAAAGCGATCTTCCTGATGTATTGAAGTTATAAGCTTCACATTAAACCTCATTTTTCTTCAGCGTTTCTGGTGTGAAAGGAGAATTGTTTGTAATACTAAAAACTCCAGTTTTGAGGCGTAAACAGACTCTTGTGTGTCTTATATCAGATGTTTCAGGGTAAATAATGTCCTTCATTTCCCCTGTGTCCCCCCTCCCTCCCCCTCCCCACCGTACCTCCAGCATCACCACACATATCTGTTTGACACACTGGATGATGGCTTCAGGGGCCCCGGAGATGGTCACCGCTCTCTCGGTGGAGTTGGGCAGCATGTCGCCCGCGACCTGGACCTGGGCTCCCGTCGACTGAAACCAACACAAACCCGATCAGCAGCTTTTACTGAGTGCAGTTCCCATCGAAACGTGAGTTTTTAAAATATTGGGAAGTGAAAGCAGCTCCGAGCTTAAAAAAATGGGATGGCAAAACTCTGCATGTGGTTAATTTGAAGTTTCTATCTGTGGGATGGCGGGGGCGGTGCCTACCTCCCTCATTTCTTTGATTTTGGAGCCTCCTTTGCCGATGAGGGAGCCACACTGGCTGGCAGGGACGACGAGCCTCAGGGTCACCGGGGGTTTACTGGTGGCGGGACTGTTGCTCATGGAGTTGATGATGTCCTGGGGGGACAGGTTGGATCAGATAAAACTGCTCTTTGGTCTCGTTTCTGCCTCCTTTTGACCCGGAAATACCCGAATCCCTAAAATACAGCTAGAGGAGAGGGGATGGAGGAGACGGAGGCTTGGTGGTAGCGGCGGTGATGATGTCTCGGTATTTCCTTCCCCGTCAACAGACGTAGCTGCTGTACATTTGGTGTTTTTTATTTTATTTTATTTTAATTTGACCACAGCAACAACCATATTTATGAAAGATGGATAAATACATGCTACTGAAGAATCAAAGATGCTACATTAAACTCCAACACCTCAAACCCATCCAGCAGGCCAGTTGGGTTTTTTTTGTTTTTTTCCAGTTGTTCAACGGTAACTTGGCAAATTTGAGACGATAAATGGTTCATTTGACATCCTTATTAACAATTTACACATGGTTTTGTCTCTTTGGTGATTGCGGAGGTGTTTGAGTACCTGTAATTCTTTATTATAATTTGTTGCTTGCTAATGCTAAACAAGAGAAAAACCAACTTTATTGAATTTTTAAAATTTATTTTAAACCAATAAGGTTACTATTGGGATATTAACTAGATGAAAAGGTGTTAAAGTAGATAATGTGATTAAAGCTGTTCAATAATCGAGTTAGATGACGACATAATCGAACACTTACATCACACCGTAAACAACCAATCAGATTTGTTCATGCTGTCCCGCCTCCTGCTTGATTTAATTGGTTAGAACTGTAGCTGCGATTTGATTGGTTGATGCTGTTTAAGTGTCTAAAGTTAAAAATTCTCCAACTTTTGACAAAAACATTGATGTATGTTACCCACAACTCAGTTTGGCATCACATGACATTCATTCAAACTCCAGATCGTGACGCTCGCGCGTCATCGTGGACGAGTGAGCGTCACGGTGGGAACAACTGAGTTCTTCAGCTTCTGCGACATTTGGATTTTTAGCCAGTGATCAATGAAATAAGATTTTAATGTGAATTATCACAACGTCTTCAAGTTTACCCAAAACTAATGTTAATGAGTGAAACTGAGTAAAGCTGGTTTAAAAACAGGAAGTTGGGTGGAGACAAAGACGGGGAGGCTGGGTAATTTTACCCTGATCTGGATCTGTGATGTCACTGGTGACACCAAATCTGAGCAGCTCATTTTCAGACTTTGGTGCCGCCAAACAGAAAACGTTGCATTATTATATCTGAGTTTTTGAATAACTTTAACTTAAGAAACTGAAATATTCGCTGCTCCTTTTTTTTTTTTTTTTTTTTAAGAATCATTAAATCAATAATCTGTCCCCTTTAACTATCAGTACATTTGGCCTTTTTTTAATTTTAATTTTTTTATTTTATCTGAATCATCCTTGTGTGATGAGGGGGAACAAATCATTTGTATTTTAAAATAAATCCTCCGTTGGTCTTGAGCGGTCCGTTGGTGTCGTGGAGGACCTCGGCCTGGTCCGGCGCCCAAATCAAAACGCGGTACTGGCCCACTTTCAGAGGGTGCTGCAAGGTTAGATCAGCACATTTCTGTCCTACATAACACTGCCGGGCCTGCTTTGTATTCCATCTGGAGACGAGCCAACATGGACGCTGGAGCGGGCCGGACCACATGACTCAACAGACGGGTCGGCTCGGTCCGACAGCTGCATTTACCTCACAGATTTAGATTTTTGTACAGAATGTGCATTTGATTTTATTGCTTTTTCTTAAATGTACAAACTAAATGTTTGCTGGCGTTTCATTTTCAGCTGTGAGAATCTGCTGATTTGTGATGTGAAGATGTCAGATTTTACCCACTGAGCTTGAAGTGGAAAGTACAACACCTGATAACTGATCCTGTCTTCATAAATCTGTTAGACCTTAAGATGAAAGGACACTAAACTTGTGGCTCTAAAGTTAATCTTGCATAAACTTTGCTGTGGCTACCTGAACATAATTGGTATTTTGGCACCATTTCAGGGATTTTATTTTTTTAAATTGTGGTTGTCACTGAGGTAAATGTAATGTGGTTGTTCTTGTAACTTTATAAACCCACAAATTTACATTTATAAACTCTCAATTTTAGACTTAATAAAACTGTAAATGGTGACTTCAGATTTGCAAGAAAAAAGTTTATTTTGTATTTATTTATTTATTTTGGCAAGAAAAAAAATTCCAGGAATCTGGAGTTTATATTCTCACAAATTTGGAAGAAAACTGAGAATATCTGACTTGACAAATCTGCAAATCACCAAATTCAGAATTGTAATTTAACAATGTGAAAAGTTCAGAGTTGGGTTGCTGCAAATCAAGGCGGGTTTTTTATTTCTGCTCAGGACTTTTGAGGCCGACTTTGTGGCTCCACGGGGACCCTATAAATCTGCGTTGTTCACATATAAGCAAGAAATTTCTCCGAGTCTCATTATGTCCCTTGAAAGTTGAACTACTAAATCACTGTTGGGTTTATTGATGTTCTACCTCCTCGAACTTGTATGCGATCATGGCGAAAGCCTTGAAAATGGCGTCTGTTGGCCCGGTGATGGTGACTATCCGTTCAGGGCAGTTCCCCTCTGAGATGTTGATGCGAGCGCCACTCTGTCCATCAACAAGGAGGGAAAATACAATTATATATGTGGAAAAAAGAGAGAAAACGAGGCTTGATGAATATAAATGAAGAAGAGAAGCTCTTACATCTTCACGCATTTTCTTAACGGTCTCTCCTTTCTGGAAATGAAGAAAAGAAGCAACATGAAGATGTTTTGTGTGTTTCCTGCAGCTTTTGTGACACTTTACATGCTCGGCTTGCTCTGCCTGTGATAAATACCTTTCCTATGATGCTTCCCACCTCCTGCAGAGCACAACAAAAGAAAATTAGGTGCATCTACACCGCAGGGTCTGCGTTTAAATGAGCTGCTTCTGGACGGATAATTGGAAATAAAACCAGAGGAAGAATGGGATGATGCTTCATCAGTGTGTGTGTGTTTGCACCTTGCCGTGCATCAGCAGTCTGATGGTGAGGGTCACGTTCAGTCCACCTTCTGACTGGACCTTGATGGGCTCCATGTTGGGGTTGGATGTGAAGGAGAGGGGCGTGGTCACGTGAGAGAGGAGATCAAGGGCCACCCGAGTGTGATGGTGGAGTCAGCCAACCGGTCACCTGGAGATGAAGACGGGTGACCAGACAGTAGAGGAGTTGTAGGGGTGTTTAGGTTTAAAAAAAAAAAAAAAAAAAAAACTTGGAAGGAGGTGAAATTTCAAGACAGAAACTTGGAATTTTTGTTATGAATTTCCAGATTTGAAATGTGTTTTTTTTGGAGCTTCAGATGAGCACTTCTAGTTTCATTTCTCCTCTAATACTTCATATTGTATCTTGGGGGGCCACCTAGTGGCTTTGGCGGGGGCCCATACTTCTGCATGGTCTGCATAAACCAAGAAATGACTTGTATAACAGTTAAAGGCATTTCTCTGGATCCGAAAGTTAAAAAAGATCCTGATTTACTCAAATTCACTCAATATAAACAACCAGCAACCGCTTAAAACATCTTCAGAATTGGTTCAGTTCCCCAGTATGTAGCTGCTTAAATTCAAAAATACTTTCATCACTTCATGCATTAAAAAAAATCATAAATTTAATTGATCAAATCTTAAAATACTAACATTAATGTGTTCTCATTTCTTTGATGATTAAATCTCTGTACAGAGTTATGAACTAGTGTAAATGATGGCTGACGGTAGCAGCGGCTAGTCTGATGTTTTAAAGGTTCTGACTCTAACTGGAGCGCAATCAGTCCCGTAGACTGAGCCGGACACGCCCCCTGTGATGTCACTCCGAGGTTTTCTGAGTAGTGCTTTTGAAGCCTCTTTTTCTTCGTACGGGTTGCAGCCGTGTTGCTTGGGAAGCCGATGTCAAAGTTAGCTGTGGCTACCAGCTCTTTCACCAGATCCCTGGTGAAATATCTGCCGGCAGACGTTTACAGCAGAATATCCCATTTAACATGTTAACTCAACGATGAAATAAAAAGATGAGTCATGTTTTTGTCAATGTTAGATTAATACAAATGGGTGGTTGCCTCAGTAAGCGTGGTAGCATGACGATCACGGGTAAAACTATAACAGCTAGCCGATGGCTGAGCCAACTGTCAATCATGTTAGAAATAAATTTTTCTTTATATAAACTCTCCTTGTGTGGTACAAAAAATGATGAAATCAAGTGATTTGAAACCAGGATGTGAATAAGCTTATTTTCTGCTCTAAAGTTGGACATTTTAACGTGAGTCGATGGAGATTGACTCACTTTGGCAGCATCCAGTGGTCAGTCGAGGAACTGCAACAAATCTTAGTTCCACATGAGACTCGACCCAGACTTGACCGACTTGGTTTAGGTTAGCCCGTGATGCTAATTAATCTTACGCTAGATTAAATCTTCAAGTGTTGCTATAAGAGATGGATCTAAAAGTAACGCTGTCGGAGCTGAAATGACCTCTGGTCACTTGGCTTCCTGTTGGCGAGGTTCGATCCATGACTTTGGGTCCGAGTGGACTTTTGTTTGAAAGGAGCTGCCGGTGGACGTTTGAAACAGAACCTCTCATTTCTCCAGTCTCAGCTAACATGAGCCGCCTGTCTCGTCTAGACAAATAAAATGGCTGATTTGTAATTATTTAATATTCCTCTTTGTCTATGGTGAAGAAAAAATAAGAGGGAAAAGAAATCATGGAATAAAGAAGGAATAGCTTCACAAACCGAAACCTAATTCCCTCTTAGAAAACCTGAGGTGTTTCTCTGAAGTAAAAAATATGCAAATGGAGAGAGTTTTAGTTGGAACAAATCCTTTCCTTTTGATCTACATGGACACAAAAGATGATACACCGCCTCTTAACTGGAGAGTTGATGATGATACAGAAGATTTTCTTGGATGGAAATGTGATTTGTCTCCTTTTTATTTTATTTATTTAATAACTGAAAATCCTCAGATGTAGGTCAGCATGTATTTTTTTTCAGTAACAGTCATGACGTCATGACTCGGGCATGACTGCAGTTCCTGGACTGACCACAGGAGGTCGCCACAGGCCGCAGTAAGAGTCGCTGCCAGCAGCTCCGAACATGAACATCCTGAGAGCTGCAGGGTTTTAATCTGCAGCTGGAAACTCTTGATGCTGAAGCAGAAATTTAGCACGACAAAGTCATTTTTGGAGACTTTTTTTTTCTTTTCTTTTTAAATGATGAGCAGCTTGTTTGTATGGGAGGATGAAGATATGAAGAAAATGATTTGGCTCATGTTTGTTAAAGTTGGACTGTGAAAGATGAGCTTAGATGAAGAAAAATGTCAGTATTTTTTTTTTTAAATAACGAATTACATAAATTACAAAGAAACAGACTGTAAAATTTGAATCATCAGAGGCTGCAGTACAGTAACTCCCTCATGTGTAATGCTTTAAAACATCTGCTCTGCCCAATAGGCTTTCCCTGATTTAACATTGAAGCCACATAAATGAATAAATGTGGGCGGGAAACCTCCTGAAGCGGCTGACCTTGACTTAAAAGACAGATAAAGTCGCCGCCTGCCAATCCCAGCCTCTGTTGCTATGTGGAAACGCCCATTTATAGTTGGCCGTCTCCTGCCTGGCCTCCTGTGTAATTGCTAATTATTACTTGATGTCGTTTTGAAACTGTGAAATGATTAAAAGCATCTCAGGCCCAAACAGCTGAGCTGTTTCAAACTCGTCTGCACCGGTAACTCGGTCCAGGTGATGGACTCGGTCCAGGTGATGGACTCGCTGGATGCTTGATCAGAGATGATGATCAAAGTGCCGTTGCAGATGGAGACTGACGATTCACATCAGAAATGTGGCATTTTTTTAAAAAAAGATGCATAGTTTCCATTTTTCAATGAGACAGCCAAATGTGGTCTTGAATAATTCATTTGTTAATTTTCTGGCTGTAAAATATTCGGTTTTCGGCGTAATTATGACAAGAAAAGGAGTAGGTTGTTGGATTCACACGAGTTCAGTCAAAATAAAAAAATATTATTGTTTTAATGCAAAAATGTTAACTAAGGAAAAACCAGAGAAACGAGCTCCTTAACTGTTCGATTAGTTGACTACAACAAGCCTGAAAAACGCGTATTTTCTCCTTGCTTATTTACACTCAGGTTTTGTCTGACGCCATGGCAACCTTAGCAAAGTCGCCATGGCAACGTCTGACGCTATGGTAACCCCAGCAACGTCAGACATTGTTGTGATCCCTGTCCTCGCGATGTTTTTCTGAACCTTAGTCCCTCATTTACACTCGCCCTCTGCTGCTCTGTCAAACACAGGACACGCCCCCTGGTGTTCAACCCGAGAAAGTGCTTTTTTTTTTTTTTTAACAAATTGCTCGACGCTAATGTTTATGGCGCTAATAACCAACAGAAGTATCCATGGACTGGATAAAACAATGGACGAACCATTCGGTCACGTGACCCATCGAGGTTTTGAAGCCAGGTTTTCTTCGCATGGAGGCAGCGCGGCCATGTTGCTTTGGGAGCTGACGGAAACACGCCCACCATATGTCAATCAAAGTTCATTTTACTCCCACCTCCTTCATCCGAACCACGCCAAAATATCTGCAGAGTTACTGAGACGCTTTTAGCGGGATATACCGTTAAACATGTTGACTCGATGGCGAAAACAAACAAACAAACAAACCCCCCCCCCTCCCCATGTCACTTCCTAGATATACAATAATTTACAAACCCCAGCAGATGTTATGTATATAGATCATATTATTTTTAAAAAAAAAATCTTTTAGTATATTGCACCTTTTTGTATTTAAGATTTGATTCTTTGCAGTTTTATATTTGAGCTGTTATGGCTGTGGGATCAGTAAAGTTTGATCTAATTTAAAAACAACCGTTGCATTTAGCCGACATTGGGTTGATACAAACTGCTAGCTGCTTAGTATGACGGTTATAGACGAGGACGTGATAACGGCTAGCCATAGGCTGAACCAGCTGTCAATCATATTCAAACTAAATGTATTGCTTCATATAAAAGCCCCTGGCTTTGGACAAAAAAAAATGCACCCCCCTCAGAGTTTTCAGTTGAGACCCAAATGGTTTTTTGAACCAGACTGTAAATAAGTTTATTTCTGTTCTAAAGTTAAACATTTTAACATGGGAATCAATGGAGATTAACCTAGTGGTCAGTCGAGGAACTGCAACAAATCATAGATCTGCATGACGGCTAACATTTCTAACTTTTACATTTAGACAGTTTAAACAACTGAAAGGAGTTTTTCAATGCAGTGTGAATAACGCTTTAAAAACACCAGAAAGAGTTTTGTAACTATGTTAGAGATGACGGAGGTTCCCACAGACCCGTCGAGCTAACCGATGTATCATTAGTTCACAAGTGAAGGGAAACCCCAAGAGTTAATTAGTTGTGGTAATGCTAAAACTAATCAGCACCACTCAAATATCTGGCAGGTTTTTAAAAATATTGTTTAGTGAAACTGTGTAGGCTGTTTTTTATAAGAATACTTTCTTTACCACCAGGAGCATCTTCTGTTTCATATAAATTCACAATCAATAACCAGAAATCATGCAAAATGGGGGGAAAAATACCCAATTTCTCAATGTACAAAATATTTGAAAAAAATTACTCATGACTTCTGATGTCTCCAAAGACTGGAGAAGTCCAGTTAATTTTAAAAAAAAAATCACTAAATTCTTGTTTTTCTTTTAGTTGAACAGGATCTGTATTGATTTATACTCTGAGGATTTCTTTGTTTATAGCAGCAGGACATTGATTTTAATAGAACCAGATTGACTTTTTTTAGTCTGTTCTGTCATATTTTATTTTTACTTTTTGTATTTTATGTTCTTTTTCTCATGCTTTTAGAGCCAGGCAGCATTATATTCTCTTACATTTGTAAAATAAAGTCAAATAATGCTATAAGGCAGGATAGATGCAAATGAGCTAATGCAAACAAGTTTGTTGCATCAAAATAGCGTTGTTGGTTTTTTTTAGCTCAAGTTTTGTATTTGCTCTTAGTCTCACACAAATCCCCCAAAAGTATTGAAATGAATATATATATATATATTTTTTTTTTTTTGCTGTAAATTTGACCCGTGGCTCCTCTAATCTATGCTGGCTTCCGGTCAGAGGCCGAGGCAGGTTCGGTAGATGAGGGACGGGGATTCTGCTGCCAGCTGTCTCTCCAATCTCCCAGAGGAGACCAGATTACATAAAAAGCCTTAATCCGGGTTTAAGACCCAAGCCAGCGGTGCAGTCCTCTCCGGGGACGGGAGGAGGCACGAGGATGTACAAAAAGAAGGAAAAAAAAACAAAACTTAGAAGATTGAAGCTGATGATGAATCATCCTTTTCCAAACTTCATGCTGGAGGGAAAAGGTCGGCTTTTGGAGGGAAATCTGGATCCTAATCTTGTTTTTAAGAGTCGAACTGAAACACAGACTTAAAACCGAAGCTGCTGGATGTCAACCAGGTCATCGTTAAGAGCTGCATTTCAGTGGCTGTGTGCTCGTGCATCCTCCAGCATCATAGAAGTGGGTCAAGGGCCCGTGAATCATTAGAGCCAGTGGGCAAAAACACCCCAAACATCCCACACTGATCTTTTATATTTTAAGCCTTCCTTTTTTTGATTATTTGGTCTCAGAACATCCTGATAAAAGCTTAACTTTGCTCCGATTTCAGAGTGGTAATTTTTTATTTTTTTATTCTGCGGCGCTCCTGCTCGTCTCTGGCAGGAAGTTGGAGAAAGGGAACACGGGGAGGGATGGCGGGGAATATTTCATGACATCTGACGGGGAAAGTGGGTCATGCTCGGCGTTGCGGCGCTGCTAGCCTCCTCCTCAATGGCGGCTATTGAATTAATCACGCTTTACGCTCGGCTGGACAACGCGGCGCACAAAACGCCCCCCCCCCACGCCCCCTCCTGTCCCCGGCGTTTTCTGGGAGCTCGCCACAGAAAAGACTTGAGCGTTGCTCTTGAAGATTCATCTCCTGACCTCCTCCTCCACGACGAGGAGATGCTGCCGTCATGTGGAAATGATGGAAAAAAGCAAACTTCAGGGGCTTTTTTTTTTGTTTTGTTTTTTTTAAGGGTGTGTTGAGGAGGGAAGTGGAATATTGATCCGTATAGTGTCTGTTTTTTAAAAATGAGGATCAATCATTTGGTTTGAAATGTAAGAGGAAAAAACAAAAATGATTTTTCGACAGACTGAAAATCCTGTCAAGAAAGTCATTAAGTGGAAGGCCGGCGGTCTATAATCTAAGCCAAAGCCTCCGTCATCTGCTCCATCCTAATCCACATATCTGCAGATATGTCATTATGATGCAACAGCCTTCGCCGCGGCGCTCCGGCGGTCTGAAACGCGAGCTGCAGCTGGAGAGCACGGCTCAGAGGTTTTTCCATGTTTGGAGAATGAGCTTGAAGCGAGCGAGCGAGAGTCAGGTGTGCAGATAAATCCTTGAAGCAGCGTTGCTGGGGCCCGGTGGACCCAGAACCCACAACAGGTGGAAAAATAAATGCAGTTGTTCCCCAAAATAAGAGTTTCCAAGTGTTTACTTCTGTTTGTGTTCATTTTGGTCCAAAATGTGCTGAACGTTGGCGAACCCTCTGAACTTCTTCACATCCGCGTTCAGCCTCATTAAATGCTGAAATTCTTGCTGTGCTTGAAACTCTTTAATTTAAAAAAAGACTTAATTCAAAGCAACATAAAACATTTATCACCAAAATGATCTCTAAATGGACCTGCCACTTGCAATAAAACAACAAATGGAGCACAAATGTAATTTAAATGACTGGGAGAGCGGGGAACAATGTGTTAAAATATTCCTCCTTAATAATTTTTTGACTGATTAGGAAGCAAGTTAAAGGGGTCGAAGCTTCTTATGATTAACAATCACATCGATTAATGGCTGAATTACCGTTAGCTTGTTAAAAGTGCTGTTTCCACCCAACCAAGACGATTAAAGCGTTGAGATGGGCTCTTCAGGAAAATAACAGTTAATTACAGTTAAGAGAAGGAACGTTAGATGTTTGAGTGGATGTTTGAGGCTGCACGTCAGGCGTCAGCTCATCCGAGCGAAAGAATGGGACCCTTTGTAATGTGGCCAATATGTTCGGCCGTGGACGTGTTTGTGCTCCAATTAACGGCGAACAAAAGGGAAATTAGGATGCATGTAGGGCAACGGGGGGAGGGGGTGTGGTGGTGGGGGGGTTGGGGGGTCGGGGCAGAAGGTGACCTCTTTGATCCATATGCTTCACATGACAGGAACTTCTCACTTCTGGAAATTATTGTTTCCCATTTTGGAGGCAAAGTTTGTGGCGAGGAAGGAAACGGGAGGAGATGAAGGTGGTGGTGGTGGTGGTTGGGGGGGGGGGGGGGGGGGGGGGCG
>JAOWBL010000012.1:269267-320306 GCA_028564865.1 Zenarchopterus dispar | reverse complement strand
TGATGATGAGGGTGGAGAGGATGGTGATGATGAAGGTGATGGTGATGATGATGGTGATGATGATGATGAAGGTGATGATGATGATGATGAAGGTGGGGTCCACGTTGAGACTCTCAGAATCAGTCTGCGCTCTTTTAATTCATGTTTATTTTTAGTTTCCTCTCATTCCTGTAAAAATCACAACAAGCAGCAGTTACAAGTATTCATCACCTTCTCGGACGGCGAGGTTAATGACACGCCAATCAGGAAGCCGCCGCCCACGGCTCCGAAGCTTCGCAGAAACTCTGAAACGAGCTGCAGGTGTTTGTTTGGGGTTTTTCCAGGTTCGACTTTTCTCCAGATTTCATCCAGGAGTGACCAGCTGACCTTTGACCTCGTCATAACCTCTCCACCACCACACAGTTTTGAATCTTATTTTCTTTGTGGCGGCTGTTTAATGGATGATAAGAGTCTAGATGACCTGCAGTGCATCATGGGAAAACACGAGGAATGCTGGTCCGTTCTTCTTCTCCTGTCGCGTTGAAACATCTCAGACCATCGTCGTCCTTCTGCCACCACGTTTGACCTTGAGGAGTTTCTGCTGAGACGTTTCTCCAGAAGTCTTCCGGTTTCTTCAGATTCAGTTTTACTCTCCTCAGATGTTCCTCCTCGTTCACTTTGGACAGAAGAAGCAGAAAAATATCCTCCCTCAGTCGTCTTCTAACTCTTAACATCTGACATGATCGGTGGAAGGTTTTTATTTTTGTTTTTTATTTGAACGTCTGGTGGGAGATGGAGACCTTGATTTTTCCTTTTGAACTACATATTCTTCTAAATATGGTCGATGTGCTGATGTCTTTCCTGTTTGGCGTTGTGTTCTGCTTTTATAGCGGTCTGCACACGGATCATCATCATCATCACCTCGCTCCAACTCGCTCTTTTAGATCTCGTGGAGGCTTTAAGGGGCTCCTTTGTATTTCTCTTCTGGTTTATTTATTTTCAGTGTCTTTTATTTATTTATTTATTTTTAAACAGGTTGTTTGTGTAAAAGGATCAACTGTGATTATTATTTATTAATCATTAAAAAAGTCCTCTTGGATTTCGAGGGCACGCTGACATTTTGACGTAAAAAGAAAAAAAAAAGACTGCAGATCAGAAGATAGTCGGACTCCTTGAATCGGTTTTATGAGAGGCCACGAGGGCGGGATCCATTATTCAGGGATCACCCTGGACGGATTGATTTGCCTCGGGGAGATCAAGTCTGTGTTTATCTGCTGAGACGCGAAGTTGAGTTTTAAAATCACTTTTTCTAAGTTTGAGTTTGAAAAGAGCTCAGACGTGTTTGTTTTCAACAAACTGATGATCGTTTCCATTTTACTCCCCGTGTGTGTGCGTGTGTGTGTGTGTACGTGTGTGTGTGTGTACGTGCGCGCTCGCAGCCGTGCCAGCAGCCCCCGTGAACGTGTCCGTGACCCAGCTGAGGGCGCACTCGGCCATGGTGACCTGGAACGTCCCTCAGGGCGACACCGTCATCGGCTACGCCATCTCACAGCAGGTACGCCGCCTCCACCGCCGCCTCCATCCTCGGCCAGCACCTCCAGGTCTGCTCGTCCTCCCTGAAGGCCAGTTAGTTTCCCAGGAGGAGGAGGAGGAGGAGGTCATCCCTCGTTTATGGAGCCGGTTCGGCAGGAAGCCAGCGTCTGACTCGGACTCATCCGGGTCCAGAAGTTTGTAAAAGTGTCTGTAAATCGTTGGGAATCTTGTTAATGTCGAGGGTGACGTAGCGACTGGAAAAAAAACCCAAAACAAATCCGGTCCTGCAGTCAGAACTCTGCACGAATTTAATCATCAAAATAAAACGGAAACATTAGGAAATGGTGTCGTAAACTCCAGAACCTTTTAACGGGACTGGACCCGTCTGGATCACGAGGTTCCCAGCACTTAAAACTGAAACTGTAAACCCGCGTCGGTCCTTTTAACCCGGACCGGGCCCACACGGACCGCCCGGCCGGGTTAGGAGATCAAAGTCCGATTCAATATGGGTTTAAAAAATAAAAGCTTTTAATCACCAGGTTGCTCTAAAATGTTAATAAAAACAAGAGATGTTAAGGCTCCAACCAGACACCACCCAGCTGGACTTACCTGTAACACCACCCAGAGGACCCCGTATCATGATGGGACCTCCACCGTGTCCCACTGCTCTGGGTTTCTTCAGTCCTTATCGTCTCAGAAGACTTTTGTGAAGACTTTTTTTTTTTCTATAACATTAACGTCTTGGAGCTGTAATTGGTTTCACTCTCCAGTTTAATTTTTAGTTTTAAATTAATTAATTTTTTTGCAGAGCAGAATGTTGAATATAAGAGCTTTCACATTGATTCTGCTTTAATGCCACCATATTTTCTTGGTCTCTCACTTCCTGCTAACTCAGCTCGGCTCTTTTTCTTTTTTTTTTTTAATCAGTTTTGACCACTCGCCGTTTTTTGGCAAACGGAGAATCAGACATTAGCTGAGCTCCAAGTGGGAGTTGTCTCCATTAGTGGAAATGATTTGGCTGCGGCTCGACTTTGTGGCGATGCCAAACATCTCTTTTCTTTTCTTTTCTTTCTTTTTTTTTTAAGTCTCCTCACGTCTGACTCCATCAACCTTGTGGCTTTTATTTAAAATTTATTTTAGGAAAACACCAGAAGGGGATGTAAAACATCTCCTGCCATAACCTGAGAAAGCACTTTATGTAAAAACCTTTCTCAAACATTGATGAGGAGGGGGCAGGTGGTGCAGCAGGAGCTCGCTGCTTCTTCTTCTCCTGCTACTCATCGGCGCTGGTTTGGGATTAAGGACGTAGTTACGTAAAAACCTGTCGTCTCAATAAAGCGTCCGTTTGTTCTCTCGGGAGCCAGATTTACCTCGAAAAACCAGCAAAGTCGCGTCTCCCGCCTCCCGGCTGCTTCACGGGATTACCGTGTGTCTCCTAATTAAAGCACCCGGCGCGTAGCAAACTACCGGCGGGGTGCTTCTATTAAGACCTAATTATGCAAGTTGTTCAATGCTAGGCTTTAAAACAATAAAGTGTGACAAAAATGTCTAACATAGACGAATTATTTAAGAAAAAAAACGATGAAAATCTGTCTATTCGATGGTTAAATACAATTTAATGCTAATTTATGTTTACATGCAACGACATTCATTGACAGAATTAACTTTATCAGCACTTTCTTTCGATATAAACATACCGGTAATTAAAAAAAAAAAAAGAAAAATCCAATATGTCACAGCCTGCAAATATCAACAAAATGTCATAAACAAAATGCCTATTAAACGTTAAACCGGCCGGTAGCGCGTCGTTAAACCGGCCGGTAGCGCGTCGTAATCACGCACCTTTGTTGACGTCGTGTATAGTTTGAGCAAAGTAAGTGTCTGTCTCTGCAAACCATAAGTCTTGATCGTAAAACATAATAGCCCCGCCCTGGCGTTGTGGGTGGGGGTGCTTCTATTAGAGCGGGAGCATTAATTAGGAGAAATGCGTTTGGGGTCTCCAGTGGGCGACTCATGTCGAATCCCCCCACCGAGATCCACAAACAGGAAGTAACCCAGTTTTAAAAGTGGGTTTCTAAAACTCCCAGAATTCACAGCAGCCTGGCGGCGCGGCGGTTATTAGAGGCTGTCAGCCGGAGAAACTCTGGCTCCTCTGCTGCCTCTCCACAGGTGAAGGCAGGTTTGTTATTTTTAGACTCCCGGGTCGCGTTTTTATTGAAGAAGTCACTTCTTCTTTGCTTCCCGAGTCTCGGATATTAAAGTAAACTGTCGGAGTTTGTCATTTCCTAGAAAATCACTGAGGAAGTGACTCATGCCGTTTCCTGCCAAAGGCTGATGAAGCGGAGAGACGAAAACATTTACAGAAGAAGAAAAGTTGTTTAGCTGGAGACTTATAGTCGCAAAAATATGAATAAATGAAGAGCCGTTTGGTCCACTTCCTGTCTGACGTGGCGTTCTTCTTCTCTGGTTTCAGTTTGAAGTTGGTACCAAACTAGGAACCTTTTTTGGTTCTGTGGAAAAGCAAACAGGTTCTTAAGAGAGTCCAAAGTGGAACCAAACCAGCACCAGAACCAGTTTGAAGAGGGACAAACCCAGAGGAACCAGAACCGGTTCTGACTGACCTGCCTTTTTGACTTATGAACACTTTGGTCGTCGTCTTGAAAACGGGTCATTCTTCCAGAACCACTGGTGCTGATGAACACCTCATTCACTGCTGGTGGATGGGTTTGAGTTGGTGCCGGCGTCTCAGAGATGCGGGGCAGTAAAACCCTCCCTCGCTGACCCGTCGCCGGCGGCGCTGCCAGGTTCTGATCCTGACATCTGGAGAGCCTGGAGCTTCCTGCCGGGCCTCTGCTCACCGACGCTCCCTGGGCTTTTAGTACCTCAGACGTTTACGGGCTCTCTGTCGGCGGGCAGACGGTTTAATCCGGCGGGAAAGAAACAGACTCACAGCGTGCTGACTCAGCAGTTTTGACTCGGCGTGGATTTTTATTTATTTATTTTTTTCCGGTTTCCTCTCGCCGGTCGTTGCGTCGTTACCTGCAGGTCTAATTTTCCCCCTCGGACGGGGACGGGTGGAGCAGCTCTGAAAGTCGACCTGCTGACGGTTACTCCGCCCAGCTGGGAGGAGTTTTCCCGCCTCCTCGGGTGCGTTGTCGTGCGTCTCACGTGCGCTTGCCTGTCTTCCAGAGGCAGGACGGCCTGATGCAGCGCTCCATCCGGGAGGTGAACACGTCCAGCCACTGGTGTGTGCTGTGGGACCTGGACGAGGACACCCACTACAGCGTCCAGGTGTGTGCTCATCACTCACAACCTGCTCAGACGGGGGAAAGAAAAAGTTTGTGAACCCTTTAGCTGTTTTTGAGTCAGAGCTTGGAGGTGGAGCCCCCTAGTGGCGGGTCGGTGAACTGCGGTTTTTCAGTTCCTGGTTCTGGTGGCAGAAAACCAAAGAGGAAGCAGCTGGTCTCCATAAAAACATCACTGCATCAGAAGGTCACCTTGGTGACCTCCAACGCTACTGAGATAAGGGTTCATCATCCCAGCGCTGAAGTATGGTGGAGGGAGCGTCATGATCTGGGTTTGCTTTGCTGTCTCGGGCTCTGGATCACTTCCTGTTGTCTATGCGACTAAATGAACTCCCAAGTTTAAATGAGAGGAACCCGAGAGGAACCCGAGAGGAACCCGAGAGGAACGGTGAGGCTCCAGGGAGCAGAGATGAAGAAGGTGGAGGATCTGAAGAAGCGGGTTTGAACAGATGGAGAAAAGTTTCAGGAGTGATGAAAGGTCTAGAAGATGGTGGTGAGACCAGATGTTGTTGGAGATCGTGGTGCTGAAGAAAAGACCGAAGGAGGTAGCGGAGGTTAAAAGGTTGAGGGTCTCTTTGAGGAGGACGGATCTGAGGAACAGCACATGTTGGACGTTCTGGAGAAACTCAGAGAGGCCCAACTGAGATGGTTTGGATGTGTACAGAGAAGGGACCATGAAGACATCAGCAGAAGGATGACGAGGGAGGTCTAAAAGACGACCAAAGAGGAAATGTATGGACGTAGTGATGAAGGACATGAGGTTAGTCTGATGGGGTTTGATGGAGATGGGTGATTCGATGTGGGGACTCCTGAAGAGAGCAGCCAAAAGGTGAGGAAGACTCGTCTGTCCACCATCTGAAGATCAGTGGAAGTTGGGTGAGGACAGGTAATTCTGGACGTGGAAGTCGATCCACCAACCTCATGGAGATGCTGAGGAGTGACCTCATCAGAGACATCTGAGCTGAACCAGTTCTGGTAGGAGGCCGGGTCCAACAATCTCCTGGAGTGGTCCAAAGGTCTGATCTGGAGATCCTGATGATGCTGAAGAAGGTCTGATCAGCGATCGGCTTTAAAAGTCAGCTGAGCAGCCTCTTCACGAAGCTCTTTGCTTCCTTCTGTCCAGTTTCATTAACTGCAGTTGAAACTTGACTTTTTAATAACTGTCTTAGGTGATTATCACAGAGGTGGTCGAGTCGTTGCCAGGCAACCGACGACACGGCAACCCAGCATCAGCTGAGGAAGAGCTTGAGTCGGCGGCTGTACTCGCCGAAGAGAGAGTCCCAACAATCTTTAATTACCTCTTCAGCACATAATTAACCCGGACCCGACGCTTCTGCTCGCCGTCGCCGCGGAAAACTTGAGATCTTGATGCGACTCCATCCTCGTTAAACGCCTCGCAGCTCAGCAGAGCGACGCAGAGCGACCTTCAGCTGCAGGACTGGAGGACGGACCGTCAGCAGGTGGACGTCCTGCACAAGTGTCATTGAGCAAAGCTCGGGAGTGGGGGTGGGGTTGTGGGGTGGGGGGGTGATATTATCCAGCATGAGTGGGCAGCTTCCTTCTTACCTACCTGGTTGCAGGTGCAGTCCGTTGGGCTTCACGGCGACAGCCAACCGAGCCGCGCCATCCACTTCCGGACTCTGGAGAGGACCGACCACTACCCAGCCGGAGTCCTGGACCACCGTAAATAAACACGCACACACTTTTTTTTTTTAATAAGTTCTGAAAAATGTGCAGATATTTTATCCACATCTGCAAACAAGTCGCTTTTTTTTCCTTTTTTTCTTTTAAATCAAAATTCTTCGTTTGAATCAGAAAATGTTGTTCACAAGTGTTTCCCAACTTCTTACGTAGCTACTTAGCTAGTCACGTTCGACAGGAAAGATCGATTAAATGTCTCAGAAACGTTTGCAGGGTTGAATGTGAATAATTACAAGAATAAAAGACCTCGGTTCATAGTTGAGAACATTACTGATGAGACGGGCCGGCACGTCTTGTAGAACCACTTCAGCGTCTTACTCCAGAGACCAGATGTTGCTGCCCCCGTGTGGCCAGAGGTGGTATTGCTACACAGCCGCGTTAAAACGTATTTATTTTATAAATTCTGTAAACACTTTGCTGGTGATGTTGACGGCGTTATCACGCCTCATCTTTCCTTCAAACGTCCGTCGCCGCTGGCTGGGAACAGCCGACATCTCCCTCCGTGCTGCAAGACTAAAATGACGTTTCAGAATCTAATTTCCCTCCAGGAGGTAATAAAAGGATTTGAATGGAAATATGTTCCAGACAGAGTTTGGCCAGGTTCAGCGCTGTTTCAGCTGACAGCGCTCCTGTTGGGACCATGTTTCCTGTCACTCATCCAGGTACAGCAGCTTCTCAACGCCCGCCAGCTCTTTGAACTCGACGCTCTCTTGCATAGTTAGACGTGTGCAGGTGTTTCTTTCAGAAATGCAAATTACAGAGAGTTTCCAGCATATTTCACTTACTTAACCTAAAAAAGAAAATTGCAAATAATTCCAATATTTTTCTGAGTATTTTGTGGGAGGTATGTTTAACAATATCAGAATGTTCAGGTGTTGGGAAAAAGGTGTCAAAACAAATGTCACATAATGTATACTCTGTGTGTGTGTGTGTGTGTGTATGCATGTGTGTATATATATATATATATATGTGTGTGTGTGTGTGTGTGTGTGTGTGTATATATGTGTGTGTGTATATATATGTGTGTGTGTGTGTGTGTATATATGTGTGTGTGTATATATATGTGTGTGTGTGTGTGTATATATATATATATATACACACACATATATATATATATATATATATATATATATATGTGTGTGTGTGTGTATATATATATAAAATAATATATATATGTATATATATATATATACACATATATATATTTTATATATGTATATGTGTATGTATTTACTGTATATATATGTATATATATGTGTAAGTATTTATATATATATATATATATATGTGTGTGCGTGTGTGTGTGTGTGTATATATATATATGTGTGTGTGTGTGTGTGTATATATATATATATATAAAATAATATATATATGTATATATATATATATACACACATATATATATTTTATATATGTATATATGTGTATGTATTTATATATATGTATATATGTGTAAGTATTTATATATATATATATATATATATGTGTGTGTGTGTGTGCGCGCACTCTAACATTGTTAAACATACCCCCACAGGAACTAAGAAAAATATTGTAATTATTTGTAATTTTCTTTTATATTTCCTTCCTTCCTGTCATCTTCTGGACATCTCTCATGTGTGGACTCGTATAGCACCACAATCAGAACTAAGATGGTTTTAACAATAAAAACACTGTTTAGATGTGAAATAAACCAACAAACCTTCCAGCTGTGAGAGGAAACAGTCCAGTTTCGTCTCTGGGACTTTGTTTTCCTCCTGCCTGCCACTTTGATGCGTCACGCTCTATAAATTCCCCGACCGGGTTCTTCAAAAGTTCTTCATAGGTTAAATAATTTACCTTTTATTTCCTGACTGTTTGTGACGAGCGGATGTTTGAGGGAGCTGTGTTTGTCCACAGACGAGCCAGCGATGGAGGGTCTGGGCATGACTCCTCACCTGCAGACCGGAGAGCTGCTCATCATCACCACCGTGCTGCTGCTGTGGGCAGGTGGGCATCGTGAGTGGGTTCAGACAAGTCGGACTTGTTAGAAGTCAAATACAACCTCAGATGAATTAAAAAAAAAAATAATAATAATAATAATCTCATGGGAAATACTAAGTACCCCCCTTTATACTCGTGTAGAACTTAAATTAAATCAGCAGATGTTTCCAAGTCTGGAGCATTCGTGCGTGTCAACACAATGCCAAGAGGGAAAGATATAAGTAATATTTAAAAAGCAGTTGTTGCACATCAATTTGAAGTTCAATGTTCTACAGCGAGAAAGATCATTCTCGTTGTTATTGAAGACGACAACGGATTTTCCCAGCAGCGTCTGGTCTTGAACTCAGGCGTCCACTTGGAGACCTTAAAAAGACCAGCAGAACTTCGTCAGGAGCGCTCGCAGTTCTGGTGTGATCCTGGACATGTGTGAAGGAGCTCAGCTGCATCCCAGATGTTCAAAGCCTTCATCCATACAGACGACGGAGAGTTCACCTGCGTTACCTGCTGATGCTGCATACGGCGACATCAGCACAGCTGTTGCCAGGCAACAGCCACAGCACTCCAGAGCCTTGTTGATCTCTGGAGATTTCCTCTGTTGCACATCCTACTTTCTAGTTTGTGTAATGTTTATCTAATCAGTATTATTTAAAAATATTTTATTTATTATTTATTTATTTATTATTATTATTTGGGGGTACTGGGGGGGTCTTGGTATTACCCACATAGTTGTACGTTGTGGTTCATCTGAGGTTAAAGACTTGAACTTTTGCACGTCTGCGTCTTTAACTCTTGGTCTCCGTGCACCGCCAGCCGTCATCGCCCTCTTCTGCCGCCAGTATGACATCATCAAAGACAACGACTCCAACGGCACCAAGGAGAAAGCCAAGAGGCCGCTGGTCCGGACCACCTCCTCCTACTACAACGCCTCGGCGGGCAGCTCGCCCATCTACCACAACGGCGCCGTCCGCAGCAGCAGGGTGACTCCTCTTCCTCTCCTCCCTCCATAATGCATGATCTTTGCCTGCTGCCAGAAATATTTTGTGTCCTCTGAAGAGCCTTTTGTAGCTGCATCAGACATCTCCTAGCAACCGCAGCTGCTGCCATCACAGCTAAATTTAAAACAAGCAGGCTGGAAACGGGGAATTGTTGCTAAGCTTCAGTTTAAATGGAAGCTCAGTCCAGCTCGCAGCGCCCCCTACTGTCCAGACTCGTCTCCACCTCACTGTTTTCTTTCACCTCTGAGCTAAACGTTAAAAGCTCTGATGTCCAGCAAGGCATGCTGGGAGTAGTTAAATATTGACCCCTGCACTCAGATTCATCAATAAAACCATGACTGGCTTTATAATCTGTGACTCGTGCCTCCTGAGGTCTGGAAGTCACGCTCATGTCCTCCTCTCTCCTCCAGCTGCACCGAGCCTCCTCCTCCATCAGCATCATCCGAGTCTGAGACTCGTCTGTGGAGACCTTCTGCTCAGGAGGAGCTTCAGCCGGATTCATGGCCACGACTGCGGGGTTTTATAGACCCGCCGCTGCAGCCGAGACTCTAACTCATTGTAAAATAGGAGCAAAATCAGAAGCAGTCCATGTGAATCAGATTAAATTAAAAAGCAAAAGGGCTTGTGGTGTGGAGTCGGTGGGCGACTGCTGCCCCCTAGTGGCGGAAAACTGGAACCGCAGATCAACTCAGCCGCTTTCTTCTGTCAGAGTAATCGAGTATTTTCCAGCATGTGTGCCGGCTCCTGGACTCCAGACTCACCTTCAGAAGATCTTTGATTCCTCTCCTCTCAGCAGCTGCGATCACACCTTTTAATTCGGTCTTGTGTGACTTTACTCGCGTCATCTCAGCTTCATCGTAGATGTTCATCACTAACATCCAGATGTGTATATAAACAGAGAAGACGGATAAATGTCTGAACATGTGAGCTGATGGTGAACCTACACTGTAAAAAAATGAATATGTCAATAAAAACTGGTTTAATTAACTCAAAATGTCATCAGGTGTTTCCCTCGCTTTATATTTTATATTTAAACTGATTTGACTGTCGATGGCTGAAGTTCAGTTTTAAATTCTTTCTCTGTAAGGACGATTTTCTTCTGTCTAAAAACAATAAAAATCACTCGGCTGCAGTTTTAGACAAACACCTCACGTGGACAACTTTCATCAACAAAGCTGAAGCAGATGTAGATCCACTTTTAACAGCAATAAATGCAGTTGTTTCTTGTTTGACTTCATCATCTCTCACGTGGTTGCAGAAGATACCTGATCCACTCTTCAGTTCAAAGCATTTTTTTTTCAGCATTTGCTTGTCCACAGCTCTCTGAAGATCTCACCACAGCTCTCTGAAGATCTCACCACAGCTCTCAGAAGATCTCACCACAGCTCTCTGAAGATCTCACCACAGCTCTCTGAAGATCTCACCACAGCTCTCTGAAGATCTCACCACAGCTCTCTGAAGATCTCACCACAGTTCTCTGAAATACTGTGGTGACATCTTCAACCAGGTTGAGGTTTTTGACTTCATCTTCCCAAAATCTTGGTTCTCATATGTTTCATCTATTCTGATGTGGATTTACTGTTTTTCAGTCGAGCTTCAGCTGTCAGGTGACCTCACACTGATCTCCAGGATATTCCAAGTCCATGTGGCTGTAAAACGACCCGATTCATCACCCCTCCACCACCGTGCTTGACAGCTGGTATGAGATGTTTCTGCTGAAATGTTCCTCCAAATGCAAACCCCACTTGGGTCTCATCTTCCTCCAGAAGTCTCCAGACTTTGGGGGTAAATCTGTCGTGACGTCCACTTCTGAAAGATCAACAGATGTCTTGAACGTGTTCCTCTGCTGCAGCGTTCTTCAACCCTGTCCTGCATGTTTTTAGACGTTTCCCTGCTCTAACAGACTTGGACCAAACTGGTGGACCATAGACACTCGTGTAGACCTTGATGACAAAGATGGAGATCCAGTCAGGTGTGTTTGACCAAGGAGACATCTCAGACATGTAGAACAGTAGGTCCTGAGGACCAGGGCTGAAGAACACTGCTGTAATGAATACTTAACATCATTTGTAAATGGTTTCATGAGATTGATGTGCATTGCATGTTTCTTCTCTAATGCTGATATTTTCCCCTCTCGGCATTATGTTAAACACCTGCTCTTGTAGAGGTCTGCACACCTGCTGGGGATCAAATAATGAAGATCTGATGAGGTGTAACATCTTAAATCCTCTGGAAGCAGTGATGGGGTTCTTGATGTTACCCAGTTTGTTTTTATCTAAAAACCTCATTTAAAAACATTAATGGGAGTCTTAAAAGTTAATTTAGCAAAAAGACGTTTTTGTTTTAACATTTTTGGATTTAAACAGATGCAATGCAGCTGTTGTACAGCAGGTGGCGCCTAAACTCCACCTGCAGGAAGACGCAGCTCTGAATATCAGATGAAAAGAAGAAAACTTTTTCTTTTAAACTTAAGCTTATATTAAGTTCTGTCGTCATTTTATTTTTATTTTTTTTAATTGTTTAGTAGTTTAAATGTAAAGCTCTTGTCAGTTTGAGGCGCAGCTGGTGGAGCTTGAGAACAGACCTTCGGGACCCACAGAAGGTGAAGCGCGGGAAGTGATGCGTGTATTTCCGGTTCACGTGAATGCTGGAGAATGTCACGGTTCACCCACAGGTGACGTGGGCCGCAGGTTCCTGACTCAGAGGCCACAGGAAGGACCCCCACCTGAGGTGCTCCTCGACCTTCAACGTGAAAAGTAAACCACGTTCCTGCCATCATTTGTCTTCGTTTCCGGCCTCCTCCTTCCCGAACAAAAGGCGGAGGAGTGGCGGAGTCCTCGGAGAAGCGCGGCGTAAAGGGCAGGTCGTCCTCGCCGACAGACTGAAATACCACGGCCTGCCGGGGGCCCGTCACCTTCCCCGATGCTCGGAGCGAACTTGCGACAAGTCGACGGAGGAGCCGGAGCGACAAGAGCAGTCACGTGGCTTTGACTGATCCTTGCCTTCTTGTTGCACCACCTCCGCCATCCTCCGAGTCCTCCTCCTGCAGGTGCTGAAGACTCGTTCTGAGTTAATGAGATTTTAATCTGTCGTATATAACAGCACCCTCCACGCTGACATTTAAAGAAGTCATCAAGGGCCGGCTTTATGGGGTCCCTGCTTCCCAGCAGAAGGTTCTTTACAGCAGCTTTGGCTGTAAGGACGTCCTCCTCATAATTTTTTATTTAATCCCATGAATTTGATTTAGTAGTGATTAAATGAATAACTCAGAACTTGGAAGTGCTGTAGCTGGTTGCCTCGTTTCCATGGGAACCTCAGTAAATCATGAGTCCACTTCAGAAACCGAGGGTTAAAACGCTGCGACCCAGCTCCCCAGTGTGGTCCCAGGTGGTGACCCGGTCCAAAGAGGTCGAACCCTGGGTAAAGGTTCAGCCAGCGGGTCCTTCCCCTGGTCATGGATCCAGGATGTACGAGGAACACTGTTCTCCTCGATCAAATGGGATCTTTTGAATTGCCCTTAGCTGGTCTGGTCCTGTCTTTGGACATCCTTCTAGGGGCGACCACCCTGGACAACAGAAGGTTGGTTTCCATTAGTGGGTGTCTGGAGAAGGCCAGAAATGTGACGAGGCCAATCTCCTTCTTGGCTTTTCCTGCAGCGTACCCACGACCCCCCCCCCCCCCCCCCCCCCCCCCAAGGACTTTTTTGGGGGGACGCTGCAGTGTCTCACCTGAAGTAGGGGTTTGTTTCAACCCCCATGGAAGGTCCTAGAAGAGCAAACAGTTGAGGTCCCGTAAAGCTACCACTCATGGAATCCCACCAGTAGTCCTCTGGTCATCACCCAAACTCCTCCTCTTACGATAAGGCGGTGATTCTTCGTACACTCAGAGGTGGGCATACACAGTCGTCAGGTACCTGACTGACATTAACAGTCGTAAGATCTGCAGATGTCTGTAAATGACAGTCATTTACACCAGGGTCTGCTGAAGCAGGGAAACATCTAGAACGTCCAGGAGAACGTCCCCTCCACGCTTGACCTCTGATAAATACCTACATGCACTCCAAAGGAGGCACTGAGATCTTTTTATTGGAGATTTCCTCAAACCTCCCACTCAAAGCGTTCGTCTGCATCTTCTCAAATGTCAGAGGGAGCTTTGGTCCCAGGCAGTGACGCACCATGAACACAGTCTTGAGAAGATGGAGGTGTGTAGACTTGTCATACGGACTTTTACGAGGATTCAGAAGTAGCTGGATTCAGTAAACGCTGTTTAAATTTGACCCGTGAAGACCCCACGACTCAATAGCTGGTCGTACTTTGAAACAAAGAAGAAAAAGGGCGTCCTTGCTGTCTCAATGTTCCTCTCCTCTGAGGAGGAGGAACGTGGTCACGGGTTGATTGGCAGGTGTCCATTGAAATTGCAGCTGAAAGAGCTTCCTGTGTGGCCGTGGATGGGCACAAAGCCTGTGAATGACGACGGTAAATGTCACGACGCCTTACAGAATGGTGTTTTGTTCCTTCGGAGGTTCAAGAGTCGCCCAGAAAGGTCTGAACCATTTCCCACCCCCACGAGAACGGAGATTTCCTGCTTCTGAACCAGACGAGGAACCCTGGAGAGTAAATCTGAGTCTGCAGACAGACACGGGAGAGTTTCCAAGCTTTAAAAAAATACAAGAACAAAACTTTTACTGACGGTTAGTCAAACACCAAATACTGATTTATTAAATTAGTCCGAGTTCTCACCTGCCCTCTCCCAGATCAATATTTGAACTTTCCTGCCTGGGACGAGGTCGATGTGATTAAAGTCTGGAGCCATCAGTTAATTATCATCTTATTTACCGTCATTATTGGCTGAAGAGACGGAGGCTGGCGCCCTGTCGCGTGGGCTATCTGCTCCCAGCGCTCTTACTCACACTTCTAATTAAAACTCATCAAAACATCATTATTTTTGCAACATCTTGTTTACGGAAACCCACTTCTGCGCTTCCAATTACCGACGCCGGCACTCCAGCTCGGCGGCCGGGGACGGCGATAGCGCCGTTAACGCATGCGAGGCACGGCTGGAGGGAGTCGAGGGGTTAACGGGGGCCTGAAACGCCAGACACGAGCGGACGTGTTGAAAACGGCGCTGAAGTTGTTGTCGTTGGTAATTTTACAGGACAAATGATGACGGGAGCGTTTCTAACATCTGGTGATTGGTTCGTAAAGCGGTGGGAGACATCGGTGGGCGTCCTCCCAGACGATCAGCTGATAATCCTCCAGGGTTAAGAACAAAAAAAGAGGTGCATTAGTGGTCACATGCCAACCAGACTTGCCCCCATTATTCAAGACCGTTAATTGCTTCCCAATCCTCCCGGCGTTTCCCGGGAAGATGGGACTTAAAGCTGTCACTCAAACCGCTCTGTGACCTTTCACGGGAGTCTGAAAGGCTGCCTTCAGATGGCTGAACGGAGGTGAGTGGGAGATTTTCCTGCCTCCGTGAGTTTCATCTCTAACGGGTAAAATATTTTGGATAAAGGCTGATTCTGTTCTTGAAGCTGCTGCTGTTTGTTTTCCTCAGTAGGGAAGCGTTGATACATGTAGTTCCTCTGCTGACCACTCGGGGCTCCAGAAGTGAGTTCATCTCCTTTGACCTCCATGTTAAAAAGTTGAATTTTGTCTTTTGACCTGCAGACCGGCGATGTCTCTGAACAGGATCAGGATTCTTGTGGAATCTGGATTAAACCGTCATTTCACCCAGGGAAGAAGTCCGTGAGCAACCCGGCAGCGTGGAGGTATCGTGGTCGAACTTCTGACCCCACAGACACCTGAAACATGTTGGCAGCGTGAGAAGTCTTCCTGAACGTTATAAGACGTGATGAACGAAGAAGACTCTGCTCATCCTGCAGGCTTTTACACTAAATTGTTCTGGTGTCCGTGAGGCGTTGTTTTTGTTTGTTTGTGTCCCACGTAGAAACCCTGAGACAGAAGACACAACTGTCGGGTAAACTGCAGTAGAGATGTTTAAAAAGTAAAGAAATCCTGCAGATCCAAATCTTGACCAACGCCTGGTTAAACAACTTGATGAATCACTACGGCAGGATTCAAGTTATTGTTGCACAAATGCGCAAAAAATGCCCCACGACGATTTCTGTTCAGTTCCAAAACCAACCTAAACACCCCCATACCCATCTGGACCCATTTAGGATATAGATGTACATGTAGATATGAAGAATGAAGCTGAAAGCCAATTTTTGAAAAAGTAAGTTCTTTTTTTCTGCTGTTTTTTTTAACATGAATGTAAACTGACTCGTGTTTGAAGGCGGCACCTAGTGGTGATTAAAGGAACTACACTTGTCTCGACCGTCAGGATCAAGAAGGTTTTTTTTAAGACCAATAACCTTTATGGGGGCCAAAAATGCTTTATTTTGACAACTTCCATGCTGTTGAATAAATAAATAAATAAATAAATATGAAAAAAAAACACTCTACACCTCTTCACCAACACGCAGACTTCAATTCCAATAAATAAACATAAAATCCAGTTGAAATGACTTTCTTTATGTATTAAATGGTATTTATATATCATACCTTTACATTCTGGACATTTTGTAGTTTTGAAACAGGCAGTGTTGAATCGAAGGCGCGTCAAGGCACATGTCGTACATTCTTACATTAAAGTGACTTTAAGTTCGAAACACGTTTAAACAATAAAACGTCAGCGAGCGTGGAGCAACAACAAACCTACTGGATGTGCGTTCGTACAGCGTTTCTGCTCTTTAACCAACAACTCTTAAACCATTTAGTATTTACAAAACTTAAAGCATTTAGCACGACGTTAAAAATAACAGTCCCTTTTCTATCCAGTGTATAATATTGTCGTTAAATGAAATATCTGTAGGAGAACTAGAAATAAATGACGTAAAAACGGAATCGAGGAGTTTAACAGTAAAGCTGGAAACCTGGAAACCCGTATCAGCAGTCGATTCAGAACCAAGTAAAAGCGCTTATCCAGCGTCGGCTGACCCGGAAATAATCAGCAGGAGAGTTTAAACCTCACCAGGAGAGGTCCAAGTCCAAGTCAGCGAGTCGTCATATATTGATGTAATGTGCACCAGGTGTTAGCAGTTTCCCATGATGCTGTTTGGTGTCTCGGCTGTGAAGTCCGAACCGGTTCCATCAGGTGTTCCAACCTTCACCGGTTTCTCATCCGTCTGATGTTGCCGATTAAAATCACAAAAATGGTTTAAAAACAGGAAAATGTTTGACAAAGAAACGCAGGCTTGTCAGAAAGTAAAAACTTTTTCCACATTTGTCAGGGCGGGAGGAATGTTGGGCTCCCACAACGAAACCAAGACGGGTTTAACTCACGTTTGTTTTTAGAAATCTTCTGCATTTACACCAACTTGAAAGCTTTACTGCCCCTTTTTTTCTGTGTGAAATACATAAAAAAGTGCTCTAATAGAGTTTAAAGCGTCCTAGTTGATCTGTGAATAAGCCCCGCCCCCAAAAACTGGTGATCCAGTAGGTGTTGAGTATTAGCTCCACAGGGATCAGAGCTCGGACATCTGTAGTTTTCAGCTCCACCGGAGAACATTCAAAGCTCCAGAGTTCCTTTCTGTTTTCTGTTTTGTCGTATCTGGAGCTTTTCTAACTACGGTTCCAGGTATTCAGAGGAGGAGCCTGCCTTTAGTTTTACTTCATTTCCTAAATCCAAACAAAACAGGGTTAAATGTTTGTTTTCTTAAATTTAACATCCAGAAGATGAACATCGGCCGTCAATCAAAGCTTCTGGGCTGGTTCCTTTACTTCTTATTAACAATGACTGAACAACATCTGGAACAGCTGATTTCCAGGAAATCCATTAAATCTGCCAGAAACCTTCTGACACTTCTACGAATAAAACATTTAAGAATTTGTGTCAAACCAGTTTTAACTTCTGGTGCTGATTATTTCTAGGAAACATATCTGTTTTTTTTTCTTTTTTTTTGTGTTCTTGGGTTACATTAGTTATATTTTTCTCCCAAACATTCATCAGGAATATTTGGATGCATAGAATGAAAGTAATCGATGGTAAAATCTGAGCTGACTTGTGAAGACGACATTAACACAACGCTGCTGTTTGTTTGAGGAGATACAAAGGTTTTGGTTATAAAAATGTCTCGGGCTGTCACCGGCACCAGACAAAGTACAAACGCATCGTCTCCCTGACTTCAGTCATCAGACATCATCTCACCCACACACACCGAGGACAGCGCTTGATTTGGCCAAAATCAACCTGCTGTTTGCTTGATTGCAATATTGTCATTCGAAGAGTCCATTTGCATATTTAGTTTCCTGTCTTTTGTCACCATCACCACCTTTAGACGAGCGGAGGGTCCTCCTCAGACGCCGCCGCAGCTCCGGTCCACCGACACCGGGTTCCTCTTCTCCAGAGACTCCTCGGCCTTTTTCATGAGGACGGCCAGGCGGCTGTCCGACACGTGTCCCTTCTTCAAGGCGTTCATCAGCTGCAGAGGAACAGCAGAGAAGATGGTAGGAAGCACGTACGACAACACCAGCAAAGGCTAACGTGTGGAAACCAGGCGGGCTGGTTTTCACCGGGGGAAATAATGATCTGTAGGCGACGGGTAAAAGCCCTGCTACTGCCAGATAGTGATCCGCTTCACATCCTCGAGTTTAAGAAGAAATAAAATCAGAACCACCTTCAGTTGTTTCAGTGCGTTTGCTTCGGTTTATTTAAATTCAAACCAGACACCCACAACACTGCCCTCTGGTGGATCAATAACCACCTTAAACCCCGCCCACTCCAAATGCTATTTATTCTTTATTCCAGATTTCAAACCTTTAAAGATGATCTTTTATCATCAATTAATCTGTTACATTTTAAAATAAAAACTGGCTTAATTTGTGCATCTGAAAGTCAATTAAATTTAATACGATCAAAAATGCTACAAACGTGGCCACACCCTCCACAGCATTTCATAAAGACTTACAGGTGAATCTCCTGATGATGAATCAATTTTTAACGTTGGTCATCCCATCAGACTGGCGATGATTTTTAGTTTAATTTTGTTTACGTTTGTGTTTAATGTTTACATCTTTGGCGCCCCCTAGGGGCTGGATTTGTCTTCTTCACCTGCATGATCCCCATAACACCAAGAAACGAGCTGATCGTAAAAAACAAAAAATATTTTAAATTGATTGTTTAAGACTACACTAGATTTTTTTTCTTTTCTTTTTGATCAAACCCCCAATTTTTTTTGTCCATTTTTGTAAAGCTTATACATTAATTTCCTGAATGGTAATTCTGTGACCACAACAATATATTAATTTTCCAAGTGTTTTAACTGTTTGTGGTGGTGCAGAGGCCCCAGAGATTCATGTTCCAAGTGTAGTCGGATGTTTTTGACAGACTTACTTTATTAAGGCTCCTGTCGTTTGTCAAAAAGTAGCATTCATTAAAATATCATTTGTCAACCATTTCGTGTTGCATTTCAGTAACCTAATACAGCACGGGCTGAAAAAGCTACACATTCTTATTTCTAATAATCAAAATTTCACACACACGATAGTGTGGAAATTTTGAAGGAGTTCTTTCCTGCTGAAAGTAAAAAAACAAAGTTCAGACGACTGAGATTACTGATCTATAAATCTGTATATTTATTTCCTTTTAGACAAGTCGACCTGAATCATCGCGTTAAAGTTTTGAATCACGACTGTTTGTTGTTTGAGATCATGTTTAGTAACGGTCCTTTTCCTGCTGATCGCAGCTGTAAAGCTGTTCAGAGTAGCAGTACCACCTCTGCCCACATGGGGGCATCACATCACGAAAACGCCCTTGTGACACCACCAGAGGGAGGAAGGTTATTACAGGATGTGCCAGACTCCCGACCTACCTACATACACACACACCCCCTTGTGGTCATAAGTGGTATTGTAACAAATTATTTGTGTAACTATTAGTTATCGTGAACCGCTGTCTCATCTCTGCTGTATAAACCCATTCATGCTTCAAATCATTTTAAAAGTGAGAGTACCGGCTGTAAACATCAGACAGAGACTTGAACTTGAACGACCATCGGTCTCCTCGTCACGTACCTTCAGGAACTCGTCAATTTCCACCTGTCCGTTCTTGTTGAGATCCACCTCGTTAAGGATTTCGTGAAGCGCGTTTTCGTCGATGTGAACATTGATGCTCTGCAGAGAAGAAAAACATCAGGGGATGGGTGGATGATGGGTGGAGGATGAGTGTGGGGAGAAGGAAAACTCACCTGTAGAACTTGCTGGACGTCAACGATGGTGATGAAGCCTTTATTGTTTTTGTCGAACTTGTGGAAACGGTTCTTGTACCTGTCACACATGAGCAGCTGTCACTGTGTGCTTTAGATTTACAGCGTTTCCACAGCTGTGTGGGGAGCAAAGTCAGAAGATTATCCTCCAGAAGTTTAATAATTACCGGACCACTTCCTGGTAGGGCAGGTTGATCTCCGTCGCCTTGGTGAGCTGCTCGGAGCGGGACCGGTAGCCCATTTCCTGGTACAAAAACCTCCGAGCTTGCTCGAGCTCCTCCTGGATTTCACATGAGAGACGGAGATCCGAAGTTAATCATTTTATTGTCTCAGACGTGAAGAGTCCAGATGATTCCTGAGTGGATACGGTTCAAGCCAGTTCCCAGGTTTCCCACTAGTGAACGTCAGACGTGTAGACTGAGGAAGTACTGGTGGAAGATTACCGTAATCTTGTCCTGAGACCACTGAAACTCTTTGCCCATGATCTCCACGATGCGTGGGAGGGCTTCGTCTGCGGCCTGCACATTCAGGAAGCCCAGCCGGGTTCGCCGTGCGATGATGTCGGTGGCCGTGCAGGCGTACTCTTTGATGGCGTACAGGACCTGAGGAAGAGCACGGTCTCAAGAGTCCTGGGACACACAACCGGACCGCTACACTCATCAAGTCCTGCGTTTACCTCGGCCTCGATGTACGGGAACTCGGACACCAGCCTTCTCCCCACGATGGGCCAGCGTTTCCCGGTCACCTGAGCCATTTTGGCCACGTCATACGCCTTTCCGCCGTAGGTGGAGCTCAGATGCTGGGCGACCTGCGACAGAGAGAGAGAGAGAGTTCACTTCAACATTTCTGCCTTGGCTCTGCCCTCAGTCAGTGGAAAACCCACTCATGGAGATGTTTTCCTTCCCGGCGTTCCGGTGATCGGCGCTACGTCTTCGTAGCTGAATGATAAACGACGGCGCCACTTTGTCAATGAGGTGTCATGTTTACTGAACTCCAGACTGTTTGCTATTCAGATGGCTGGCCTGCCGATCCTGTAAAAGGGCAAACGCTGTCCAAATACCACCGCTGACCTTTCAGGAATATTCCAGCGAACGGCAGCGCTGCTGCAGAAGTCTCTAATGAGGAGTTTGTCTGCTGCACGAGCGCCTTTTTCCTCCTGAAACCGTCTCTGCTGCATTTAATGAAAACCAAGCGGCTAATTATCGGACAGACGGCGCGCGGCCGACGCCAGTCAATACTCCTGTCCTTACAGCCATTGATAAATTGGCCGGCGGTGGCGGTGTGTGGGCATGCGTTTGGCCTTTTGTGTGCAGAAATGTCAGCTTTGTAGCAGCGGCGGCTTTAATGTCAGCTCCTCTGCTGCCGGAGGAGCGCGCACGTCGCGCTCAGCTTTCATTCATGAAGGAGAGAGTTTCACAACCAAACTTCTCTTTTTTTTCCCAACTTTATTTTCCAATCTTTTAAGCTTTCGTTTTTTGCTTCCTTTTCTATTAATGCAAACATTTTATCTGCATTTTTACAAAGTCTGGCACACTTCCTTTTTAAAGGACGCTTTTCTGGAGAAAAACGTCTGAAAAGGTCGCAACTTGTTGACAGAAGGTTAAAGAAACTTTTTCTGAGGGGAGTAAAATGTTTTGGACTGATGGTTAAAAAAAAGATACAAAAGTAGTGAAAAGTCGGGGATTTGTTGGATGTTTCTGACATCATGTGAACAAGAAGATAACTCCAAAAAGGAGTTATGAGATGAATCAATACTACAGTCATGACGGGAATTACATCATGAGTTATCGCCCTGAAATCAACAAAACATCAGGCAGATGTTTCAGAGCGGCGGTTCTACCAAGAGCTGAGAGTTCTTGACCTGGAGTTGAGCAACTTAACATCTAAAAGCATTCACCATGGCAACTGAAGGGAAGAGGGCGGGATTCAGACCACACTCGCATCGAGAGGAGCCAATCAGATGGCTGGAAACCTCCCTGGGGGGGAAGTGTTTTGGACATTTCCAACTGGGAGAAGGCCCTGAGGGAGACCCAGGAGAACCTACATCCCACCTGGCTCGGGAGCGCCTCAGTATCCCGCTGCAAGGTCTGATGTCCAAGATGGAGGTCTGGGTCTCTCTCATGACCCAGACTCAGAGAAGTTGATGGGTTGATGAATGGATGAGATCAAACCCGATTCAGCTTTATGAAGAGAAGGAGAGCGAGAACTCTGAGTTTAACAAAACCTGCTTTCAACCACGTCATGTTCACCGACTTGGTCACCATGGTAACAGACTCCAAGGTCATGTTTAAATGAAGTACAGTGAACCCAAGTTTGCTTAAAAAAAGGTTTGTGTTTTTGAAACGAAAACATTTCAGTTATTAGGCGTCATCTCTGTGATGCAGAAATGCCTGACCTCCTTCTCCAGGCCGTAGTCCTGCACCAGACGGATGTAGAGCGTCGGCGTCCAGTCCCGGCCTCCCTCCAGCATCAGACTCAGCGTCCTGCAGGGCTCGGCTTTCAGCCTGTGAGTTTTGATGGCTGTGTTCAGAGTCTCCTCGGCCATGGACCTGTAAGTCGTCCACTTCCCACCTGGACACACGTAGTGGACACACGTAGCAGCGTTTCAGAACCACGGACAGGTAATGGTCACCGAGGTGTCGTCGTGGAGTTGAGACGGAGGCTCAGCTGACCGGCGATGGTGATCAGGCCGCTGTCGCTGACGTTGACGATGTGGTTCCTGCAGATGGACTGAGTGTCTTTGGAGTCGGGGTCGGTCACCAGGGGACGGATGCCGCTCCACGCCGCCAGCACGTCTCCTCTGCGCACTGCAGACGCCACAAAGTTACATCTCGATTCATTTCATTTGGACTTACTGAGTTAAAAACACCATGAATGTGGATTCAGTCAAATGAAGGTGTCAGCGGGGGAGGGGTGAGGAGGACGGGCTCCTGTACCGTCTACGTCACTGCTGAGGTAGTTTCGGACCTCCCTCAGGATGAAGTTGATGTCGTCCTCTCCTGGGATGGGGTGGGCTGTCACGCTGGTGGGGGTGTCGGTGGTTCCGGCGATGGTCATGTTCTCCCAGGGCAGGAAGAAGATGACGCGACCGTCGCTTGTGGCCGGGTCGAGGAGACCCATGTGGTCGGGGCTGAACCAACAGAAGGTTTGTTAGAGACTAGTTTTTAGGCTGGTGAGGAGAAAGTGGAGAACTGGGAGAAACAAATGAAGAAGCGCAGGTATGTGGGAGGTGGGGGTGCAGATACGGCAGGAGGAGGAGGAGGAGGAGAAAATGAAGTGGCTGGCATTTCTGTTCAAAGGGCTCGCGCTCCCTCGGGTTTCACTCAATAAGCTTAGCTGAACTTTAAAACTCCGACTGGAACAACAGCTGCATCTCCACCAGAGAAGATTGTCCTGCCCCCGTGAGCCAAGGTCAGCTGATAGTCCAGCTCAGTATTTACCTGCAGGAGTGACAACTCGGAGGGACAGAGAAAACAGGCTTTTGTCATGTGGGAGCACCTGTAGTAACCCGGGATGACAATATGGACGCCGGCGCTGGGCTGGCAAATGTTGGCGGTTTTCTGGTTGTCCATCTTCCTCAGCGAGTCCGTGAAGGGTCCGGTGGCATTGATCACACACTTGGCCTTCACGTCGAACTCCTGCCCTGAAAAAAAAAAAAAAAAAATCCCACAAATCAGCCATCTGAGCTGAGAGAGACCGAGTCTTCAGACTCTGGACGGCGTCCAGGACTGCCTCCGTCGCTCACCTGTGATGACGTCCCTGCAGTGGGCGCCACACACCTTCTCCTTTCCCGTCTTGGGGTTCTTCGTCTTCAGAAGCTGGACCACCTCGGTGTAGTTGGCGACAGCGGCGCCGTAGCGGGCGGCAGTGAGGGCGATGGCCAGGTTCATGCGGGCGTCATTGTGCTGCCCTGAGGAGGACGGAGAAGAAGAGAAACGGCTGTAATCAGTAACGTTTGAACAACACTTAAACATCTAAAGATGGGTCATCTCCACTTCATACAATCAACGATGATGTTTGGACAGATCTGATACTTGGAAGTCCGAAGCCTCTTGTTTGTTTGTGTTTAGTAAATGTTCTGATCCCTCCATGATGATCATCACAGAGAAGATGGAGAAGTCAGATCCCGCCGTTTCCATGGTGACCAGGTTACCATGAGTTCTAATATTTGCTGGTTGTGAGGGAACTCAACCCTCTTGTGAGGACTTCTGTTTTTAATCTTTTCCTCTCAGATGATCATAGACACTTCTACAACTCAGTTTTGGAGGTTTAACTTTAGGAGGACACGTCTGAGGACATGAAAATTGTATCTGAAATATGTTTTATAGCATTTTGAACACGACACCGCTGGCTGATTGAGTCTGTGAGAGTGAAGACGCCTCTGCAGCCGTTACCACGGCAGCAGGAGGGACGGCTGCTGCTCAGATGCTCCGACCGACGGCAGCGACGCCGCTCTACACCGCCGGGAGAGAAGGTCAGATTTCTAAATGTCACGGGCGTGATTGTACCAGACGGCATAATGGAGAAACGACGCCCCGTTCCTCCACCCTCCTGCACTCCCACGCAGCCTCCTCCCTCGGAGCAGAAGATGGAGGAGGAGAGGAGGTGGGGATGCTCTCTGCCCACCTGGACTGAACACAATAACAGCCGGAGTCTTACTTTCAGGTGAAGGTGAAGAGCAGCGCAGGTTTCATGTTTGAGATCTCTGCTCAAAATGACTTTAAACCAGTTGATCTCAGCACCTACGAGGTTAACTGGTATCAAAATAAAGGCAACGCACACGAGAGGAATACTGCAATCATCTGAAAATTAAAAATGTTCTGTTTGTATTAGTAAGATTTTTTGAGCAGAGAAAGGAAGAAAACGGAGCTTCTCCAGATTAATAAGCAGAAGGTAACTAACACCTGGCTCGGCATTTATTTCTACTGTTTTACTTCTCCAAACATCTTTAACTCGGTGAAATCTGCAGTCAGACATCGCCTGCAGGTGCAGCGTCGTTACCGTCGGTGACGGGAGGTGACGGACGCCTCCAGCTTCTCATGTTTGGTTCTCCATCTCACCAGACCAGGGAACATGCAACCTTACTCCCAGGCGGGAGGGGGAGGGGCCTGTCAACCCTCTTGGTCCGGGACCGGTGGAGACGTGAACACCCTCGGGCGTCATGTCTGAGGCCTGCGTGCTCTCATCTCCTTTAATTGTGCCATTTCTACACGACGTCCAGGGAATTCAGGTAAATAACTCAAAGATGCGTCTTTCTTTGTTTTGCTGTATTTTCCAGGTTCGTCTCACAGAAACTGGTTTTGCTCTTCCAAACAGGTGTGAAGTGTTTTTACTGGTATGAGCTCTGTTGTTCTGTTTATACGTCCACCAGCTTCAGTAAAAGGCGGGTGGGGTTTGAGGAGGTGCGGGTGGGGTTTGAGGAGGAGAAACGAGGCGTCAAGGTTGGTTGAGAGGAAAATCAAATGTTCATCATCACTGCGATATGAATCCAACACTGACGAAGACTTCCACCACTAACAGAAATATATCTCAAGAAAATGTCTGATTATATGATATAAAAGAGCATATTACAGTATAATTATTTAATATTATAATTTTGTTGGCCAAAACAAACCTGGAAACCCTGACTCTCAGTCTTTCGGCGTGTTATTTTCTAGGTCAGGCTTTGAAAGGTTAAACGCTTTGAGGCCCTGACTGCTCAGATATCTCTGTTTTTGGATAAACAGTAACAAAATGTCAAAAAGTATCATTTGGATTTTTTTTTATCTCAAGTTTCTTTTTGTAGGAAACTGATGCCTCTGAAAAGCATTTTAGTGATGACTTTATTTCTACATTAAACCCTATTGTCATATTGAATTATAATCCCAGATGAAGAACATCTGCGTGAACCCACCGCAGGGTAATTCATTCATTTCTTTGCCCCCGGAGAGGAATATGATGGAAAAGGGCCAAACTGAGTCGTCTGTCTCTTCGTGTTTCCAGAAAACAAAAGGAACAAACGAGGCGTGCTCTCCAATGAAAAACTGAAGCATTGTGGGCTTTGACTCACCGTCGTAATAGACGATGCCTCCCACCAGCTTGTCTTTGTTCAGCATGGGGAAGAGCTCCAAGGCCTTGGACTTGCTGAGGACGTAGCTGCTCTTAAGACAGTGGCTCCCAGCCACCAAGTCGTACATCTTGATTCCCGCCCAGTAGTAAGGCAACTGCCACCATCTTTGAAGAAACAAAGATCAAAATTCAGCAACATGGAGCTCAGCTCCGCCTGCCTGTTGCGACTGAGACTCACTTATAGACGGGGAGCATGATGGGTAATGGCCTAGACAGGTGAGGGGCGATCTCCAGGAGGTTGGCTCGCTCTTGCAGGGCCTCCTTCACCATCATGTACTGGTTGACCAAACATAAGAGAGAGAGTCAGACGATGGCCACAGAGAAAAGCAAGAGAGACGGGAAAGAGGGAGGAACCTGTTCGTAGTCCAGCTGCATGATGGCCTTCTGGAGATACCGAACTCCTCCGTGGATGAGCTTGGTGCTCCGACTGCTGGTACCCGAGGAAAAGTCGTCTCTCTCTACGAGAGCGGTCTTTAGATCTGAAAAAGAAGACCAGATGATGAGAGAAACCTCCTCTAAATCAAATTAACTATTGTCTTAGTCTTACACTTGTCTTTTATCATGGTGCAGACTTTTAAAACTACACATACAGATGGAGGATGTTTTTACAGACTAAAAGACGTCTCTCTAACTTTGAGCTGAACGCTGATGTCCTTACTGCGGGTGACGGCGTCTAAGGCGCATCCTGCGCCCGTGGCTCCTCCTCCGATGACCAGCACATCGAACTCCTCGGTGTTTCTCAGCGTGGCGATCTGCGCCGTCCGAGATGGAAGTTCTTCCGAGTATCGGACCTTCAGCTTTGCTTCTGCTGCCACTTTAGCTAACTCAGTCTGGACGTGACACAGATGGAGACATTTTACTTCAAACATAAGCAGCGCACGACTTTTCTGACTGAAAAAATAAATAAATAAAAGAGTTGCTTGCATTCCCTAAATCATACAAACAAGAAGGAAGTCGCTTGAGATTATAGAAAGGTAAGAGATGGTAGCAACGCTTTACTGGAGCTGGACTTGGAGACATTATAAGCACGTGCTGCAAGTTCATTGTTGCATTAAAATCACCAAATAAACGTCATTTTTCATGATTATGGATTTGCTGTGGCTGCGAAATGTGCTTTACCGATGACATCATCGGCCTGTTTTCTGCTCTTCAGTCAGCAGAAAACACACGTGAACCTTCGATGCCCTGCCCAAAGGCACTGCGGCATGTGACGGGGATGGTCTCCTCAGGTCAGGGGTCAAGCTCTGTCTCAAGTGGATGGCTGTGGTGTCTGCAGTAACGTGGACTCTTCACTGGTCTGTTGTGGTGATGACAAAAATGAGCCAAAAGGAAGGATGCTGCGACCCTCAGCTGAGACTGACAGGCTGAACGGCGTTTCCTCGACGAGGCGACGGGACTTCGCTTAAAGACTCAGGAAGGACTTGGAGTGGAGCTGCTGCTCCACGCTGGGAAGAGTTAACAGGTGTTTTGGTGTGTCCAACCAGGTGGAGGCCCTGCGGCGGGGGTGTGGGGGGGGTACTCTCCTCGACTGGCTTGACAAGCTGGAGGAGATGGTTTTGGAGGGAGGGGAGGGAGGTGTGTTCTGCTGGATGGATGAGACCAGGTTCCTCCAGGTATTTCGAGTTTCTGCTGCTTTTTATGAAATGATCGCAGAATCCATGTTTACAAATTTCCGATTTAAAACCTAAAGCAGATTTTGAGAAATGACTTTTGACAGAAAGCAAGTCAAAGTGTGCTTACAGTGTCTCCCAGCGGCCTCCGATTTAAAGCGTTGCTGAAGAAGAGGCGAACAGTCAGGGAAGGATCAGTAGCGAAGGAAGCTGCAACATGCTGCTCGCTTTTCACAAAACCACTAAATCAACAATATTCATGTACATCAGTGTTTGATTAGCAAAATAATCACAACTACAGTTTAAAAAAAAAGACCCAACTCTCTTCTGATATGAAGAAATGGAACTTCTAATGAAATATTTATTCATTTGTCTCTTCAGCAGCTCGGGCTAAATGATTGCATCAAGCTGCTTTTGACTTGCAAATGGAAGCGGCGTGTTTGTAATTTGCGTCTGCGCCCACAAACGAGCCCATGATATAATCATTGTCTGTTTCTGATGATGACAGAATCTGAGCGCCGGTGAGCCCCCTGTAATCAAGTTAAGTCAGGGAAAAAACACGGCGAGGCCCGCGTTAATCGCCAGTGGGCCGCTGCCGTGAGAAGTTCCCCAAGCCACATGCTGTCGCTGAAGGAGACAAGACGGACATTCATCTCATCAGCAGTGCAATTACTGGGATTAGAGGCATGCATGATTACTAACTATTGTGAGAATGATTAGGAGTCATCAGGATCGACTTCTTGCTTACCAATCCGGGCTTGTTTGAGACGAAGATGGATGAGAGATGACATTATCGCACCGGGACACAAAACAAAGTTCAGGTTAGGTTGTTGCAGCAACTCAAGTCCGGCATGTCCTGCAGTTGTGGACGTGTCTAAAATAAGCCCACATCAGGTCAGAGCAAACACAGCTGCTGCTGCGCTCCGTCTGGAGCCGGGACGAGGACTTATTTATGTCCTCGGGAAGTTCTGAGGACTGACAGGAAGTCTCCAAAACCACCAGTGTGTAAAGTCTAAAGTTACAGAGCTGGACCATCAAAACCCAACGGACGCTGCTCAAGAGCAACCCAATCTGGAGACTACAGACGTGGAAGGTGAATAAATACAAAACGATGAAAACAACGTCATGCATATATAATTTATTTTGTGAAAATAATCTTGATAAAATCATGATTACTTTTGTATTTCACCTCTTTCATTTGAATGCCTTGTGGAAATGTTTGTATTCCTGCTCTAAATCTTGCTTTTTTGTAGAAAAGACAAACATAAAAGTCATCTGATTTTAATGTGTCTGAGCCAAACAGAATCTCACATTTATACGTCATAAAAATTAAGAAATGACTCGTGTTGGAAAAACTTCATTTTACGTAGATCCAACCTCAGCAGCTAAAACTGGAAGCATTTTTTTATGACTTTATCAGCATCTCAAACTCATACTTGACTGATGATTTGATTCCTTCTTTGGCCTTTTTTAAAAATAAAAACTTCAATGTTGCTGTTTGTATTTGCCAAAGACTCATTATGATCAGATGGTTTCCACACAGCATCCAAAGATGATGCAGGACTGAAACTCTTCATGGTAAAGAAGAACACGCTCAACTTCATGTTCTCACTTCTCCTTGTCTTAAAATCCACTTGCGACACACACTTGACCTTTGTTTTGAAATCCCCAACACTCCCCGTCAGGACTGTGCACATACTGAACACAAATGCAGGAAGAGGGGAGTTTAAAAATGCTGAAATGTCGATGCTGTGTGCTTTCTTTGCAGTTCAGGAAGCACTGCAGGTGGGACTAGGATGAAACTGATCCCTCCTGAACAACAGCTGCTAACAGATCCAACATCAAGAAGAAAAACACACCCTGAAAGCAGGTAAACACATTCCACGATCTAGATGGGACATGCCGTCCCTGAACATACCTGAACATAGGTGTACTGCTCTGAAGTTCAGGGAAATCTTATAAAACCTGGACGTCTTGTAACAGAAGTTAAAAATAAAAGCCAGTCTCCAGTAGGATCTTACCTGCTTCCTCCTGTACTCCAACGCCTGTGACAAGCCAATAGCTGTAGCGACCACGCCACCGCCTATGATCACCGTCCGCTTCAGGGCCTTCCTGAACGCCATCGGCCCTGGGGTGAAAAGTTGAAGGAAAACGCCGGCGTTACGTGAGGGAGTGAGTGAAGGGGGGAGGGAGGTCTGGAAGGCTGAACTCAGCCTTCAGGTAGCCGTTTCTTATTGTCTCTGACATTCAGAAGCACACACGGCTCGGCAGGTTTATTAACATGCAACACAACTGTTAATTATCCAGCTGGGCCCAGAAGTATTTGTGGTTACTGTAAAGCGGCGCTGTCGGGTTGAGATCAGGTAGCCGAGCTGCCCGTTGAAGAACAAGTTCTTTACCTTCAAAGTTTCAGTTTTGGCTCTTAAAGCTGAAAGTGTACAGTTTAGTCGCATCTTGTTTTTTTTTTGTTTTCAAATCCACTGTGGACATTTTATTCATCGTTGCATGAACGCTGGAAGAAACCTTGAGAAGATTTATTTCGTGGAGGCTTGGTCCAGGTCTTCTCATACAGTCCAAGCTTTCGTCATGGGTCTACGTGTTAACGTTTTCGTGATGCGCTGCCACCATGTGGTCAGAGGTGGTACTGCGACATAGAACAGTTTTAATTCTTGATGCTTACAGAAAAATTGGGAGAGGATTTGCGAATATCAAATATTTTATTGTTGTTCATCTGTGAATCATCCTCTGAAGGGATTGTTTGGTCCAAAATGATGTCATAAAATAACTGACGACAAAAATATCCAATTTACCAAGCTTAGATACTAGAAATTACTATTACCTTTTTTTCCTAGAGTTTAAAATGACAGTGGTGGTGGTCCTATCATGGTTTGGGCCAAAACAACATATAAATGGTCTTGGATATTTTCATCATGATCCAGTCACTGTAATGAGCACAACACAGGCCTCAACTCCCACCAGGGACCACCCTAAAAGTATTTGCATGCCGACGGTAGTTGGAGCTGGAATGAGGGTGTCCAGGGAGCGCCAGAGCCTGATGCATTTGAATAAAACACAGCTGCAGATGGCTGAAATGTCAATAAGGAGTTTGGTTTGACTAATTGACCCGTAACAACTGGCTTACTATTCTCTCACAATGTGTGTGCATTTATTTACTCTGCTTATTTAAACCACGAAAAATACTTTTGCATGAATTAAGCAAATAAGTCTTTTATCCAGATGACCATAGAAATAGTTTTTCCATATTGAAAATGTCATCTATCCTACCTGAACTGCAAATAATGGAAAAAATATTAATATGTTGATGGTGGGAATGTTTGTCCAGCAACTCTGGGTCATTATTTAACAAAAACAAAAAAAAGAAATCTTGAATTGTTACAATCTGCCATGAAAATAAATGTAAGTAGAGGAATTTGTCAATAAAAAAAACCAAAACATTTTTTAATTCCTGCAAAGGTCATTGTAGCTCATCTCATCTAAGATATTTATTTTGGCACTCACAAGTAAAGAAGGAATATGTGTTTGTGTGTTTGAAATACTTTAAAAGGACTTTACTTGAATCAAACACTTTTAGGGCTGAAACAAAATGAAGATTTGAAGCAATCTGGTTTCCTTTCGAGGGCCGATTGCTGGGATTTATTTATATTGAGCCAATTACCAAACAGGTGCTTCTGCAAACAGATGTGTGGCTAAGTTTAGCGAATCTGTGAATCATTTACTATTTTTTAATTGTTGTAGCTTATCGTATGGAGAGGAAAGCATACGATCAACCACAGAAATAATTGGCATCATAAATCAGCCACTGGCTGTCCTGACGCAAAACAAAACAAAAAAAACCCCAACATATTATTCAACTTCTAGCTTCCTTAATGAGTCTGCTTTTTAAGAATGGCCTTTTTGTGAATAAATTTAAAACAAATGAGATGTAACTGGATAACAAACTGAGTTGGATGTGTTTTATTGACTGTGTTGATGCAGCACAAATAAAACAAATTAAGGCTGAAGTGTAATGAAGGAGGAATATGACAGTAATTAAGCCATAAACTGTTGCTTTTTTCCACGATGATGTGTTGAATGGCTCCTCAGCCCCCCTTTCAATCTGTGGGAAGTCATTATTTTCCACGTACAGTGGGGTGTTCACTCATTATGAGTCAGCAGAGGATGGGGCTTCCTGCCTGTAATGTGGCCTCGTCTTACAAGAACCTCATGAAGAAGTCCATTCAAAAATTTACCCTTTATAATTAACATACATTTCCACGTGCTACGTGGGAGATTTCATACTCATAATCTGTATAACACCAGGTGGTAGTGTAGTGCAAATTTCGGCCAGGTTATAGTATTAATATAGTCATACAAACTAAGAGGAAGTCGGTGTTATCTCACGTGCTGCTGTGGATTAAAACGTCAGCTCGGTGCGTTGTTTAAACAGAACTGGCAACCAGGTTCTTCTCTGTATAAAAATACATTCCAAGGGCAAGTTAAACGCCGGAAAAGGCAAACAGGGAAAGATGTCGATATGTTGATGAATTGACTGTAGAAACGCTTGAGAAAAAACATTAGATCACTTTAAAACGAGAGATTGTATCTCTAACAGAAAGAGGCGAAAAGGGTTATCGATGTCAAACAGGCAGCAGGACGACAAAACTCGCAACGTCGCCCCGGTTTTTGGGTCTCCGACAAACAAATTAGTCCTAATAAACCTTCACATCGAGTGTTAAATGACCAAGACATATACTGGGTGACATAACAGACAGCCACACTTACGGAGTTTGTTGTTTCGAGGCTGAACGGCTGTCGCTCTGAGGGATGCAGGATGGAACTGACGGTTCTTCCTCCAACCGTCGTCAGTTTGACAGCTTACAACCAGGAACACTGCGCTCGCGGTGAGTGACGTTCCAGACAACGAATTGGAATGCGGCGCTTATTCAGGATTGTCCAATGAGGTTCGAGAGTAGGCGGTCCCTAATTTGTTGACGTAAGGTGTGAGAAGAATGCGCACCTCCCACCCTCCACCCCCTCCAGGAGAAGGTGGATGAAGACGCCTGCTGTCGCTTTCCCTTCCTCTGCATGAAAGAAAATCTTTCAGTATTTATATAAGATTATTTTATCTTATGAAAAAAATATGTTTTAAAACAACACTCGGAGCCGACTTCATTAGGTGCACTAGATGTACATATTTTTTTAAATACACTCCTTATAAAGTGAACAGTGAGTTTATATGCCACTAGTGTGGGATCTTAATGACATAATATACCTAAAATCATTGACAGACAACTAAATGGAACTACTGAGTAAACAGCGAAGGAAAAATGTTTAACTATCAAATTCAACCTGTTGAACCCCACACATATCTGACCTTTAATATGAATTTATGACCAAAAAAAAAAAAAAAAACATACAATATTGTGGCCACAAATGTTTTATATGAGTCACTTATATCATTTGATTTTATTATTTGTGATGGCCAAATAATAACAATAATGAAGTCAAATATTATGAGGCCACACAATTAGTATTTGGTCTCATTTTATTCTTTTGTTATCTCAAATTTGCATTTCGTGACCAAAAATGTGTACTTTGTGCTATTAAATTAGAATTTCATCTTTTTTTTTTTTTTGAGTTATTATTGTTATGGCAACAAATTAGCATTTTATTGCCAAACATTTATATTTTGTGGCCTCAGCATAGATTTTTGTGGCATCAAATTAGTATTTCGTGTTCACAAATTTGTATTTTTTTAGCCTTAAGTTGACATTTTTTGCCATCAAATTATTGTACTTGTCTCAGCAACATAAAGGTCTGAGATCATTTGGTAAGTTGGGACCATGTTCAAGGTGGTCTGACTGTCAGAAAGGCAGTTAAATGGTGCTATTTTGCATTTCTACAAATAGAATACTAGTTTTACAAATCACAAGATGGGTTTTAGATATTATTTGCGGTGTAAGAGATCACTGAGGGCTTTTAGGGATCTAAGTATTGTGGTTTTAAAGCTGGACCTGAATCAATGACCTGAGAGGCTGTGGAGTCGTCCTTTAGCTTTCTGCTGATACAGAAGGGCCATTCAGAGCACAAAACGTAATTTGTTGCCACCAAATATTAATCTATCAAAAAGCTGACTTGTTTTCATAATTTATTAATTCCTTTCAGATGTTACATCTGGGGCTCCACACAAACCTCCACAGGGAGTGTGAAATGAAAGAAGAAAAAGAAATTGATCTAAAGAGTCCAAATGACAAAAACAGCAAATTCAAATAGCCAGATATATTTTTTAAAGTTGGCTCCTGATTTCACAGCTAAAACACTTAAAATATTTTTTTCTTCTTGATCTCCTTATGCACATGTTTGCATACAGAAGGGATCAACTCTAGCTGCCACATTAGGGGTTCCCCAAGGATCTGTTCCGGGACCTCTTTATATGTTTACATGTTAATATTCTTTACCAAACTGTTTTAAAAGTCTCATGTTGATGATGTTTTATTGTACTGCATCCAAATTACACCATGGCTCTGACTTTCAGACTCTGATGTCATTTGAGCAACTTTAAACTTCTTTTGAAGGTAACGAGACAAATGTAATGACCATCTTCAGTGTAAAACATAGAGCTACTCTTTTGGGTTTGGTTATTGATTCTAGATCTGCATTGAAATAGATCAGTCTTGATATGTAATGCTATTTTTGAATTTTGATGGAATTTGAATTAATTTTAAATCTCTCATGACCGGTTTTTGTGTTGGATGACTGACCTCAGAACAGCAAGATATTCTTGGAGTTCAGATCTGTTATGTGATGGACTGACATTAAATTTCTCTTTATGATAAGCTGCAGCCTCTTAATCTGGAGTGGAATCATATCCTGCTTTTAATACTAAAAATTCACAAATAAATGAACAAAATACATGCAAACAAGCAAAAAGAAGCATAAAGCAATTACAAAGAGATAATGAAAGAACACAAAGTTGCGCAATAGGTCCAAAAAGAACAGAGAAGCGCGAGAATAATGAGAGCGACATGAAAGGTGAGATCCTGCACGCAAAAGCCTTGCAGACGCCTCTTCTCCTGCGGGGTCTCACCTTTTCACAATGCGGGCGGACCCAAAATGTGACGCCAACCGCATGAATGTGTGACACATTTCCAAATGACCCGAACCACGTTCTGCGTCCACACTCATCAAGTAACACCCCCCTTCACGCAAACACACAGGAAGACACGCACAAAGAGAGAGACAGACACAGACTCGGCGCACCGCCCTTTGTGGCTTGTGCGTAATGGGGTTTGGCACAAGAGTGCGCACAGCATAAACAAAAGCACATTGTCGGAGTCACTGGCGGCCAGTCTGCAGCCCAGAGTGGGTGAAGTGAGCAGTCATTTCCGTGGCGCTTCCAGGCAGAAACGGGAGTTTTCAGCTTTAACAGAAATGGAATTAAATTGCAAACTTCTGCTGGATAGAAGTCTAAGGTATGTCCACTTTTCTCCTGCAATTTCTTAAGAAATCGCCGTGTTTATGCCAATGTAAAGCTTGCAAGTGATGTGTGGTTCTCACTACGTTCCAGGTAAAGTCTAGGGGGGAGAAGATCTTGTGGAAAATAAGACCTGAAGGTAATTTATGGTCCAAATATGATCCACCTTCATTCTGCATACCAAACTGATGCGCATCTGCTTTCCACTTTCACTTGTACTCATCATTTGCGCGTTTTATCACTTGTTGGCTCTGTTTTTCTTGGACATGATTGTATTTAGAAATCACTTCACTTGAAATGCTGACATGATGTTTGTGTGTGTGTAGAGAGAGCATGCCGTGCGTCCAGACCCAGTGCGGGTCCTCTCCGCAGGGAGCCAGCCCAGCCTCTCAGAGCGCCGCCGCGGAGCGCAGCTGCGACTTCCTCACTCCGGAGTTTGTCAAGTTCAGCATGGATCTTACCAACAGTGAAGTCTCAGGGGCCACCTCCGGCCCCACTTTTGGCCCTTTGGTGGACAGTTACAGCTCCGCGTACGACGTGAAGCCGCCGTGTCTCTTCCAGATGCCGGTTCAAGGAGAGCCGCCGTGCGTCAAGGCTGAGGATGCGCACGGGTGTCCGCGCTACCAGCCGAATCAGCACCACCCGCAGCAGTCGGAGGAGCTCCTCTCCTCCCCGAGCCCCGTTTATTTTTACCGCTCTCCTTCACCCCACGCCGCCATCAACTTCCAGTCTCCACACGTGTGGGAGGACTCGGGCTCTCTCTACACTTTTCGACAGGACTATCTGGCAGCAGCGGCGCACAGAAAAAACACGCTTTCCAGATTTTCCCTCTTTTCCCTGAAACAAAACGGAAGCCAGGGCGCGTTGTCCACCTGCCAAATGAAATTTGACGGTTCTCTCCACGTGTCCATGAGTCTGGACGCGGGGGGAGCTCACCGCTCTGTGGACGGCTCCGCAGTTTTGGGCTCCTCTGGGCTGCAAGGAAAACCGCCCGGCGTGGGATTTCCTCACCCTCTCCAGTTCGCCCACTTTATGGATTATCAGGGTTCGTCGGGCTCGGGGAGAGGAGCGCTGAGCTCGGAGGGGCTGTGCGCGGTGTGCGGGGACAACGCGGCGTGCCAGCACTACGGCGTGCGCACCTGCGAGGGCTGCAAAGGCTTCTTCAAGGTCGGTTCACAAAGAAAGGGCATTTTAACTGGATCATTTTTAAGCGATATGTAGTCGTAGAAGGTATAATCAAACATATTATTTTGTTCGGGAGCGTTTCCACACTAAAAAAAATCGATGTTTTATTTCAGTCGCAGCTGATTCAGAAAGTTACTGTCAACACATTTATAGTACCACCAGAGCATTTACATTTACATTATCTCCATTTTACCTTATTCACCACTTATATTAAGTTTGTAAATACAGCCTTTTCTTTATCAGACAATTAAAAAATATAGTGTAATTAACTGGAAATAATTAAATAAATGGAAAAGTGGTTTATAAAGGGCTGGAATATATTGGGTAAAAACTTTATATAGTTCATTTAAAGTAGCTACAAGAACAATTGGAACAGCGTTGCATAGGATTCCAAATTGTCTTTGATGCACAATTTATTGTCTTTGATGCACAATTTATTGGATAAATGGTTAAAATAACTGGAAAAAGTCAGCTGAAAATTGTCGTATAAATGGTAAAAATTATTGGCTAATAAGTAACTTTTATTAGATGATTTAAGTATTCCCTGCAGCTAGTTGAGAGTGGTTTGTTGAGAAGATGGAAAAAGTATTAAAAATGACATGTTTAATGTGCAATATATCTGATAAATAATGAAAGTGACTAAATAGACGACTGATTAGTGAGTGGGTTTATTACTGGTTAAATAAAGTTATAGCAGATCATTTATGAAGCTATAAGCTAGGACTGGTGGATTTTTAGCAGATAAGTGGTTAAGCGAGTTAGTTAAAAGTAGATAACTGTTTGGGGAAATGGTTTCATAAAGCTTTGTAACTGTTGATTAAGCATTACATAATATCTAACACTATTCATAGGAGAAATAGTTGATAGAATTAGCATCAACCAGCCAAACAAACAAAAGGTTTAAAGAAATAAAAATGATCTGAGTTGTAATGGATAATTTATGCAATAAATAGTTAAAACAGCTTACGAAAAGTAAATGATCTGACAGATGAGAAGTTGGAAAGGGTTGTGTAAGATGTTGGAGATGGTGATTGATTTTTAACAGCTAATTTGTAGAATAGATGGTGTATTTAAATAGCTCAATGTAGATTGTCAATTTAAAATTTAAAAAAATTAAAAGTCTGGTTAAAGCAGTTGGCTAAAATTATCTGTGGGATAAATAGTTGATATAGTTTGCATAGTTATTTAGTTGAAGCTGGAGAGAAGGTGAAAAATGATTAAAAGTAGTAGCTAATTAATCTTTAATGGTTGTTTAAAGGGTTGGGCTTATTTGTGAAAAAGGTAACCTTTAGTAGATTTATTGGATAAACACATCATAGCTTGCTAAAAGTATCAAAAAAGCCCTTGAAATGGGATTTTATAATAATGGATTTTGCAGCTGAGCAATCTTTAAAAGATAATTTATGTAATTAATTCCTGAAATAATTCACTAATATAAACAATTGGAAAAGGTTTGTCTTAAATACACAATTAGTCTTAAATACACAATTCACGTACCATTGGGTTAAAGTAATTAGCTAAATAAAACAGATAAATGATTTTAAACAGGTTTTATCAAATGTGGAGGTTGGTTGCTAGAAAACATTGTCAGTAAATGTTTAAAGTATACACACTGTATTTATTCTAGTATAATCTGATGATACTATTCCTGCATTTTTTCATTTTTACAGTGCCAATACCAAACTTTTGACTTTTGTGGTACAGTAAGTACTATTACTTGTGAATTAATGCTTTAACAGGTTTAATAGATGATAGGAATACAAACATAAAGTTGCAGTCATTAATGTTTCACCATTCTTTTTCCCTTCTTTAAAAAAAACCCAATTGTAATCTATCATTCAACATATAAGAATTATATACACAACTAACAAAAGCATCTCTGCCCTTTAATTGTGTTTTTGAAAGTGGAGCATATTTTGACAGATGAAAATGTGATATATATATATATATAATGGCTACGTGGACGCGCTGTTCCATAAAACATCTTAAATTTGAAATGACCAGAAAGTGAAGGTCCCTCTGGGGCCCCTGACTGGTCTTGTAAATTGAACATTACCCTCAAGAAGCACGTTTTGATCTCTTGACACTTGCGTTTTAGGGGCAAACGTTCTGTATAAAATTTGCCACCAACGTGCTGTGAATAAAAACGTCCCCCTTCGTCTCTCGGAAGGAGACTCCCGGGGGCAATTCTGCAAATTATGAATGACCACGACCCGGTATTTACCCAGAATGCCCTGTCCGCCTGCTGAATGCCTGACGCTGCCCGAGGTGACTCTCAGGACCGAGAGTGCTGCTGCTAATTTTCAAAGCACAATTTAAGCCTTTTGTTGCTCAACTCTTAATAAAAAATGTCTTCAGAAGCAGCCAGGAGAAGAAATCCTGAAAGACTTGAATGAAATCGTACTGGACTTGTGGAAAAGCTGCATTTATTCTCATATCAAGAAATATTTGACACGAGGACTGGAAAAGGGAGATTAAGAATAGACAAATTACACTCAATGTTTTGTTCAGTGTTTTGTTTTTAAGAGCTTGCTAATTTCTTCTTCCCCTACGTGCAGCGTACAGTTCAGAAGAATGCAAAGTATGTGTGTTTGGCTGCCAAAAGCTGCCCTGTGGACAAGCGCAGGAGGAACCGGTGTCAGTACTGTCGCTTCCAGAAGTGCCTGGCGGTGGGGATGGTCAAAGAAGGTAAACCTTCAAACCAGCTGCCCCGAACGGGCTCACAGTCAGCAGCTGAGAGGTCCTGCTTCTTCTGCTTTTCTCTGCAGTGGTGAGGACCGACAGCCTGAAGGGGAGGAGAGGTCGTCTGCCGTCCAAGCCTAAAGCCCTTCCAGACTCGTCTCTACCCGGCAGCACCCTCCTGAGCGCCCTCGTCCGGGCCCACGTGGAGTCCAACCCTTCCCCGTCTCGTCTCGACTACTCCAAAGTAAGCAGAGATGAGCCAAAAAGTAAAATGACTGATAACACTGGACTTGTTGGTGTTTGTCTTAACTTTGACCCACTGGTGAACTTTTCCCTGCAGTTTCAGGAGAGTCCAGGAAGTCCTCTGAGAGACGATGCTCAGCATGTTTGGCAGTTTTATAACCTCCTGACCCGATCGATGGAAGTCATTCGGGTCTGGGCTCAGAGGGTCCCAGGCTTTACGTCGCTGCCGAAGCACGACCAGGACCTGCTCTTCTACTCGGCTTTCCTGGAGCTCTTTGTCTTACGACTGTCATACAGGTAGCACATGTCTGTTTAGAAGAAGACGTGCTCCTGTTTTTCATTGGAAAAGGGCATCATTTCTCTGCAATAAAAGGGTTCATCAAAGGTAACCAAGCTGCCATGATGTTTCAGATCCAACCCAGAAGAGGGGAAGCTGGTCTTCTGCGATGGCTCGGTGTGGCACCGGCTACAATGTCTGCGAGGCTTTGGGGAGTGGATCGACAGCATCGTTGAATTTTCCGCCAACCTGCAGAGGATGAACCTGGACGTCGCCACCTTCTCCTGCATATGCACCCTCGCTCTGGTCACGGGTACGCACAAACCCACTTTGTCTTTACATCCTAATTAATTACATTAAGAGAGTGGAGATGGTGTCTAATTCATCTATAAAAGACAATTATTCAATCACTGGGTGAACTACTTAACCAAAAATAGACGCCTGAGGTAAAAATGTCATATAAAGATTTGAAATTATTACATATAAAATGATCTTAACTGGCAATTTAAAAGATAAAAACATAGTTGATTGAAATAACTTGATGAGAAACTGCAAATTACATGATTAATCGACAGTCTGAAATAATGATTTAAAAGTAGATAACTAGTTTAAAAAAGGGTGTATAAAGGCTTGAAATTGTTGACAAAAAAACCTCCAAACTTCAAATATTTAGGATAAATACTTAATAGCTAAAGATAGAAACATACACAACTGGTCATCACAGCATAAATGGTTGAAATCATCACTGAAAAGTAGTTTCATAATTGGTAAAAATGGTTTCATAAAAGTGAAGACATAGGTAATAAGCTGCTACAGTTAGCTTAAACTAGCTTGATGAGCAACTGAAAAAAGGTGGTTTAAAGCAAAAGTATAGCTATTGTTTAACTGACAATTAATGTGGAAAATGATTAAAATAATAAGCTAGAAGCAGTTAATTAAAATAGAAAGATCATATTAAATTTAGAGAATCAGTTGCTAAAAATGATTGGCCACACATTTATCACCTTTTAAAGGTAAATGATCAGAAAAATCTGTAAATAAGTCGTAGGTTAAACACTGGACACAGCTAGCTTAAATGAGCAGTTGGAAAACGGTTAAATAAGATTTTTAGAAGGAAGCTGGTTGATATTTAATGGCTAATATGTTGAATAAATGTTAATTAGTTTATATTAGATGACTGGCAAAAATTGGCTAGAATGATCTGAGCAGTTAATGTTTGGCGCTGATGTAGTTAGCTTCCCTCAGCTAACTAGCTTTGCTAAGCTAACTAGCTTTCTTAAGCAAGTTAGCTAGCTAGCTTTCTTAAGCTAGCTACATGAAATAAAAGCATTTAAATGTCTAGCGTTGGCGCAGGTCGAGTATGATGCAAAAAACGACACATATGTGGCTTTTTTCTTTTTAATTCAGAAAATAATGAGTAAATACTTTCCCACCACCAGTTTAACGTGTATTAACGGCTGTGAGCCGTTTACAGAGCGCCATGGTTTGAAGGAGCCGAAGCGGGTGGAGGAGCTGCAGAACAACGTGGTCAGGTGCTTGAAGGACAGCGGGACGGCCAACCCGGACGGGGCGGGCTCGAACCGCCGGTCCAGCCACCTGTCCAAGCTCCTGGAGAAGCTGCCGGAGCTCCGTACGCTGTGCATCCAGGGCCTGCAGAGGATTTTCTACCTGAAGCTGGAGGACCTGGTGGCGCCGCCCGCAGTGATAGATAAGTTATTCCTGGACACGCTGCCATTTTAGAGGCTCGTTTCCGACATGAGACTGTTTAACTTGTTGGTTTCGAGGCCCATCGGTGATTCCCAACAAACGTGTGTGCAGCATAAAAACTGTGGAAAAGCCAATATTGAGCTGGTGGACGATGAAGTTTCCCCATGAAACCATAAAAGACTCATTTGCGTTGTAGAAACTATAATTATTCCCAGCGTCATTTGAGCAGGTCCAATTTAAGGACTACAAAAGAGAAAAAAACTTTTCTTTTTTTTGGCAGGTATTTTACACCTCCACCTGCTGAGCTTGTATAAAAAAAACAAACAAAACATTTTGATACAAAATGTTTGATGTGTAGGTACTTCTAATAGCTATAATTGAAATAGTGATCGATACTGGTGGTCATCTGTGTTCTGGGAATCGTCTAACATTGTCTATGGTTTAATAAATCACTAAATTTAAAAGAAGAAACTCCTCATAGATGTTTGTAATTTATTTTAAGTGTTGTTCTTTTGAAGTTTTTATTTTTCTTGAACAAATTTCTTTTTTTTTTAAATTTTATTTAAAACCCCTTACTTTAAAGTAATTTAATTCTTTAATATACTTGAAATGTACTTCTTGTTTATACTTAATTGTTTTTTTTGCTATTTTTACATAACAACGTCTGACTTCAGCATTGAAGCTAACAAAGAAAACGTTGCAGTTCCTCGACTGACCACAAGGGGCTGACTGAAAAAACACGTGGATCACGAGTCCTGACCCTCATGATACAAGCGTGATTTTTGGGCCAAAATCAAGATATTTTTCTTTAAATTGAAAACAACTGCAAAGCAGAATTGATCAGGTGCAGATATTATTCCTCAGAAATGTGACATCTATGTGGTGATCCAAAAAGCTTTTCTTGCAAATGTGTGACTTTATTAAATCAGATTTATACAGTTTATGTGCATGCGTCTGCCTGGAAAGTTTAAAGGTCTCCCTGATCTTTGAGGGAAATCAGCTGACAAATTCAGACTGAAACCTTTGAAGCGTGAAGATGGATGAAGGAAGACGGCGAGCTTGTGTTGTTTTTGGCCGTTGGAGGTCTGACATTTTTGAAGCCCTTTGGTCAGATGTGGCATTAAAGATTTTGGTGTTTTCTGCTCGTATTAAACAAGAAAAGCCAAACAAGGGAAATGCAACCTCTTATAACCTTTGTTCTTTGTTTGTCTTTAAAAGCATGCTACCACAGTTAAAATTAAAACTTGAATTTTGTTAAAAGTCTAATAAAGAACAAAATGCAGGAAAGTAAAATATATTTAAATAATTAGAAATCCTTCCAGCCGTTGCAAGATTTCTGTCTGGCTGAAAAAGGAATTTAAGGCTTTTAAAAGAAAGATCTTTTAGTAAAAATTAGCTGCAAAGGTTTAAGCAGGTCTGAGGATCAATATTGTGTTTGGTGCTGTGGTGTGGCAGGTGGAGATGGAAATTAATCAATAACAGCATCGGAGAGATGTCTGACTTCTTCTGGATGATGGCGGTGATTGACAGGTGTGGTGAGGTCATCAGAATCAGGTGATTGACAGGTGTGGTGAGGTCACCAGAATCAGGTGATTGACAGGTGTGGTGAGGTCACCAGAATCAGGTGATTGACAGGTGTGCTGAGGTCACCAGAATCAGGTGACTGACAGGTGTGGTGAGGTCACCAGAATCAGGTGATTGACAGGCGCGCAGTGCTGCTTCATTTGTAATTTTGTAAACACGAAGGAAGGAAGCCGTGAATTCACAGATGGAAATAGAAATATCGGAGTGTGGAGGAAACGTGTAGATCCATAAAGTCGTGATGCAACACCAACTAATTCTAATTTCATGAAAGTATACTTCAGTCAACTAAAATGTGGACTAGAAGTACATAACTACTACAGTGGAGGTATATAGAAGAGTGTACTTGGGATATACTTTAAGCATACTTCAATAAACTAAAATATATACTAGAAGTATATACTTGGTTCACCAGTAGTATATAGATGAGTGTACTTTTTGTATATTTGAAAGTGTACTTTAGTGAACTTAGTTTCCTTACAAAGTATACTTAAAGCATACTTTTATAATCTTAGAAATGTTCCAATTTCGTCCGAAGAAGTATGAAGTTAGAGTACTTTCTGGTACGCTACAAGTACCTGCTGACCCGACGGATCCAAAAAATCAAAAATCTGCAGATGAACGTGGGACAACCAGCGCAGACGAGATTAGCACGGATGTACAGAAACACAAACGTTTGGTGAAAATCACAAACCAAACAGTGTTTCTGTTTGCGGCGTGAATTCAGATTAAAAACGTACTGGATTAGTTTTCGGAGACCCTTTAAACGGGAAATCCTCTGAAGTTGTGCTTGACTTTGCAGCCTTCGTCGTGATGGATCCTCCTCGGTCTGAAGTTTGATTTCCCAGCTGAGAATCTGTAAGTTTCTAAACTGCCGTTTTAAATGATCATTTCATTGCGTGGTTAATTTTCTGAAGTAGTATTTAAACTAATAAGAACCGTTACTTAGATCTTTGTAACCATCATGTCCTCACTAGAACGTCCTCCTCCAGATGTGTTATATGTAAACTTGCTGTGAGCTTGAAAACAGTTAGGTCCTCTTCAAACATCTGTAAAACAAACAAACAAACAAACACAAGTCCAGATTCCTGTCAAATCAAATGAAAGCCGAGTCTTTGGATCAGAACCTTTGTGCCGCTGGACGCCTAACCCTAACCCCGTCCTGTGCCGCCGGGACAAACGGATCAGAGACGAAAGGACGGGAAACAACCGGAGAATCCCAAGTGAGGCGTCGAGCACCGAAAACGTGCCTCTTCAGATGGGGGGGGGGGGGGGTTAGAGAAGAACAAGCTTCTCCTGGAAGATCAAGTCTGGCTTGAAGAGAAATAGTTTAAGTGCAGCAGTTTCTTTAGATTAATTAAAAAAGAGAGAAAAAGTGAGTTAACCTGCATGAAGATCAGAGCCGAAGTCATCAGTGACTTCCTTTCCAAAAAGTAGTGTACCTGAAGTTTATTTTATGAAGTATACTTGAGTTTTAGTGTAACAAGTACACGACAAACCTTGTACTTGTATGTACTAGAGGACCTGGTGGCATGTACTAGAAAGTATACTAACTTAATACTTCTTTGGACTAAATTGGAACATTTTTAAATTTATAAAAGTATACTTTCAAGTATACAAAAAGTACACTATATACTCGTAGTAAACTAAGTATACACTTCTAGTATATACTTAGTCCATTGAAGTATGCTTGGTATACCACAAGTACACTCGTTTATATACTGCCACTGTAGTAGTTGTGGACTTCTAGTCTACATTTTAGTTCACTGAAGTATACTTTAATAAAGTTAGAATTACTAAAACTATTTTTTAGCCACAACAATTGCATTAAAAAAATGTGTTTCAAATATGTCAGAAAGTAAACAAACCTGAGCTATTTGACTGACTGAAGAGTAAAGATTTGAAGTTTGTTGCAGAAATCTAAACTTTATTAGGATTTTTTTAAAAGTCAAATCTAATTGAATTTAATCTCTTAAGATGAAGAAAGTAGTCAATTCCACAGTGATATAATTATTAAATCAATATTGTTCAACGTTCAGATGTTGTGGTCAGATGTGTTCGTTACTGCTGAAGAATTGTGAAAAGTTGAGTTGAAACTTTAAGAAAAAAATGAGTAAAATGGCTGCTGCCAACTATTGCACATTTGTAGTTAAAAAAGAAAAAAAAAAGACTTAAACAGCATAGTTTCAAAACGTTAAAGCAGTGAATTTCCAACAATCCAAACAGAGAGTTTTAGATCAAGTTTTTACTGCTGAGCTTCAGTAGGGATCAGTTGTTTGTTTTGTGATTATGAGTGAAGATTTTTGTTAAAATATTTCACTCTTCCTGCTTTCTGTAGATGTTTTTAAGCAGACTGAGACAAAATAATCGTAATTTGGTTTATGACGGGTCATCTGTCGTTTCCGTCACTGAGATCTTTACGTGGCTCCTCAAATCAAACTTTATTTCACACATCTGTTGCTTTTTATTCTTATACATAACTACATTTATTAAATATCTTCAGTTTACAGATGCAGTGTTATTTTTATGTTCTGAGTCCAGAAAAGCTGCAGCAACAGTCTGCAGCTCTGTGAAAGATGTGAAAGAAAAGTAATCTGTGGACCTCCAACCACACCAAAGACCTCCACTATCCGTCCATCTCCATCCGTCTGTTGAGGGGAGAAAAAGGTGCTGAGAGAGGCTTTTGAAGAAAAATGGCTCTGGAGGGGGCTGGGGGTGGGGGGATTAGGAGGATGTCTGACATTTGCTCCTGGATCAGCTCTCCAGTCTGGTGGACGGGTAAGTTTAACCTTCAAATCCAAGTTTCTGGACCAGCTGTGAGTAGTCCAAGTACCTGTGGGCCAAATCTGAATCAGTGCTCTAAATTAAACAAAAATAATTCGCCTATATTTGAAAATAGCTGCAGTTATCAATCTGAATTTGGATGATAAAAGCAAAAAAAAATATTGGCTCTGATTATGATGTAAAGTCAATGAGACGCTAAATGTCAATGACGAGAGCTCCATCTAGCGGCTGGAAGCGGAACAGCACCCATAAACCTGAACACGTGACTGATGACGCTCAAACTGCAGCAGGAAGAGATTTATTGTTCAGAAGTCCGGATTTCCTTGTAAACTACAGGATCACGTGTTAATAATCCTCTTTTATTCTTTGTTGAAAATATCTTAGATTTTTAAGATCAGAGTGAAAATGTTTTTTCAGAAATTTCTGTTCAAAAATCAGTAAATCCTACAGAAAAGTTGATTATCATATTTTCTCTCAACATCAGACATCTTTTCTGCACTTTTGGAACTTTAATTGCTTTATTTTTTTAAGATTGCCCACATTACTTTATTTCACTATTTTATCTTATTTCCTTTTGGCTATATATTGGTTTTAGTTCATTTTAGCAATAAAAGAAGAACACACACGCAGGGCTGCAGCATTAATCATGCTGCTGCTGATATCATATAAATGACTTTTGTGACTTCTGTAAGATGTTTATTTTATTGTGAAAATGCTGCAGGATGTTGTCTTTGTTATAAAACAGAACAAAGTTGAAGCCTGGCTTGGCTCCACCCCTTCTGCTCCGCCTCCTGTAGTAGCTATAAAAGTGTGGGAGCCCCACTGTGACAGGACTCCACTCACAGAGATCTCATTAAAGGTGCACTGTGAGAATCTTCAGCGTCACACTTTCTCTCAGAAAGGACAATCAAAGCGGCACAATGGTGAGTCTGCTCTTGTTGTTACTGAAAGCTAAACCTGCAGATTCTTGCTTCCAAACTTTGTCCTGCTTGTGATTTTTTTTTTTTTTTTCCTGTCGTGTCCGCCTCGAGCTGCTTCTGAGCTGTGGAAAGTATTTACATGTTTAAACATCCATCAGTGGAGGCGTGCTTTGAGGCCGGCGGCTCCAGGAAAGGTTAAGCGTTTCCACATGAGGGCTGCCCGCCTGCTCGGGAATGCTGATGTGGCTCCCGGGAGCCGCTCCACTTCTTCACGTCCCTCTGATAAGCTGAGCTCACTGCCAGAGGAGGAACCAAGGCCTCCCCCGTTTTGACTTTGTTCCTTTGCATCCCAAGTGCAAACAACGAGCGCGTTGTCGTTCGTGGAGGGAAGCGAGGGGCCGGCGGAGCGAAGGCTGCTGTTTGTGGTTTTCCAGCTCCAACCTCGCTGTCGTACAGTTATAATTAGCCTCATGTGGCCACGGCTTGCTTAGATTCTGGTTTTAGGTCCAGACTCCCTGTGTGGCAGCACAGTTTGGAAAAACGTATTAAAGCAGGAAGACGGCGCCCACATCCCTGCGGCCTTTTCTCCTCTAGTAAAGTCCTAATTATTTTCTGAACAGCAGCCACTTCTCCACACAAAGCCCCACTCTGTTTGCTCTCCAGCGCCGAGACCCCGACGTCAGACATGACCTCCATCCACTCAGGACCAGATACAGGAAGCAGATGATCACTCGACCCCCTCCCCGCCTCGCACGCACACCCCCTTCAAGTGGAAATGTCACTGGCTGGATCAGAGCGGCATGTCGCAACAACCAAACGGGCCGCCACACCCACAAAAATCAAACCGCCCGCCCGTGGAAGCTGCTGGCGTTACGTTTGTCATGCGCTGCTTTCAGCTGGAATCCGCTCGCGCAGACAGCTTCGTTGAGCGACGCTTCACTTAAAATAGCCAGCTGCCTTTCCCAAACTTGGCAGCTCCCCCACCACCAGGACCCCTCCTCCACCCGGACCAGGAGGCGTTTGAAGGAGAGTGGGATCAGAATTCAAAACAAGGCCCTTCCTGTCCACTTCCTCGTTGACATTTGTGAAAGTCAGACATGCTTTCAGGAGAATCATCGAGAAAACTGGTTCGACTGGATTCTTTGTGCGCCTTTAAAGCGACTTGATGGAAGAATTGTGTTTTCTGCTTGTGAGAGCCCCCTAGAGGTCAGGTGTGGTATGGCACAGCGGAGCATGTCAGGTAAAAAAAGAAAAACACAAAATATCCAGCAGATACGACTAAAGAGCCAACAGAGCTGTAACCTCCAGACCCCCAGAATCAAAACACAGTTTTAAAAAGTCCTAAAAATATATAAAACTGCACAATGTCTTCAAAACAATGTTTATTAGAAAAGTGTAAAAGACAAAATAAATTTCCTCACAAAACTTGGAACTTGTGACGTCCCAATCTGTCGTCTGAACGATCACGATTGGGTGGAAATGATCCAATTTTTAAAAAATTTAAATAGTGACATAAACGTAGACCAACCTTGAAGAGGGTTCCTCGTCATTTCAGAGATTTTCATAATTTGGAAATATTTCAAACTGGACAGCGAGTGCAGTGTTGGAGCCACTTCTTCTGTTGGGAATTTCCCACGATACCAGGACGAAGCTACTTTTCTTTTTTTTATTTATTTATTTACTTATTTTGCTCATTGCCAAAGTCAAATGACCCTCGGGAGCAAGATCAGGTGATCAGGACACCCCCACCTACACCCACCCAACAGGAAGTGAGACTTGTTTGCGACTTTAGCGCCGACGTGACCCGACAGGAACCAAACAGAAAAACTCGGCTCATAATAAGACTTAGTTTATAAGTTGGTGAGTTCTTGAAGCTTTCACCAAACAGTGACCACCAGTCCGATGTTTCCTCCACCTAGCCCAAGCTAGTTGTTGCCTATGTCGCCCCCTGAGGTGAAAAGGGGAGCGCGTAGAAGGAAATAGGATGCTAGCAGGCGGGACCTGAGGCGTAGACCCCGGTGGGGGTTGTGTATTCCCGCTTCGTAAACGCGTATTGATTAAACACAGTCGTCCAGATCAGAAATAACAGGACTGAAGCTCGATCTGGTTTCAGGGTTCAGTCCCCGGCCAGCAGGGGGCGCTGCGTCAGCGCTCCGTTCACCTCAACACAAGCCGGTGAAACGTCAGAGATTTTGAAACAGCTTTAAAGTCTAACCAGTTCAAACATGTCAAGAATGTCATATCAGTGTTTGACTGACTCTGAGACGAGATTAGAAACCTCAAACTGTAAACATGGAGTTCTTTGTCGGGCGGAAGAACGAGGTTCTGTTTACTGTAACCTCGGTTCTCTGACACGTCTGCTCTTTATCTCTTATGAAAGGTTCGTTTCTTCGACAGGACAGACCATGAGACCAAACCCACTTCTGGTCTGTGCATGCGTCCACCCCCACCCCCACCCCCATCTTTACAACCAAGTCCAAATACCTCAGCAGGGCGCGGAGGCCCTTTGGCCCCTGCAGACGAACTGGTGACTGAGACGATCGGCGCTGACGCCTGATGTGTTCTGTCACATCCAGCTGGAAACCATGACTGAATTATTGTCTTTTTCTTAAATGCAAGATTAAAATTTTAACTTAAACAAGTCAGGTTGGAGGGCGACTGTCGGCTCCACCCAGACATGAACAGGAAGTGAAGACGAGACCAGTCTAAACATGATGAGAATTCCTCTTTTGTTTACTGAAACACCCTTAAACCTGACACTTGAAGGAGTCAGGCACCCACACGTTGTCCTGGATTTGTATCCGTAATGTCTCCGTTGTCTCCCACAGCGCGAGTGCATCTCCATCCACGTTGGCCAAGCTGGTGTCCAGATGGGAAACACCTGCTGGGAGCTGTACTGCCTGGAGCACGGCATCCAGCCGGACGGCCACATGCCCACCGACAAGCCCAGCGGCGGCTACGACGACTCCTTCACCACCTTCTTCAGCGAGACCGGCACCGGGAAGTACGTCCCGCGGGCCATCTTCGTGGACCTGGAGCCCACTGTGATCGGTAAGAACGCTGGTGGAGCGGCCCACAGACACAGACGGCCTCTGTAGCTGGAGGATGATCCGTGACGGCGGCGGTTGAGGGAGTTGTGGGTTTGGTTCTGGAAACCAGATATTCTGGTAAAGTAGCGTCACGGCTCAAATGAACCAGAAATAAAGAACAAAAGACACATCCCCCTGAGAGTTGGCGGGAAAAAGTTTCCTTGGAATTAGTTTGATTTGAGCTCCAGTTTGGACCTCTCAGAGATGAGTCAAGTTAGTCGAATAGTGAATAAAAAACATCTCCAACTCAGGATCAAGTATTTCACTTCATCAGAGACCCAAAAACAGAAGAGTTTACTCATCAATACGACTCTCAGAAAATCAAAGAGAGATTTAGGACATTGAAAGGACAATTAGAGGGATTCTGCACTCCTCAGAAGAACAAACAAGAGCTGGGGGAGTTTTCCAGAGGAGAGCGATGAAGACCTGCTTTTACTGAAATGTTCCCCGCCTCCACATTTCAGGGTTTTTAAAAGCTGTTTTTTTTAAAAAACTTCATTTTTTCCCTTTTTCTCAGAATTCTGAATAACTTTTTGGAATAAATGACATTTTCCAAATGGTTACTTTTTTGTCTGAGTTCTAATTAAAAGTTCTTACTTTGTCTCAAATGGTGAAAATTCTGATATTTCAAAAAAAAAAATTTTTTCTCAAATTCAGAGAACATCAAAATCTTTAAAAAAAAACAAACCCTCAATCCCACTCCCACATGTTTTTCTGACTACAGCATTAAAGCTTTTACATTCAACCACCCAGTATTTGGAGAGTTTTTTAAACTCTTGGACGTTAAATGTGGCTGAAAAGTCCAAACGTTTGGAGGATGAAACATCTCAGAAAACAGAAACTTTAAAGAGAAAAAGCTGTCGGAGAAGGTTGGACAAGAAACATGAGTCCGTCTGATGAAGCGACTTTACTAACCTTTGTTCAACCGTCCGGCCCTTCAGATGAGGTCAGAACCGGAACCTACCGCCAGCTCTTCCACCCGGAGCAGCTGATCTCGGGGAAGGAGGACGCCGCCAACAACTACGCCCGCGGCCACTACACCGTCGGGAAGGAGCACATCGACTCCGTCCTGGACAGGATCCGGAAACTGGTAGGAAGCGCCGCGTCCATGCCGGACCTGCAGACACCTGTGTAGTTTGGTTTGTTTTGGATGTGTGAATTTCTCTCTCCTCCAGTCTGACCAGTGCACGGGGCTCCAAGGCTTCCTGGTCTTCCACTCCTTCGGAGGAGGAACCGGCTCCGGCTTCACTTCCCTGCTGATGGAGAGACTCTCGGTGGACTTTGGCAAGAAGTCCAAGCTGGAGTTTGCCATCTATCCCGCTCCTCAGGTGTCCACAGCTGTAGTTGAGCCCTACAACTCCATCCTCACCACCCACACCACCCTAGAGCATTCCGACTGCGCCTTCATGGTGGACAACGAGGCCATCTACGACATCTGCCGCAGGAACCTGGACATCGAGCGTCCATCTTACACCAACCTGAACCGCCTCATCAGCCAGATCGTGTCCTCCATCACCGCCTCCCTGCGCTTCGACGGAGCCTTGAACGTGGACCTGACGGAGTTCCAGACCAACCTGGTGCCCTACCCTCGCATCCACTTCCCTCTGGCCACCTACGCC
>JAOWBL010000012.1:249148-264790 GCA_028564865.1 Zenarchopterus dispar | reverse complement strand
TATATCCACTTATCACAAGCTCAATGATTTTTTTTTTTGCACAAGTCTGTAAATATGTTTATTCCTGCTCACTTTTCCAGCGGGCCCCTAGTGGTCATTCGAAGAACTGCACGTTTCCATTCTTGTTTGCTGATTTTAAATCTTAAAAACCGGATGTGGATCTTAACGTGAAACAAAACTCCAAATCAGTCGTCATTTTAGTTTTTAATCCCGTTTTTAGTTCTGAAATATTGGCTGAATTCTTTCTGAGAGTTTGTGCGTGATAGGCAGGCCCGTGGAAACCTTTTAAGCCTGATTTAAACCTAATCTCCAGGCGCTGTTTGTAGCTTCAGTTCCCGACTGAGCAGAAACAGATTTACAGTGCGAGTGTGGCTCTTTGGGTATTTTAACCTCTCATGTCACACTACAATGTCATCCTACAACATGGCTTCAGGGACTAAGAGCACTCCCGTGATATCTGGTGTTGGAGCATCCCGGAGTATAAACGACGGGATTACAGCCCTGCGTGTCATCGGAGAATGAATCAGACCGAGGCTTCGTCTCAAATCCCTCCAGACGAGAGTGATGCAAGATGATCGAGCAGATCAGCGAGCAGCTGGCTCGCAGTGCTGCCAAGTGGTTGATGCAAATAGATAGGTGCCAGAGAGAAGGCCCTGGAGACACCGACGCGCACTGTCCCGTCTAAAAATAAGGACGGTAACGGGAGGGAGGGAAACGGGAAAGGCTCGGGGGTGGTTGAAGGCAGCGCAGCCAGAGGGCATTCGTCTCAGAGCGGATGTCTGAGGACAGAAAAATCAGTGAAACCTCCAAAAAAGTGGTTTAGTTTTATTTTTACCGTATTTCTCCTAATTAACGTGCCCGGGCGCTTCAAAAATCACCAACACGGCGCGTCTATTTAAGACCAAATTTGGCAAATTATTCAGCTTTAAATAAGATTAATAATAAGATTGAATTCAGACAACGACAGTTTCTTATCTTGGTTCAGTATAAGGTCTTAGAAAAGAACAACCATTTACACAACGCACTTACCTGGGTTTTGATTAACATACACGCGTTTATTAAAAGCGATTCCGAGTTAAAGCATGGCTTGTATTTGGACATAGGCGTCATTCTGTTTATTCATTCATTAATTTGTTTTCATTAAGAAGCAGAGAAAATACAAAGATATTAAACTTCGGCATGGTGGTTTATTCAGCGTCAACACTTATTTCTGCAAAATGAACAAAGCGGTGCTAAGGTACCTTTTCACTTCCGCCGTAAATTTAAATGTCCAGTCAACTGAATACTGCATGAAATCTGCAAAGATTAGGAAAGTGTCTGTCATGGCAACCCTTGACTCATAATCGTAACTGCAGTTGTTGTTTTATGTGGCTGAAAAATAATAGCACTGTAGCCTTGTGGGTGGGGGCGCGTCTATAAGGAGAAATGTTGTATTTTTATTTTTTTTAGTAACATTCAGCTGCTGTTTTTTTCCCGTCAGTCTCCGATTACAGTAATCAGAGAGTAATCAGCGCCTCCAGGTGCACAGTAATTCTCATTTCTGGGGGATAGGCCTTTTATAAAACCCTCTGAATGCACAGTAATTTTAAAATGTCCCAATTTCGTTTCTTTCACTGCGCTGGTGAAAGTACAGTCGATTTAAACTGGCCTGATCAGGGGTCATCAAGTCAGCATGAAAGTCCTGGACTCACCACTAGGGGCGGGCTCCTAGTGGTTTCTTAGCAACGTGACGTGAAGCAGCTAGCTGACGTCAGTTGAGCTACTTAACACTGTCGTTAAACCTCAGTGTGGCTTGTTGGGGTTTTATTTGTGATTTGTGATTATTTATTGCATACAAAGGGGTTGTTTTGGGATGTTACCATGGCAGCAACACCTGAAACAAAATTTCAGATTAAATCAGAATATGAATCCAAGGTAACGTCGTTTAACGTTTTAGGATTGCGTGACCTTAATGTTCCCCTCTCTCAACTCTCTCAACCTCCCATGATTCAGCTGTGCTGGAGAAAGGAAACACCTACAACATGCAGGCCGGTGGGAACGCTGATCTAAACTTGGCTTCGTAGCTAACTCGTGGGATTTCAGCTACGTTTCAGACAGTTTCCGCTTCTTCGGTACATCCACCCGTTTTTGGGATCAGCTGGGATTGGGCGGAGCCTCAAACACTACGATGACATCACAGAGAGTTTGTCCAGTTCTTCTTTTACACCATTAAAAAAAAAACCCTGAAACACCTACACTTTTATTAAATTTACCTCAATCAATCTTTAGAAACATCCAAACCTTCACTTTTTCATTTATATTTGGGTATAAGCTCAAAAACTGGATAAATCTTGCCACTTCATCTTTTAATATCTTTTCAAACGTCCCAAGAGGATCTCAATTCATCTTTTAATAACTTCAAAGGTTATGGAAGTGAGAATTACCTGATATTCAGGTGTGTGTGTGTGTGTGTGTGTGTGTGTGTGTGTGTGTGTGTGTGTGTGTGTGTGTGATGGAAAGAAAATGAGCAGTATTCACATCCAGCCGGGAGTAAAGCAGTCAGAGGCAGAATTGCATCCTGGGAGTCTGAACTGGACTCTTCTTCCTCCTCCATTAAAAATTTAGCGGACGGAACCAGAGCCCACGTGGAAATGACCTCTCTCTGACCTCTGCTGATGTTTGGGATCTCTGGTTCTGTCCCCGAGGCACAAATCCTCTCCGCGGTTTCCTCAGACCTCCACGAGCTCTTGGGCTTTAATTCTAGCGTTTGTGCACGCTCACGTGGAGATTTGTGCACGTCTGTGGAACGGTGACGCTCCACAACAGCGAGCATGATCAGTTTGTTAGTTTCTCCTTATGTAAATCGACGTTTTTGTGTATTTTCTTGTCAGATATTTAGTACGATGGAGCCTGGCGGCTTCCTCTCAGCATCGTTCTTTCTCTTCGGCTGGAGTTAATCAAAGCTTCTCAGCTCTGGGATTTAGGCCAAAATTACTCATCCACAACTCAAAAAAAAAAAAAAAAAGAAAGAAAGAAACAGGGTCACGAGCCAAAACAGCCGCCGTGTTTCCCTCCCGCGGTCTAATCAGAGCCCATTTACACCTGGGACAGCAGGTGAATGTAATTAACCTGCTGTCTGGACGGACGCCTGCAGGGTTCTGGGTCGGAACCGCTGAGTGATGCTCGGCTGACAAGGAAGTGGATGAATTCACCCAGAAGGCTCCTCATACTTTAAAAGTATGTTAAAACAGTGAATCTCTGCTTCCGGCTGTGATTTAAACACAGAGAACCACTTCAGGTTTAAATTTAATCATCATTCACAAACACGACTTTATCCTTTTGTACGTCTTTGCCACAGCGTGTCATTTGGGTGGAGATGTTGACTGACCTGAGCGTCACGAACGCTTCACTCTCGTTTCTTTGATCCGTTTTCACGTAGATTTGTGCTTCAGGTGTTGAAGGACCTGGTGTTAGCCGAGTCAGTCAGTCAGGTGACGTCTAGAAGACCCACGGACAAGTTCATGGTCCACACCTGTGAGATGTCCAGGTCCTGCGGCTACAAAAACAACCCCACATCATGACTCGTCCACCACCGTGCTTGAGTGGGTGTGAGTTGTTTCAGCTGAAGTGCTGTGGCTGGTTCTCCTGGTTCTCCAGTTCTGAAGACCTCAGCTGTGCTTCCACGTTGTGCAGAAGAAACGTTGTCCTTCGTAACTTTAATTGTTCAGTTATGGTCTCCGAGCTTCGCAGAGTGGTCTCTTGGAGTAAATTTCCTGGAGCATTCACTCGTGAGAAGGTTCTCAGGAGGTCCCAGATGTTTTCCACTTCTGATCTTTCTCACTGAAGAATTTCAAACCTTAAACTGTTTGGATTCTGTCATCTTTTCCAGATTGATGGCTGCTTATTTCGTTCCCTTTTAGCGTTATGTTAATACACACCTGAATGCTCTGCTTTTATATAGATCTGCACATCTGCTGCTGATCATCTCATCAGAAGCTGATCAATAACAGCTAAATCCTGCAGTGACAGGGTGCTTCGTATTACCCACTTGACTTTTTATTTCCTTTTCCTTCAAATTACCAAACATAAGCTGACGTCTACTGAATCATTTTTAGCTTCTGAAGACTAAAATGTAAACGTATAAATTCAGCTCTGGAAAGAAAAAGAAGGAAAAAGGAAATATATCGAAAATATCAAAGTGTGAGACAAAGACTCTGAAATCAAGCTACGAATAATCTGTTAAAAAAAAAAAGGTACGACGGCGGCTCAGCCCGGAGGAAACTGGGTCAAGGTCGGCTGACTGACCCGTTAACCAGCCGGAGGCCCCGCCGAGGCTCGGCCCGCTGAGCTTTTAGGAAAGACGAGCTCACTGTGGAGAAAACATTTAGCCGAAGGTGACCCGTGCAGCTGGAAGACTGTCGGAACCAAGGGTCGGGTCTCCCGGTGAAACCCGAACCAGTCTGAGTCTTAAATTTGATTTTAGTTCAACCCACTGGTTCTGTCGCCAAGGTCGCTGTGGCACCGAAATCACCAGTGGATCCAAAATAAACCCATCAGAAACACAGGCTTTAACCCTTTACAGCCAACTCAGGTTCATTTTCCTGTCAGGTTTGAATGAGTCCGGACTACAGCAGCCGGTCCAGAACCCTCAAACAAAACTAATCACACTTTAAAATGTGGAGAAGAAGAAGAAAAAACATCAACCAACGTGGATCGACTGACAGGAAACCTGCGTGTGAGGTCACAGGGGGGGGTTGTCCAGTTCTTCTTATACAGTCCGTGGTTCCACAGCTGGGTGGAAACACCTGGGTGGTTCTGGAGATGAGCTTCATCTGTTCCCAAACTAGACGTAAGAACGGCAAAAAAAAAAGGATCTACGTTTAAAATAAGAGCCGTGGAGATGAACTTAAATCGTGTTTTACTCGACGCTGCCTGTCCTTTATAACAACAAGAAGAAGTGGAGCTGAGTCCTGGAAGATGGCGCTCTGAGCAACACGACCCGTAAAAATGTGAAAAAGAGAAGTTTGGTGTAAAACTGTCAAAACGAGCAGAAACGGTGGATTTAAATGAGATTTACGAAGGCTTTAACATACAAGAAGTTTACCATTAAAGCTGTAAAATGAAAATACAGTTTTAACCATAAACAGTTTTTGGTTTTTGACCAAACTGAGAAAACGGTTCCCAGACGTGAAGTTCAACAAAGCCGTTTCTGACGCGCGACCATCTCGACCTCCTCCAGCCCTCCCAGACATCCGCTGACCCTTCGTGACCCCGAGGCCACGCCTCCCAAACACAAGCCCCGCCCTCAACCGTCTGACACACTTTCAGTCCCGGGGGAGGCGTTCTGTTTCTCCCTGGAGGCAGCAAAGCCTGCTGGGAATCCGCGATAAGAGACGGTCGCCGCCGGAGGTCCTTCACCTCCGCACGCAGCAACGTTTCTGCCGGGAGTTTTGACTCTTGTGTGCGACAGGCTTGATCTCAGGTGTGAGAAGAAGAAGAAGGTTGTTTACGGCCTTTCTACACACACACACACACACACACACACACACACACACACACACACGCCAGCATCTCACCTCCACAAACCTCTGATCTTGGTCCATCATTCTGACACCCGAGATCCGTCGGTCTCCACGACGACGACGACGTCCGAAGATCAGAAAAGATCTGCGAGCCCGGGAACGAAACCGCTCCTCCAAAGAGTGTCAGTCTGGCTTTTTTTAGTCTTCACAATAAACAGAAGTCGAGCGCACACCCGTGCACACAAAACCTCTGCGTTCTGATTTAACGATCGGGTTTAAAAAAAGGAAATAAATGGTGTCATTGACAAGTGAAATCAGTCAACCCAGTTTCACTTGGCATCATTAGCTCGGTAGTCTCATCTGTGTCAGGGGGAGCTCGTCTGGTGGAGGAGAATTAACCGGCTTTCTGTGTTAAAAGGACAACGTAACCGGCTGCAGCCGTCAACCCACCCGGACACGTGTTTACCGAAGGAAACGGTCCGGCAGCCGAGGACACTTGAAAGCTGCTGCGCTCTGTACGAGCATCGCTTTGTTTCTCTTCAACGTTCCGCTCAAAAGGAAACGTCCTCCAGATGTGTGTTGCCGTGACGACGGGAGACTGGTTCAGGGAGGGGAGTGAGCGGGGAGCAGAGGGACGAGCAGGCCGACGGGGGAAATGAAAAGTTCAAAGTGAGATTTAAGAGTTCAGATCAAAGTAAAACGTCAACCAAAACTAGAGAACAAAGTCATGTTTTTATGTGAGGTCACAGATCTGGACTAAACGTGCGGTTGATCACAGACACGTCCTGAAAGGGCTGCTTCTGTCTAAGCCTGGTTCATCCCAAAAGTGGGCGGCGCCTGCAGGTGGGCACGCCCACCTCAGATAACACAGGCTACCTGTGTTAGCTTGGCTGGCTAGCTCACGCCGACTAAAGTTAGCTAACATTTATTCAAATCGGGCCTCGTTTCTGAGATCACGTGACCTTTAGGGCCTCGGACCTTTCCAGAACTTGGAGTCCAGGCCGAGCTGGAGAAACGTTTGAGGTTCTGGGTTTCTCCAACATTCTTAACCTTCATTAGTGCAGAACCATGTGAACAAAAGAGGATAAGCTATATTTTAAAAGGATAGCTCCCTGAGATTCTTCCTCTTTCACCTCGTGTTTTATTTTGAAATTCCTCATTTTTTGTTTCAGTTTCTTTCCAGAAAGCGAAACTTCCTTCAGCAGACATTTCTTTCTTCTTTAATTGCAGACTGTGGCCATGCCGAGATAATTAAAACCTGGGTTATTGGGTGCGTATTACGGCCTAATTAGTCTGTGGTGGTTCTGTTTTATTGCGCGCCCATCACATATATCATCATGTAATTTAGTCCATTATTATCCTGCTGTTCAAATATTAAGAACTGCAAATATTTGACGTATAAATCAAAGTGTGAGGAAGCAGCGGGAAGGACGGAGGAAAGCCTGACGGGGTTCAGCTGAGGCGAGAGGATTCAAGCTGCACAGCAAGAGTTCGAAACGAAGCGAACCTGCTGCCACAGATGATAGAAACGAAAATAAGAGGATCCACAGTGGAAACAGCCCACAGTCACTTCCCGGTCATGAGTGAGGCGTTATTAGAACCGGCAGAGTTCAAAGGTCACCAATAAAGTAAAATAAACCGATAAAATAGACCTTTATTAGTCCGTCTGGACGGGATTCTTTACCCACCTGTGATGTCATCGACAGGTGTGGAATTTTCCCTCCGACTCTGTGATGTTACCTGGGAGGTCGTCTGGGACACGCCCACCTCATGTCAATCATTTAGTTTAATCGTAAATGTTTACAGGCACTCAGGAACCCACTCAGGAACCTTCTTGCCGTGGTAGCCACGAACCCACTATCACCCAGGATTTAAAAGTCCAGCACAGCTAGAAGCAGGTGGTCTCAGATTTATCAGCTCTAATTTAAGATTTTAAACATCTCTTTAAAGAGTTTTGGACCTGCCAGAGTTCCCCACACCCACTCATTTTCCTTCCACTCCCACATTACCACCTGGAGTGGCGCCACGGGTCGTGGAGGTCATTACTGATTAAGAGAGAAGCTCACATTAGTCGGACGCATTAGAGAGGCTCTCTCCCTTATCTCGCTCGCTCGGCGCTTTTTCTTCGCATCCCCTCTGAACCCGCCGAGTCTGCGTGTGGGAATTAACCCAACGTCTGCAGGATATTCTGGTTTTATCCACTTTAGATTTGAGCTTGAATCCAAAAAAAAAAAAAAAAAAAAAAGAGACGGGTGAGGAGAGTTTTAAAGTCGGTGCAATAATGACCCGATCATTTCTTAAGCAGTGGGTTGTTCTTGGAAGAGCGAGTGGAAACGAAGGCATGTCGTGGCGGTGAGTTAGTGGAGTGGGAGACAGGTGGCATATGCTGACAGTGGACGTGTACCTGCTGTTTTCTCTGATGCTAATGAGGGTTATTAGTAGCTAATTGCTTCAAAGGAGCAAACATAATAACCTTGAATCCGCGGGGCAGCGTTCAGTTTACAGCCCGCTGCTTGTTCTGCATCCGTTGGTTTGATTTGATTTGATCCCGCCTGCTCAGATGAAATCATCCGCCTGCCTGGAGTTGATATTCAGGCGTGTTTTTAATAGGCTGCTCCGGCAAAAACAAAAAAAACCCAAAACGAAGCAGCTTCTGATTTCTCAAGCAGCTGTATCGACTTCGGCAGCAGAGATGATCAACTATTCCCTCTCTGGTTCCTAGGTTTTAGAGATTCAACAGAAAAAAAATTTAAATAAAAAGTCTTTAAAAAGGTTGTTTTGAAAATGTGCTGCTCTGTTTTCCTTTAGATTTCTTTTAAAACTTTTAAAGAGGAATTTTGGGTTTTAAGGTCAGGAGCCTTAAGAAAGAAAGATGTGAAAATTCATGAGGCGCTTCAAAGATTTGAACTGAGGAGAAGTCGGGAAGATGGTTGGTTTCAATATCAGCCACCATCTCATTACCCAGCATCCTCCAGTTCTTCACAGGAGAAATGAAAACCCGATGCCTGATGATGTCACCGCCACGCCACCGCTCTGCTTCGCTTTTCTTTTTGTTGACAGTTTTTGTATTTTTTAAAATGATTTTTTTTTCTTGGGGAAAAAGCTTATTTTGAATCTTTTAAATCTGGTTCTGTTGGTCAAAAACTAAAATTTAAGAAAGAAATTTCCAGCCCTAAAACATTTAGCTTGAAGGTGGAGTTTTATTGATGACCTCGTTAGGGGGCGGCGCTTCCTTTGTTGGTAAACAGATCACTTTTATACGTCTTCCACATGTTCACTGGATTTATTTTTACTTTGTTTTTCTTGTCTAAAACAGTTTTAAGCGTCTGTGCATTTACATGACGATATAAAAATATCATTTCAATAAGCTGATTTAATTCGTAGTTTTAAAATTCACGTAAACGTTTTAGTTTTCAGACCCAGATAACTCCTGACCTTCAAGGTTAGAGCCACAGATTTATCTCCTGGTTTGTTGTATTTGCTGGTTTTTGTTCTGGCCGTGGAACCGTGGAACCGTGGACCAGCTCTACGCCCTCAGCAGAGTCCTGGAGGATCATGGGAGTTTGTCCAACCATGTGATGTTTTGTGGATGTGGAGAAGGCTTTTGATCGTGTCCGTCGGGGACTCCTGTGACAGGTTCAGAGTGCAACCCCCAGCCGGCCGGCCCCTCACCACGGCAGGTAGACCCTGGACCACCACCCCCACCAACAGGGACCTGGGCCTGAACTCAAGGACCCGGGTCACAACCCAGAAGCACAGGGGTCACAAAGACGGACTGACCCAACAGACCAGCACGCCTGTCTCCACCCGCCAGCAGACCAGAGGACAAGAAGGCAGCCGGGAGGGGAGAGGAAGGAAGAACCGGAGCATCACGACCAGCACCAGGAGAGCCAACATGGCCGCCACCCACACCAGTCCGGGCTTCCTCTTAGAGACGGGGTGAGAGGCTCGGTCATCTGGGAGGAGTCGCTGCTCCTCCCCACCCAGAGGTGGCTCGAAACATCTGGTGATGATGCCTCCTGGACGCCTCCCTGGAGACGTCCTGGCCTCAGTCCCACAGAGGTCACCAACACAAGGATGGCTTGGTTCGTGGGCAAGTGTGAAAACCTTCTGAAAGGACTCAAAATCCTGGGTGGAAACTGAATTTTTTTTCTATAATTTGCATCTTAAATACGTCCATTCTTCATTTGCAGTCAGCTGTTAACAGAGCGAGCAGCTGCGGCGCTCCCTCATCGCCAGGATTGCTGCTGTCTTACCCTCTCATTTATTTACCTGGAGACGTATGGACCACATCCCAACTCCAGTCTGCAGACAAAAGCAGCCGACTTGACGGCCTGAGTCTACCCTTGAATTATCTGTAAAAAAAAAACGCATCTCGGTCTCCTCAGATTGGTGTTTTGTTATGCTCTTTGTGTAAAGGAAAATCCATCATTGTGCAGGGATGTGTGAGCGCAGCGCAGCCTCCGGGCTGCAGGCTTTGCAGCAGTGACCTTCGTCTGAGCAATTATATTTCAGAGCCGTCTAACCTGAGATGATTCCTGAGTCGGTCGCCTCGCCGTGACTCACTGACCCAAAAATAAAACACATCAGCCCGTGCAACAAGGACGGCAGCGTTCTGGATGCATTTATCACACAAACCCGTGATGGAGAGGAGCTGATGGCATGCAGCAGGATTCAAATACAAAACCTTTTTTTTTATTCTTCTATGTTAAAAGTATTATTTCTCTTTTTCTTCCCTTCGTATCTGTTTCTGAGGTGGCTAGAACATCCCTGATGGCCCAAAGAAATCCATCAAAGAAACTACTGAGAGTCAGTGGAAATGATTGTGCAAGGCTGCCCTCTAGTGGCCAAACACAGACGTGCGTTTCTTTGTTTATGACTGCCGTCACTTGACTCTCATTAGGACGGGAGGGGGCAGATTTGTGGTGTTTATGTTGATTTTATTTGTTTTTCATGTTAATATTATCTACAATAAGGCTCAATGTTACTTGATGGAGGTCATAAATAATTTACCTTTATAAATGTGTGCTTAAATGTAAGGAAGGTTCTCTTTCTGATGTCCTTTAACTGTTTTGTAGCAGTAACCGTTTTATTTCATCTTAAAACTGTTGTTTCGGTTTCTGATGTCTCATTGGCATTATACATACATTAAAGACCAATGTTTTTAAAACATTTTTTAAATCTTAGATGAGGTCCACATCTTAAGAAAAAAGCAGAATAGTGATTATCAACTCTCAGAAACCCATATTTTGTTCACAGTAGAACTAGGCTCATTTAGTCAAAATAAAGGTGAGACCTCACCTGTAGGAACATCTTGCGGCCAATGAGATTAACTGGCAACAAGTTAGGGGCATAATAGGGTATAAAAAGAGCATCTTAGAGGTAAAGATGGGCAGAGGTTGACCACTGGATCACCATTATATTCATAGTGTCATTAAAAGGATCTGAAGAAATCTCTGTGCGCTTGGGTTAAGGCGCTGTTTCCAACACAGCTGGCCATGACAACCAGAAACGCTTCCTTCTAAGCTCATTTCAGATGTGACTGTCCATGGTGCTGAATGCAGATCTCAAGTCAAGCGGGAGTGAGTATAAAAACAGGAAACAGTCCAACTTTCCACCGCTGAGCTTCACTTTGTGCTGCTAATTTCACACCATCCATCACCCAGCGGGGAACTTTGTCGAGAACTCGGCGCGACTCGTCATCTCACGCGGCCTCGCTCGTGAAGAGCGTGGGCTGTTCAGACAACAGCTCCACGCCGCTTGCAAAGCTCAGATCTGGAGTCTGTGTTTAACGTGAGCCGGGTGGACTTTAATGGTGTTTTTCCAGCTGAGTGGGCGAGCTGAAAGCTCACCAAAGGCTAAGTTGCTAATCAGGTTGATGAACATCTTTGAGAGAGAGCATGATGGGAGTTAAGACTGCATTACTCATCTACCGCTCCGCCGCTCACGTCCTAATGGGCTTTTTCTTTTTTCCCTTTAACTCGGTGTCCATCGCTACGGTAACAGATGGGTTTGACAGCAGGGGGCTAATGTTAATATTCAGCGATTGTGATGGTTGTCGAGCGCTCCGGTAGGAAGGCAGTCTGTTCCCGCTCACAGGTCCAGTCGGATCAAATGGTCAGGAAAAGTCTGAGCCGTCGATTTTACGACATTAATTGTTAGTTTGATTCTTTTTTTCTTTGTTGTTTTAACCAGGAAGGTGAGCAAGAGTGAAAAACCAAGCATCGTCTTTAATATTTCAAAGATGATACGTTTAGACCACGTTACTGGATGGGAGTTAACCTGGAGGGGTCAAAAAGGGCGGAGCTAAATTAATCACGATGAAAGAAGAGTCCCGCCAAACTGAATTGTGGGTTATTTGCATCAAACAGTTGGAGATTTCAGCTTCTGATGCGTCAGCGTCTACGTGGAGGCGGGAAAGTTTTAAAGAACCGTTATTTCTGGTGTGATGAGAACATGTCGGAGGCACCGCCCACTGAGCGTTGAACCGTGATCTGGAGCGGATCCTTTCTGGATCCCGCCGGGACCCTCAATCAGCTAGTCCTCAACGCCAGCTGGGTTTAACCCCGCAGCCGTCGGGTGGAGTCCCTGACGGAGGTCCTGGTGAAGCTCGGTTCAGATGTTTCAGTGGTGACACTTGAAATGAGGATCTATCGGATCAGAATTAACGTAAAATAATATTAACGAGCCTTTTCAGTTGCAGTTAGCTATTTTAGATTAACTAAATCATAATGCTGATTAATGTTACTTTACACTCATTCTGATCAAATCAATCATCCTCGCTTGAGTCGCGATCAGCTCTCTGACGTGCACGTACTTTAAACTTGAGTTGAACGCAGAGTCATGGTTGAAGCCAGCCCTGGTGGTCAGTGCAGGAACTGCAATCTTTTTACTTCCGTGTTGGCTTCACCGCTTTTGTTTGACCACTTGAGACCTTTCTGTCCTTTCTGTCCATCATCCAGAGCCCCAATAATTGACCTTCCTATTGATTATACATGTATTTAAGGCCATGAACACATATAAAGATAGAAATTGTCCTCTAGAATGTGAGTAGATGTATTTTAATTTATAATTTAGACGTTTGTTGTTGTATTAATCAGTAACAAACAAACGACCAAATACTGTTTTATAAAATCATCTTTGAGCTGTAGGTCTGGCCGCAGAAATAAACAGTTTTATATGTTTAGAAATATGTGCAGGATGAATAAAAGAGAATCTGAGCAGATGATCAGAAGCGAAGCTCTCCAAATGAGCGTATGGCGATCGATGAAGGTCTTTTCATTTTAAAGCGAAGGCTTGTTGCTTCTACGACTGACTCACAGCAAGTTCCAGCGTACGAACACTCCCACTCATCTGACCCTGAGCAAATGGGACTTAACGGAGATGTATATAATAAAAACGTCCCAGAATAACAAGTTACTTAGCAACAACCGGCATTTACAGCAGCAAGTGAAAATTATAAGGCGGAGAGGGAGAGATAATGAGGAGATAAGTCGCTCTTCACATTTCCTTCATTTGTTATTAACAGACTCTGTTTGCTGTGGAGACGCTGAAATAGGAAGAAAATATGCAGCTTTGTGGATTTAATACACAAACCAAGTGGGTTTTAAATGAAATAGATCGTCTGGACCTTTCGTGGTTCATTTGAAGCCTCATTTTCCAACTAAAATCAAACATCAGACGTGAATTATTTCAGATTTGCACTTGATGAGCTCCAGTTATCTGACTTTCACACAATTGGCTCGATTAATTGTTTTGATTTAAAACCTGTGAACGCGAAAGGAGCCTGAATTAAGATAAACCACCAATTAAATCCTTTTATAAGGTAAAAATTAAAAATCCATCTCGGTTCAGCTTCTAAATCAGGAGTATTTTCTTTCCTCATCTGTTATGCTGCCAAATAAAATGAGACAAGAGTCTCACGAGGCTTGATTTTCCCCCAAATTGATGCTTTAATCAATATTAGAAAAACTGCCGGAGGACAGAAATGTTTAAGTGCCAGTTTTGTTTGATTTTAAAAAGAACTGAATATTGATTGCTTTAAAATGCTTTAAAATTAACAGCCAACAAGCAAACTCGGAAAAAAAAACTAATAAAAACCACTCTTATCCATATCAATTAAAATATGCGTCCGTGCAGCTTTTCAGGACACGCAGCACAGCTTTTAAAGTCAAGTATCTGAGTGGAAGTTTTCTTTTAGTTCCTGAAGATAATTTCTGTTATTTTAACAAATTCGTCCCGGTGTAGAAGAAGAACTGGACAAGCGCGCTATGACATCATCCATGGCTTTCCTGAAAAGCGTTTTTGCACGATGTCACGTTGTAAACAGGAGAAACAAAGACCTGGGACGCCGGCTGGGACACGTCCACCTAATCCCAGTCAAAGTTAGCCATTTTAGCTAGCGCAGCTTATCCAAAACTATAATGCTAACTAGTATTACTGTTCATTAATTCTACTCTAATCTGTTTGAACATCCTTATTTCAAGTGTCGACATTCAAAATGAGTGCTGCCAGAGCTTGCTGGGACCTGAAATGATCCTCCGTGGGTTCCCACCCCTTCATTAGATCCCCAGCAGAGGCGCTGTGGAGCTGCAGGAGAATATTCACTCCTCGCGTTTGAAACTTTATTTAAATGGCATTTATTAGACGCTCTGGTTACACGAGCTGCCTGCTGCTTAGCTACGCTTCATCCTTGGACCAAGCGGCAACCATCTAACTTCCAGGTTGAGGCTCATGAGGAACTACAATCGGTTGTATTTCCTCGACTGACCACTAGAGGGTGGCTGCAAAAGTGAGTCAGTCTCCAGTAACGTCCATGTTAAAACATCCGACTTTAGAGCAGAAATAAACATAATTACAGCCTGGTTCAAAAACCGTTTTGGTCTCAATCGTTTGATTTCACATCCATGACAACTCAGATGGGGGTGGATTATTTTTGGACCACGCCAGGACAGTTTATAAATTCATTTCTAATATGATTGATTGACAGTCAGCTCTTAAAATGGCGAGCTGTTATCACTTCCTGAGCCTTAATCATTACCACGCTTAGCTTCACCTGAACCAGAACAAAAAAGGTGTAAATATGTTTATTTCTGGCACAGTTGGACATATGAACAGCTGATGTAGACTCACATCTGGATCCAGCCCCTAGTGGTCAGTGGAGGAACTGCAGTAAAAATCAAACACAACATGTGGTAGATGTTAGTTTTATTTTGAAGGGATCGAAGGGAATGGTTGGTTTTTTATTATTCGAAGGGAATAATAAAAAACTTAAAAAGAACGGAAACAAACGGATGAAAACTTGGGTCTTTGTTTTGGTAAGCTGGGTCATTCCTCCATTCTTCCCTCCAGCCTCAAACCTCACGTTTATGCCTTTTAAACTAGTCACCAGAATATTTCAAAAGGCCATAAAACTGTTTTCTTACAGAAAAAAATAGTAATTTCCCAGAAAATAAACTAATAGACGGCGTTTCATGAAAGTTTTACCAACTGTCAAGATTGTCTTTAACTTACAGCAATTACAGCTCACAAAGTTTATCCTCATTAATAATTACTGGAGCTTCTCTAAAGACTTTAACCATCTTTAATTATACGTATTTATATGTTTGTTTGTGTATGTTTACGGCGGCTGCAGTTCAAACCTTGAGGGAATGGTACACTTCTTTAGAAGTTGAAATTTTATGCAAAAAAAAAAATCCAGGAAATATAAGCTGAATTAATCTGAAAGTTGCTCCATTTTTTTTAACCAAGTTACTGAGAAAAAATAATGCAAAAACATTGTTTACCCAATAAAAGAATGATCTGGAGTTAAACCAACCTTAGGTCTAGTATTATTATTGTTATTAGTAAAAAGTGTGTAAACTTTCATTATGGACTAAAATAACGTGAGCCATTCAGGGTGAAAATAGAGATGTGTTTGCAGAAAAAAGATGCTTGAAAACGAACCAACATCAAAATAAAGCGCCACTTTAAGCTTCTGGCAAGACTCAAAAATGTGGATCCACAGATCGACTTGATCTCCGCTTCAACAACAGTATTCAGGTCAGGTCTTTAAACGATGCTCAACTGGTACCGGGAACTAAAGTGGTACCAGGAACCTAAACTGGTACCAGAAACCATAAGTGGTACCAGGAACCTAAAC
>JAOWBL010000012.1:108301-249048 GCA_028564865.1 Zenarchopterus dispar | reverse complement strand
TGGTAACAGAAAGCATAAGTGGTACCAGGAACCTAAACTAGTACCGGGAACCATAAGTGGTACCAGGAACCTAAACTAGTACCGGGAACCATAAGTGGTACCAGGAACCTAAACTGGTACCGGAAACCATAAGTGGTACCAGGAACCTAATCTGGTAACAGAAAGCATAAGTGGTACCAGGAACCTAAACTAGTACCGGGAACCATAAGTGGTACCAGGAACCTAAACTGGTACCGGGAACCATAAGTGGTACCTGGTACCAGGAACATTTCACTACTGGCAGCAGACTAAGTAGGTTTTTTCTTGACACATTTTTACCTGAAAGGTGAAATGTGTTTATGAAGATTTCAACACTTTACAAGTTCTTCTAAAATGATTTTTTTTTTTTAAAGTCCAGGTCATCGTTTTTGCTTCGGAGAGATTATTTTGAGTAGCTTTAGATAAAAAAAAGTTCACTTTTATGAAAGGTGGTAAACGATAAAGTCCGCTGGGTTTTCTTCCATTTAAGTCGCAGTATAAGCCTCGCTTTATCTTTCAAAGTTTTAGTTTTATCACTTCACCTCAAAAGTGGAGGTCACAAAAATTAAAAAGTGATGTACAATCTTTAAAAGGGAAAAACTAAATAAATGAAACCCCCGCAGGATCAATAAAGTACGTGCCAATGAAGCATTAAAAGTGCTGACAAAGTAATTAAGGATAGTCTCAAACTGTCAACGAAATTGATGAAACTCTCGCTTTACTTGTCACCAAAAAGCAGTTTTGTGCCAAGTGAAGTTAAAGTGCCATGTGGTGCCATTTTTCACCATCTGAAACCTTAAATAAATAAATAAGTCAGGGCGTAACTTTTTAAATCTCACGGCCATGAACTCCATCAATGTTTGTTTGGGTAAACAGAGCAGGATCTTCATCATCAGCTTCATTATAATCATTTATTTCTAGACCTTGACACAACAAAGACCAGAGAAAAAGTGCCCTTTTAAACTAAAATGAGTGCATATTTAGCAGGTTTACCCTCAGGAGGCTGATTTTTTTCTTTATTTTTTTAACTCGACTCAGGCAGCTAGTTATTTCCTCCCAAACAAGCCGTGTCCTACAAGCTGTGGTGGACCACCGTCTCAGCCTCCATCGTGTTCAGCGAGAAGTCAGGCTCCATCACACATCTCCAGTCAAACAAACAAACAAACAAACAAACGGACCTGTAGTTCCTCATCTGGCCACTGGGGGCTGTCTCAACCGCTCCAGTTTAAAAGCTCAGCTGCTCTTCTGGATCAGCTGATGGAACCAGGATCTTCACCACATCATGCCAGTTTATCATTCACAGTTTCTCCTAAAAATACATTTTTCCTTCTGTCTGGATCAGGAAAGAAAAAAAGTAGGATTTTTTTTGTTTTGTTTTAACCCTACAAGGAGTTTCTGAGACTTCTCTACAGCCCCCATAATCAAAACAAACAGTTTTCTACTGTAAACAAAAATAAATAAAAACTCGTCTGTCTGGTGAGAGATGTTTTGAAACTTTGTGGATTAAAGTAGCACAGCTCAGGCCACGGGAGTCCCAGCAGACAATATCAGAACCAGCCTGAAAAAATCTGAAAAAATACTTGGAGGAGGATGAAAAAAAAAGAGAAAAGTGACATTTCTTTGCATAAGTTGTGCCTCTTATCAAAGCTGCCTCCTGCCAGATTACTGCCGTCCGGCTGCCGGGATTATGCTCCGCCGGGCTGTCGCTCGCCCTGTCTGAGGGATCGGCTCGCAGCTCAGAACCGCTTTGCATAAACTGCAAGTGATAATGAAGCGCTTTAATCTTGGAGCTTTTAGCTGCCACTGTTTTTTTTTTTTCTGGTTCAGAATATCAACGACTGAAACACGGGGAGGTCACCGAAGATGAGTGTTGATCCAAGAACAAAAGTTAAATAACTGATACAACTGAATTTCATTTATGCTCCGTTAGGTCTTTATTTAAAATCACAAATGACTTGTTTTTGGGGGGGAGCCCCCTGGTGGTCAATCTATAAACTGCAACTTTTCCTAAACCCGGGTCGAGCCTCTCCAGTAATGAAGACGTTGGTGTTCAGTCTGAAGAAGTTTTTACATATTTTAAGCCTGATTCTCCAACACCAGTAACATCTAGCCCAGAAGTCGGCAAGACACGGCACCAGGACCAGACGTAGCCCCCCCGGACCTCCTCAGACACCCCAACATGTGATGTCTACACATGAAGACCCCTGAGGAGGTTTAAAAACAGAACAGAAATGAGAAGCCAAACATCACACATCAGTGGTTTGGGTTTATGGAAACAGAGTTTAGGCTTGACAGTGGCGCTGCTCCTGACGACGTCAGAGCTCCACTTTTTCTGTCAGAACCACAACCGGATGCTTCAAAAAAAGAGGAAAAAATGATCACAAGTCCTGATTCTGGAGCAAGCTTGATCAGTCGAGGGACTCTGGTGAGGGAAGAGATCACCATTTTTTCATAACCAACCTGTTCTTGACATGAAAAGGTGAAAAAAAGTCCTGAAAATTAAAAAAATTAGAAGAATTTTCTTGTAAATCTGTGAAATATTTGAGAATTAGCAAAAGAGACGACTAGAATCTGCTGCATGAAAAACAGAAAAGGCTTTCGTCTGAAACGCTGAGCTATAAAAACATTTTCTTCATGAATTTATAATCTTGTTTTCTCTTCTCATCTTAAAGGGTAAAATGTTTATTTTTGAAACAGATGATCGTTTAAAAAAAAAACAAACAAACTAGCTAAAACCTCCTGCGACATCACCCGCAGGTTTCTTCTCTTTAAGGGACTGCCTAGACGCCATCTTCCAGCAGGGGGCGGTAGCTGCCAACAGCTAACGTCCCCTTCCAGGTGGACCCAGAACAAAACACGGCGGTCTGTCAATAAAATTAACGCTACAATAAAACAAACTCTGTAAAAGTTGGATGAGGAGCTTTATCTCAGCTCAGAAGTCAAAACAGTCCGAAACGCAGAGCAGCAAACGTGACTGCCAATCAAACGTCCACGCTGCAGCTAACAGATCAGTTTGTCTTTCTGTATTTGATGTTACATTAAATTTCACCCCCTGCCGTCGTCATGGACATGAAATCTATCGATGGAGACCAGAATCATTATTTTACAAGTATGTTTGAGATGAAGTTGAATGTTTCAGCCCCCTAGTGGTCATTTCAGGAACTGCAGTTTTCCCGATTTTAGTCTTGGCGTCAGCTCCGAAAATTGGATGCGACTTCTTGAGTTCAGCAGTGGAAAATGGCATCAAAATGGTCAGCTTCAGGTTTTCAAATCGATAATAAAAATCACGATAACATCAGCTTTTGAAAGGTAAAAATATACAGCTTGTTTTATCTGTCAAGATACGCTTGTAATGAAGCCAAAATGCAACAAAAAAGTTCCTATTCTGCTTTTAAAATTCAATTTTAAAAGGAGAGAAAGTAAAGATTTTCAGCCTTTTTGCTGGAAAAAAAAACAGAAGCTGTGATGAATTAAAAAACGACTTGAAGGCAAAACTGGAAAGATGAAAGGGAGCGTGATAAGTGCATTTATGGAAACAGGGATGGGATTAAAAGACAATTCGTGACAGATCTTTTTTTTTTCTTTAAAAAAAACAGCAATTTGAGAAATAGGTTCTTTAGGGAAAAATGGAGGTTTGAGTTTTGGTTAAGTTTAATTTTCTGCATTTGAGCAGATGCACATGAGATGTTTTTGAGAGAGAAGAAAGCTGAGGGTTGATCTTCTGAAGGCGGTCGGCGATGAGGCGCCGCCGCCTCAAGACGGCGTGGAAAACCCGAAGTAAAGCCGCCAGTTTTACACCCTGGCAGCTGAAATAAACAGCTTTTCTCTGTCACATGATTTCAAAAAAAGAAAGTGTGAAAACTCTGAGGACTGAAGGAAGACGGAGAATGGACCGGAACCGGTCCGGATGGGTCCTACCTTGGTGTCTTTGCTGGACTGGTACTCGATCTGGTGCGAGACGGATGCAGTTTGGTTCATCTCTGCTCCTGGGAGAGCCCCTCCGGCGACGGCGACGCAGCGCTGAAAAGCCTTGACGGCGTGGACAAGTTTCCTCCTCCGTCCTCCAGCAGGAGCTGAGGAGACGTGACGGCTGCAGAGCTCCGGCGCCTCAACGCAGCTCCTCCTCGCCGCTACCCAGGCTTCACAAGATGCAACACATTTGGACACATAATCTGTTTCCCCCCTCCTTTGTTTTCCTCTCTCTGGCTCTTAATGATCTCCACACATTTACATGCACCCCCCCACCTCCGTCTTCCCTCCTCTGCTTCCCTTTCTGCATCTTCTGCTTCACATGCGGCTGACAGACAGTTCATAAACCAGGATGTTTGCCAATGCCTCCCACATACGAAGACGTTTCTTGATCAGAATGCAAATCCTGCTGCAGGCGAGGTTTTTGCAGGTTCTGGACGTGCGCTGACAAACGGATGCATGTGGAGATGAGACCTTTGACCCTTCAGGAGCTGCCTGATGTTGGTCTTTCTTGCTCTTGAAAAAGCTGAGAGACACATTTTAAAACAAATTTCTTTTTTTTTTTGTTTCCACACACTTCTCCAGTGACTTCGCCTGTCAAGGTTGTTTTCAGGCTGCCACAAAAAAGCAGCGAACCGTCACTCCTCCAGTGGAAATCGCACCTCAAACCCACATGTTCGTGTCTGAAAAACATCCAGCGTCTCAGAAGAACCGAGAGATTTCATCAAAAAAAGCGACACCGGCCTGTCCTCCTGGTGTCATTTTATCATTTTGATTTAAATATTAGAGATCTGTCCACTGGGGCGAGAAAGTTCAGGTGGAGGTCGTCCCGGCTCATACCTGCGCTCGATTTCTTGTTATTCATTACAGCACGCTGCCGTCGGCATTAAAAATGTACAACCCTGATTCATATTTGATGATCCGGCCATTTGTCCGCGCCACAAACCACATTTATCGTCCACGATCGTCGCTCTCCTATCGTTAAAAAACTCACCATTTGCTCCTGGATTCCCGTCCACATCACATCGAAAGTGAAAGTCTGAAGCGATGCTTCCCTGCAGTTTCCAGCAAAGGCCTTTATACCGGAACACGCTCGGGATTGTAGGCTTTGTTTTTGGTTCAAAACTTCAAATGATACATTTATTCAATTCGATCTGTTCAGCTGCTCCTGATGTGGCAGCAGATCGACACATTTAAGCGTTTTAACATAAGAGACTGCAGAACAAGACCCCTAGTGGCCAAATGATGAACTGCAACATTTATTTTAATTGAAGGTTTTAATGTTTTCACTTGGTGAACTTTGGTAAACCTTTAAACATTTCTAACCCTCCGCAGCAACACAAAAGGACACAGATTTTTATTTAAACACAGTATTATTACATATTTTAAAAGGAGTACTTTAAGAATAGTAAGTATGTGTTATTAAAGTAGTATTAGGAGCTGTGATGCTTCTGTTATCATGGTAAAAGTAGAACATAACATTTTTTATTCATGTTGTTGGAGCTGTCAGTAGTTTCTAAATACTTCCACAAATCTGAACTAGTTTATTTTATTTATTTCCTTTGATCATTTTTATTGATTTTTGTGACATTTTAGTGTTTGTTTTTTAATTTAAGAATTAATTAAAATTTCTAAGTCTCTCGTGCAGTGTTTTGGAGTGTGCACGTCGAGGGATGAGGGGCCTCAAACCAGAATCTCTCCCAGGGCACCAAAATCGCTGGAGACGGCCCTGCAGGCAACGTTTCCAAGAAAAGGATATTTAAAACCACCTTTATTAGTTAGCTAGATTTAGATTCATGTAGATATCTGGAATTAGACATTAAACCTGGTGCTAACGTCGGTATTTCACTCCCTTATTAAATTTCTGCCTCACTGTTGGAATTAAGTTGCTTATTTAAGTTTGAATATTTAAACGTCTGCTCTTCAAACCGAGCCATTAACTGCATTTTTATCATCTTTACATCTTGAGTTCAGTTTGAGTTCATCAATCATAATTTAATGGTTTCATTGTGAGGAAAAGCCGGCTCTGCTGCTGGGATGACTCGAGAACATGTAATTAAAGGCTCACAAGTTGGCCGGATCATGAAACCAGCAGAAGTTCCCTGAAGATGTTGTGGTCTTGACGAAGCCGGCGGCGTTGATGATGTGCAGATGCAGACTGGAACGTAAACCTGCTCCGTGTTGAGATCCAGCATCCATCCCTCGGATTAAACTCGCCATTTATCTTCAGAACTCTTCATTTATCACAAGCTGCAGGAAAAATGGCTCATTTTTCACTTCTTTTTTTGCTAAAAAAAATTTGAAGAAAAAAGGAAAGAAATGGGAACATAAATGTGTTTATTTAGAGCAGCTGTGGAGGAGGCGAGAGTAATAAAAAATCCACTTCACACTTTTCTGAAGCTGAGTGGGGCGTAATGAGCCACGTTTACCGTCCTGACAGGAAAAATCACTCCAGCGCTTTTCCCCTCTAAATTAACGTGCACAACTTCATGGAAACGTGCACTTCTCCTGAAGCCTGATGTCCTGTGGTTCCTGATGTTCAGCAGCTTTTTTGTTTGTTTGTTTATTTCTGGTTTTGTTCTTTGTTTTTCTTTTTTCATGGTGAGTCATTTTTGTTAGTTTCTGAGTTGCTCGTTTGTGTTTGATTTCTGACCCTTTTGTGGTTATTTTGTATCTTTTTTTCATGATTTTTTAATATTTTTGTCATCGATTGTTGTTGTTTAACAAGCTTTTGTGGCTGATCAACACAATAACAGACGATTCCTGCTTTTTAACATGTTGAAGTCTTACAGCTCGCAACTTTGACATTACATCGAGTTTTATTTGTATTTTTATGGTAATTTTGTCTCTTTGAGGTTGCTTTTCTTCACTTTGATGCTTTCGCTTTGATCTTTTAGGCTTTTTTCATTTCCATGTTTTTTCTTTAATTATGTGTTTTGCTTTTGATCAATTTTTGCTCATTTTGGGCCTTTTTGGCTGTGTTTATTTCTTGTTGTTTTGTGGTTGTCTGCAGTCATTCTCGGCCTGTTTTGTCTTGTTTGGAGGCTTGTCTCCATGTTGCGTGCCTGTTGTCTCCGTGTATCGGTACTCGTATCATGTTATCATCCCATAATGCCTTTGTGGTGCTTCTCGGTCTCTTTACGAGTCTTTGAAGTCATTTTGTGTGTCTATCTGCGAAGTGCTTCTGGCTCATAGACGAAGGCTTAATTTATGTGTTTAGTTCCCCGTGGAGACGAGGAGACGCCGTCTGTCTCCTGTTCAAAGCTTCCTGTCACAGCAGATCCAGGCCGTCTCCTCTCCGCACTGATGTGGATGTAAATCTGCCTCTGCACACTCCCATCCACTCATCGCTGCAGAAAGCCTCCGATTTAGAGCCGTGATGTTGTAAAACACTCTGAAAGTGTCACTAATGCCTCCACTGAAACACTCCTGCCCCGTGGAGGAACTCGGCTTTGTTTTTTGTCACTTCCTGTGTGTCAGCAGAAAAGTTCCCAGACTGAAGTTTAACGCCTGGACGTGCTTGTTTGTGGAGGAAACGTGGTGGTGGTGATGAAGCAGCGTTTGTATTGACGTGTGTTACTGGGAGATGTTAGGATGTGATGCTGGAGCGCTGATGTGGGTGTAGAAGGCCATTAAAGACTTGAGTGGAGTGATAAAACCGAACATTAAGACGTTTGCTGCTCTAACTCCTTTCTTCTGAGTTTAATAGCGCCTGTGGGTCCTCCTGCATGGATTCAAGTGCTTTGTTTAAAAGGTGGACTCCAGCGTTGTTCTGTTACACCAGTGAACCGCTGCGTCAGCTGAAATAACTCCTGGTGCAGAGAAGTTCAGGGTGAAGCTCTGGAGACGTCGTCACGCAGTGGAAGGAGGACTTCAAAGATCTGCTCAGTCCCACCCACACGTCTCCCACAAAGACTGCAGGAAGTAGCTTCGTCAGAAACCTCCACACCACCAGGTCTCCAGGGGTGGATGAGGTTAGCTCTGAGTTCCTCCAGGCTTCGGATGCTGTGGGGCTCTGTGGGTTGACATGGCGTGGGCATCAGGGATCTGTTCAGAGATCTGTTCAGGTGAGCTTCAGAAGAGAATCCAGCTGTTAGCTGAACTTTAAGTTCAGGATACGTCGAGTCCTACTGAGCTCACCCAGGAGTGGACCAGGAGTGGACCAGGAGAAGATCACGGGAGGTGTTCCAGGACTCTGGATCGTCGGGTTCATTCCTGCAGGTCATTCGGCTGGACTCCATCAGGTCGGCTCTTTAGCATCGATTGTCTTCACAACTTTGATGGACAGGACTTCTGGGTGGATCCAGAAAGCACAAGAAGTTCTGTTTGGTGACCTCAGGGTTGGACTTCTGCTTTTTGCAGATGATGTGGTTCTGTTCGCGTGGTCCAAGTGGGAAGTGTTGGGGTTGAGAATTTGGACTCGGGTAAACGTGGAAGACCCTCCCCAGGTCCTGAGTGGAGTGGAGGAGGTGATTTCAGTGTTGATGAGTGAGGGAAGAACGACAGGAACCCGGTGAGGTGACCTCGGTACCGGTGAAGAGAGAGCACATCAGGAATCTGAGATGCCTTCAGCTGTTCGGCGGTGAAAAGCTGAGCATCAGTTCACTCATTTATTTCTGTTTTGTTTATCTGAAGACATCTGGGGCTGTTTTAATCATTAAAAACAAACAACAGCATTTATTAGACATGTTTATGTTGTGTCCACACCACAGTATTTAAAGCAGAGAAAAATAAATACATAAAAGTAGTCCGTCGTAATAGATTATTTTCTTTGATGACTTTCAGTGAACAGTAAACATTTTATGACTCCACATCCATAAAATGGAACAAACACACTTGTTTGTGATTATTGATTAAAACTTCACATGTCAAACAGCCGCTGAGGCACCTGACGAGTCGGAGATCCACCTGAGAGGAAACCACTTCCTGTTTCCTTAAAGTGGAACAATGTCGTGAACACGTTAACAGGAGGTTTGATAACCGATCATTACGATTAGTTTTATCTTATTTATTAGTTCACCTGGTTTAAACGTTTTTCCACACCTCACTGAGAATGCTTGTCTTTACATTGTCAATAACAGTCAGAAGTTAATCAATAATGAATCAAAATAACCCGGCCCCAGCTCTGTTTCCTGGCAGGATTTATCCAGGAAGTGATAAAGAACAAAATAACATTCAGGTTATTCAAGTTTACTTGAAAAACAAAAATACAGGAAAAACCATAAACTCTGTAAAGAAGTGGACACGCCCACTGTGACATCACCTGTGGGTTTTCTGATAAAATGGCCTCTGAAGCCCATTTTTTGGGACTCTACACGACACACTGGCCGGAGTTGACTCCAGTTTATCCAAAAATGAGCAAGTGGGCGGAGTTATCAAAGTTATCCCAAACTAGCCAACCATTCATTCATTCTCAGCGAGTCCGTTTCTCTTGTTTACGGAGGTCCCCACCAGTCCAGCCAGCAAGGACCACCCGAGCTCCAGGTGACCCTCGGGGACCCTCAGCTAAGCACCGAAATGACTAAGTAGGACTCCATAAACTGCATTACAGCTGTCACTCATGAAGACACGCCCCCAACTACTCATAAATATGTAGATTTATCTCATATTGCCTGATGCAGTATGTATTATGTCTAAATTAGCCCCATTTTGGTCCTACTTCCATGTTGGCTTTAAAACCAGATGATGACCTTAATCAAGAACAAATGCACTGTTTTTTAAGTTTAAACTTTGACCTTAAAGCTCTGGGTTGTTTTCCAAAGAAAGGAAAAGTGGAATTACAGATCAAAAGTAGAAACAGAGTTAAACCTAACTTGAACCCAAGCCAACCAGCCGAAGGTCCTCTGGGGGAGAAGAACGAGCTCGTGGAGGTTCCAGCCGTGACTTTCCTTTATCGAATCATCCAACCCCAGATTCTCCTTTCTTCTGCATCTTGAGCGTCCAGATCCTCCAGACTGGAGGAGCTTCCTATCTGCTGAAACATGAAGCTGCTGCTTCCACCAGTCACAACCTCGCGGAGTCTCCAGACCACCGTGACGAGTGTGGAAGCAGCGGGTTTCCTGCCTCATCTTCTCTGTTTTCTGGAGCCCACCCTCCAGCAGATGGCTGTGGAGGAGGATCCACCAGCTCCTCCCGGCCTACTGGATCTCCTCTGCTATCGTGCTCTTCATGTGTCCGATGCAAGCTGGATCTCCTGGGTGCAGGAACAGGTGGTTTGGTACCTCTGAAGCTGGACCTAGGAGCCTTCTTCTCCAAACCGCCAACCCCAGCTGAAGGTGGATGTCCAAAAGCAGGCGGGGGCTCCTCTGAACTTCTCGCTTCCTTGATGGTGTTCAGCCTACCCATGACTGAGCGGGAGGAGGACCGTGGAGATACAGCAGAAGACTGGAAGCGATCCACCTCCAGACCAGCTAACCCCAAAGAGAAGGTTGAGTGTTGAAACAGCAGCATCATAAAAAGAAATTAAATAAATAAAGTGAGAAAAGTCACCATGACTTCGTCTTCTGAGGGAAAGAGCAGAATCCAGATTTCCTCCGGGCTGGAGGGAGAAGTACTTCTGAGCTTTGGAGATGTTCTGCTGCGGCTGAAAGAGGAAGAAACTTAGAAACTGGCTTCATGGGAAGTTATTTTTTTTAAAAACAGCCAAACCTTCACCTGATCACGGAAACTTCCAGGACGAAGGCTCGTCCTGACGCTGGCGTGGCGGCGAATCAGAATCTCTCTGGCTCGGCTGTTGTCAGGCAGGTTGTATTTACTGGTGTAAGCCGTCGCCTGGGAAACATGGACAAATATTAATAATAGAATGAATGAGTCGTTATTAACCCCCAACGAAGCGGTATTTACTCTTAAATGGCGTTTTTGACGTATCACAGCTTAATTAGTGTCTGTTTTCCTCTGAAAAATGGGAAACTGGAGGTGGAAGTCATCCAGATGAACTTTCCATTTTTGGACAGACAAAAACGACCCCCCCTCTCCCCCAGAGTTGATGTAACAGTCAGCATCCCTGCGGGGCGAGTCTCGTACCCTGTGTCGGATCTTGTACATGTTCTTCGACAGGATGTTGTGCATTTTTCTCACGTCAGCGGCCAGAAACTTCTTCTTCGGTCGAGACGCCTCCATTTTCTCATCGCTGGCAAAGAACAGAAAATGAGAACATGAAAATACAATCCTTTGTCATTACTCAAGATGATATTTTCCTCCTGATGGAAAACGACTTCATCAGCAGCAGCTAGATTCGATTAAGTCTGAGCGTTTGCTGCATTTGGCTGAGACACTAATGACCGCTGGAGAAAGACTTCTTCTGAAGTCATTTCACTGAGACATGTGGGACGTGTTCACTTACTGCAGAGAAACAATAGATGGCGCTGCGCTGATGTCGCCCATGCGCGTGTCCAGCAACTCAAAGGCACTTTGCAGCTCCAGCTTCTTGTACAGAGACACGATGCTGGACTCCGCTCGGTTGTCTCTCAGCAGGATTCGCCTCAAAAAGCGATCGTTGAACTTTTTGAATCTTTAATGCAAATAAATAAATAAAAATAAAAACACTGCAACAAATCATGGAACTTTGTGCAGCTTCTTGTTGGAAATACTTGTCTTTCCAGTAGTGGTGACTCCATTGTCCACACAGGTCCTCAATGCCACTGACAGTGTGCTCTATAACCTGGAGAAAACACACAACAAGCGTTTTACCAACTATGGTCACAGCAAAGGAAGTAGCAAATGAAATCTGACACTTACTCTGCTGTGAATCGCCACATTGATGCTTTTGAGATCTTTGTTTGTCTTCCTGATGTTGATATACTCCACTATGGGACGGATGCTGATGCCCTGGAGAGAAAATAGATCAGCGCAAAGGTCATGTTGGTATATGAACACTTCATGAGGTATAAAACAAGTTAAAAGGATATTAAAATAGAATCCCCCACTGTTTTTTTTTTTTTTTCAAATTTTATCATTACTTCGTGATTAAAAGCATGAGAAAATGCAGTTTTACTAGACTGTTACTACGTGATGTGTGCTCAGAATCGCCACCAGAGGGCGCACAGCGTTCCGGAAGTGCATTAAACCCGCGGGAGGCAGACAGCAGAATAAATTCATTCAGCGTTCGCGTCTCCTGACTTTGTTTTGGTGCTAACAGGTGGGTGTAGTCCTCAAATATTTGCCAGATCGTGGTAGAACAACCATCAAGAGTGGGGAAAAAACATACAGCGTTGACCTGTGGTGTGTTTCAATAGTTAAAGTGGTCAGAATACGTACTGTGTTAAATCATGCTAAGCTAACGAACTTTATGCTAACAGTTGAGGTAGCTAACAGTAGAGCAGGTAGGATAAACAGACACAAACTGAGTTTTATGCTTTAAGTTTTGTACTGAATACATGTTTAAAATAGCTCTTGTATTTGTACATTTAGTGACATTAATCTGGTTGTGTTTCTGAATGAGCTTGGAAGAGATTGTGAAAAGGTTTTGGTGAGCTGTTGAAGCAGAAGAAAACCTGCAGCAGGTTGGTGAAGAGCTCGTGTCTTCTGCCTCTCTGTTTTGGTGCTAACAGGATTTCATTACCTCCTGACCCCTGCCAGGTCAGGGGGCCAACAAGGACCCCTGACCCCTGCCAGGTCAGGGGGCCAACAAGGACCCCTGAAGGTTAGAAACACTAAAATTCATGAGGGTAGACTCTCTAACAATGGAGGGAAAAAAAGTGAAATGATGCTTAAAGGATGATTATTTTGCTCCTTGGCTGTAATTTAAATAAAGAAAAGGGAGAAGTTGAGTTTCCAGCCCACCTGTATGAAGACGGTGAATACGATGATGGCGATTGACGCAGTGACAAACAGGTTCTTCCTGTTGATGTTATCCGACAAAGTAAAGACCAGAGCGAAGCAGACTGCCCCTCGCAGGCCTCCGTAGGCCAGGCTGAACTGGTCCTTGAAACTGAACTGGATCGTACGGAATGGGTTGATGATCTGGGTCAGCACCAGGATCCCTGCAGAGGACAAGCGTCAGAGACATGGACGCCACATGGCGTCCATGTCTCTGATGGCGAGAGTCGGGTCCCTTACCGATCACCCGCCACAAGAAGGCGAACAGGAGCGTAAACAGGACGTACGCCCAGTTCCACTCGTGTTCCGTCGTTATGGTAACCACACCCAGGAAAAAGAAGATGAGGGTTTCGGAGATGGTGGCCAGCATCTTGACAACATGACGAATAGTGGTGCAAGATCTCTGCGATACATTCTCCTCCACGTAATACTTCATGGTTATGGCACATATTATAATTCTGAATGGACGACAGAAGAAAAGACACATGTGGGACAATCGGAGACAGTGATTAGACTAGTACAAGTACAGAAGCTTGTTAACAGATAGCCAGGACATGCTACTGTGAAGGAGCGTCGCTGCTTTCAGGGGTGGAATCAGCTCCAACTTCAACTTCCTCTTTTAATTTGGAGATTTTTATTGGGATTTTCTCTTTCTCTGTTTTTAATTTATGTCTGGCTTTCATTATTCTCATAAATTTGATTTTCTCCACTATTCATTTCCTGTTTTACTCTTTAACTGCTGCATGATTGATTTTAGAGCTCTTTGAGTTTATTTAATGTTACTAGAAGTGACTCAGAAATCCCGTGGTAGCAGCTGATAAAGGTGTTAAAATGAACGTTGACAGGTCAGATTTGTTCTGGTTGGGACTGTTGTCAGGACTGTGTTTATGCCTCTCGCTTGACTAGATTTTTACTAACGACTGCTTTGGTCATCTCATTTCCTCGCGGTTTCACACCTGCAGCCCTGATTTTCACCGTGTGGGAGTCATGAAGGTGTTTGATGTTGTCGTATGATGTCACAGGAGCGAGGTTGGTGCACAAAGATCAGGCGAGCGGAGGGAAGCTACTGTTCACATGAAGCATGATTTAAAAGTGTAGTTTGTGTGTGTTTCCAGCGGTGTTGTCGGTAACTATGGTGATCCAGGGAAGAAACAGTAGTTAAACCCCTCGCTGTCATCGGGGTTGTGTTTTTGCTTCTCTTACGCCATGACGCTGGAGATGGCGAACAGCTCAGCCACCAGGTACGCCAGGTAGCTGTACATGAAGATGAAGAGGGGCTCGATCTCTCGGACCTTGTTTGTGAAGCGTGAGGTGAACGCTGCCACGAAGCCGAACAGGAGGCCGTACAGGACGCCGCCCACCCCCACCACGAAGAACCGGGCCACTCCTAGGAACACGTCGGTGGACTCCACCACAGGCATGTCGGCCACAAACGCAAACATGCTGTAGAGAACCTGAAGAGATGGAAGAGATGCATCAACCGCTTCAAAACCACCCAACAAGAAAATTCATGACGGTTTTATTCTGCATCCAGATGATTGATTCAACATGCCTTTTATGCACATTTGACAAACTGACAAAAAAAGAGAAATAAAATACAGAAAGTGAATAATCTTCCTGTATGTTATTGTTTGAAAATGGTTTTGTAACCATTTCCAGATTGGTAGCAACAGTTACATCTTTGAGAACTTTGCTTATCTCTTTCCCTCTTGGCATTGTATTAAGACCAATCTGAACACCGCAGGGCAGAAAACTGACAAAATGTCTGTCTATACAAACCGATGGTCAGTTCATCTAGACATGATTAACCTCTGAAATCCAAGGAAAGCAGTGATTCTTTTACATTTATTGTTTTTTATTCATTTTTTAAACGTATTGGCACAATGAAAGAAGTTTACATTGACCCACTACGATCCAGTGATTTATATATTTTTAAAGAAAAAGTACTGGTGTGTGTATAAGTGTTTGCAAATCTGAAACCTTTTTTTTTTTCATTTTAGATGAAAATGACTTCTGTGATGTTTGAGACATGAAACTATTTTGAAAGCTGCTCTTTGTAGCAGTGCCAGTTATGACCACAAGGGGGCGTAAAGCTCAGCTGTGTTATCAAGGAGACAATAATCAGTGAGGACGGTCCGGCTCTAATACCACTTTATCCCAGCACTTCATCCTGCTTTATGTGAGGGGCTTAGCTTCATTTAGGAATTTGTCATTTGTGTCCAGATGTTAGAGGGGGGGTCTTATCTAAGCGTCAGGAAGGGTGAGTGACTGGGCTCCTCTGAAGATCTGCAGCGGTTTAACCCCAGTTCACAGTTTTGTGTCGTGCGCTTTTCTTCAGCAGCTCAAAACAAAGCATCAGGAAACTGAGTGAAACTTGTCTCACAAGTGAAACCCGGCCCACGCCGTCGTTGGGGGCTGACATTTCCCTCCAACAATACCAAACTGGTCAAACTGGGACTCAGCTTGTGTCCTGTCAGACAAAAGCAGCCTCTCTGAGAAACGCAGAGAAAACCAAAGAAATGTTTAATTTACTGAAGTGAATTTGAACAAAGTGCCGACCGCTGTCATGCTGCTGCAGCTTTAGTGATACCGACTGAAAAAATCTCCTTCTCTCCTCCACGAAAAAGCAACGAGGTGTGAGTTTGTCATGATGCATGCCAAGGTCCTTAAATCTGCTGCTCAGATTTCATTTTTAAAAAAAGGAAAACTCGTCTCTGTAATCCAGATTAAAACGGGTTTCTCGTCAGTTGATAGTCATCTCCACAGACGTCTGAGACTCCAGCCAGGAGCTTTTAACAGCTACTTTACTGCACTTTTAAAGCTGCTAATGGGTCAGAGTGCATGCAAGGAGTTTAAATTACATCTTTTCTGAGCTATAAAGAGAACTTGAAAGACTAAAATGACGTTTCACTTTGTTTTGTAAAGCGTGGACCAACTGTTGACCTGGAGGCATTCGCACCCGATCTTCAGCTTCAACCGGCAAGACAAAACTCGACTAACGTGCTAAACGTGGTTTCCCTCACGAGGCGGCGAGATTTACAGACGAGACAGAAACCAAACCCCGAGGAGGTTCAGGTCTGCAACAAATGACCAGTGTGCCGCCAGAAACCGCACAAATCCACACCTGTCCAGAGTACTCACCACGGTCACGGCGTCGTTGAACAGCCCCTCTCCAAATATGACGATGTACATCTGCTCGTTGGCCCCAATGTCGTCAAACACGTTGAGAGCAGCGACGGGGTCCACGGCGGAGATGATGGAGGCAAAGAGCAGGTTCTCCTGCAGCGACATGAACATACAAAGGTCAGGATGAGGCCCGACCCCGGATGGAGGTGACTGACATCGTAGGTGGGTGGTGCCACGTCTGCTTGGACCTCCGTAGAAGGTTTCTGAGGGAGCCCTTAGTCCTCTCTGTCAGAAGAAACCCCTCTCCTGTTACCCCGAGACGATATCTGACCTGCAGATTGATATCTTGAAGTCCAAACACTTCAAACTGGCAGATGGCGAAGAGGGAGAGCCCGATGCCCACGCTGTTCCACAGAGTTCCCACCACGGCGTACCACACCACCGTGCCGATGTTCTCAAAGAACGGCCTGGTGGGCATGAAGTAGCCGTTCTCCAGGATGATCGGTGGGAGCATGTAGAGGAAGAAGACGTTGGAGTCCAGCACGGCGGGGGGCTCTTCCTTCACCGTGTGCATGATGGCACCAACGATGAGGCCGATGCCAATCAGGAGGCAGGACTCTGGGATCCAGATGGTAATCTTATTGTAAACGTGGAAACCTGGAGAAAACACGTGGAAGATTCCTGTGATTCAAAGTGGTGTTAAAGTTTAAAACTCCTTTCATTTAAAAAAAAAACCAAAACCTACCGATTTTGGCGAAGGAGGCCAGCAGTACCCACAGTGTAAACTCAAAGGGGACCTGGATCCGAGCGTAGTCCATGGTGAACACGGGAAGGTTGTCCTTCTCCTGCTCAGGGAAGCCCTGCGGTTCGCTGACATCACCGTCAAAAGGTTTGGGAGTTTTGGAGTTGGGAGGCGTTGGAGCATTAGATTCCTCAAGTTTACACTTTCCAAAAGTGCAGCAAAGAAGGAGGAAGACAAACATCATCCAAAAAGCTCCACTCATACTCCTGATTCCTGAGGAAACGGGCCTCGCCATTGTGGACTTCCAAGCTGAGTAACAAAAAACTCCAGAAATGTTTAAAAAATCTTACTAGGTCCTAGAAAGGGCAGAGTTGTGTGTAAACCTCCAGTCCATAGTGAGTGTGAAGACTGACAGAGGTGCCACTCCTCCCTCAGTGGGAGTGGGGTCAGGTCGGAAGTGCTAGTCTGGTTTCAAAAGTTGTTGAACCTGCTTCCTCCACTCAGCTTGTCCAAGTGGGCGGAGCCGCATGCTGGAAATGACATGAACCTGAAGTGTGTCGCTGGGACGTCACTGACAGAAACTTTGGGTGGTGAAACTGTGACAAGCGTGGACAGAGATGAGTGGATCTGACATGGGTGGTTAGGACGCGTGTAAAGCAGCTCTGCGGGCGCGAGTTTAAAGCTGCAGTACCAGATAAGAGCCACACGATGGCAGCACAATACTTGGATTTGCAGGAGAAGCGTCACCCGTGGACTTTTAGCTAAATGACCTTTTATAACACAGTTTACACGGTGTACGTGTAAGAATGGCCTTTTTAGTCCCCCATTTACTTTTGTGGTGTTATTTTACCGTAGGAGCTTGAATTTGTTCTCTAAGTGTTCTGATTTTAAAAGGCGACATCAATGCTCAAAGGCAAATTCAGGTTTTTGAGCACCATCTGCTCCCAGCCAGACTCTTTTTTTTTCTTCTTTTTTTTCTTTTTCTTTTTTTCCTTCAGGGAACGTTTTGCATACTTCAGCAAGACAAGGCTAAACCATATACAGCATCAATTTCAGCAGTTTGGCTTTGTAGTAGAATTTTCTGGGTTCTTAACCACCCCATATGTAGATCTTTTACCAGATGAAAGTATTTGCTTTAGGAAATGAGAGATGTAACAAAAAAAGGACCCTAGATGGTTATATATGGGGGAATGAATTGTCTTTTTTTTAATAAAAGAAATTAATATTATGTAGAGATAACTGTTTTATAGCATCACTATCCTTTAGCTTAATTACATTTTTAGAAAATACATAAATAAAAAGACAGACCAATAGATTTTTTTTTTGAAAAAGTATAAATATTTCCTTAAGTTAGTTTTTTATTTAGTTTTGTTTTTCCAGCAAATAAACTGTGGTAAAAACAGTCATTTGTACAGTGGCGGTACTTTTACTGTGATTACTAGTAATATTAATCACTAGAAACTGGATTTCTAGATCATTAGATTTTTTATTATTACTATCTTTATTAAGAATATAAATAACGGAGAAAAGAATAAAAATACTTATAATAATCATGAATATAAATAATTTGAATAAAGTATACATTTTTATTTATATTTGTTTCTTTTATTATGTAAAATTTATTTTTTATTCATTTACAATTATTTATGAATAATAAATTATTTGGAAACTGACACTATTAATAATTAAATTTTATTGTGCATAATTTAAATTACTTAGTGAAAGTTTTATTTTGAAACGTTTATGTAAAATAATAGGTTTGGCACGTTTCACTTAGTTGCACACGTTTTTGTCCACCCGGTTTATTAAAATAAGTTTAAAATAATAGTAAATGCTAAAATAAGTTTACTAAATTGAAGGATTTACAGACTATGTAACAGAAAATTATAATTTTTAACCTCTTTTAAAACTATACGTAAGTAAATAACCAGGGGAAAGGCCAACGTGATGACATCATCATTAGCGTATGTGCTGGGGGCGTGGCCAGCGTGCTCGCTGCTGAGTTCAGGTCCACTTTCTAAAAGACGGAGAAACCGAGTGGAGGCTCGAGGTCGAACTCCTCCCAAACACTTCTGTTTTTGTCATCTAAACGGACATTTTACCCCAACAAGGACAGAAATCGGTAAGTCGCTCCTACTCGCGGTAAACTTTAATTCAAGTGACGCTGCGAATTGTGATTTTGTCGGTTGGAAGAGGTAACGGTTGTGGCTTCTTCGCCCGTGTTTGTACATCTGTCGATAAGTTGGGTAAACGGAAGCAGTAGTTAGTTTGTCGCTGTTTTAATGCACAGAGCTGAATTAAACTCGTATTTCTAGTATAAAATCTACATACACGAGACCACGGAAAGCAGCGTAACACACCACATAAACGTCGTGCGTATGAAAACACGTAACTCAAAAAAAGAGGTTTATATTTGAATGAGACGTGACATCATTGATCACCGTTGGAAGGAAATATTGGCCCGGAGAAGAGGTTCCGACAGTGACAACCTGGGCTCACACCGACACCGACCGCTGCCGCCAGTATTACGTAACTTTAGAAAGAAACGGCGCATTTTCGTGTCTCAACGTAAACACGAAGCCTTTACTTGATTGAAGTGGTCGCAGCTCGTGTTCGTGAGCATCCCGGCCTGCGTGGACGCGCACAAGAGATCCGGACTGCTCACTGCAGTCCTGCAGGTTTTGGGTTTCAGTGTGTGCAGGAATCAAGGTCAGCTGGACATCGATTAGGAGGAGCTGATGATGCTCTGCAGGAGGAGGACAGGGACCTGCTGGGAGACGAGGCCTTCAGTGGGACTGGACTGGAGGACGGTTCTGGTTTGGTCCTGGTGGAGAACCACTGGGCCTCTTCCTCATTCAGAGGGATGAAAGTGAAAACTAAAGATCTTGGATGGTTTGTCAGCCTCCAGTATGAAAGGATGTGCTTTCTTTCATTTCTGTGAACCTGGTTTAGAAGTTGGTGGGTAAAAGTGTCCCAAGCGTCCCTGCCGTAGACGTCTTCAGCTTGACATTTTGATGCTTGGTGCATCCTTTTTTCCTCCTGCACCCCCACTCATTCCAGTTCCTCTCGTATTTCCACATAAATCACCACTCCACAAACTCCGCGTCAACCCAAACATTGGCCTGCCTTGGCTCAGAACAAGCCCGGTGCGCCAGTCGGTCTTCTCAGCTGGGAAAATTCTGGAGGCCTTTCCAGATTTAATAGACCAGCATCCGCTTTTATGAGGGTTAAAAAAAAAAACCTGCTGCAGATGGCTTTTAAGGAGATCTTTTTATTCCACAATAATCTCTCATTTTATCCCAGGGGTAAAGTGTAATTTTTTAAATGTCATGTCAAACTTGTGCTACGACTTATTTAACAAAATAATAATAATCTGATGGGTAATACCAAGTATCCCCGTACTTCCATAAGATTCATGACTGTAAGTTGCAGCAAGCTGCAGGTAAACGTCAGCGCTTCATGGACTGATGATCAGCAGGTGCTCTGACATTTAAAATCAGAGGTTTCTGCTGGTACGAAGCCTTCAGGTGTGAGTTAACACAATGCCAAGAGGGCAAGGCATAAGTAATGGTCATAGAGGCATGTCAAGAAGGGAAAGGTTATATAACTATATAAATCCAAACTATTTGTAATTCAGCATTTAACAGTGGGAGAGATGATTCACAAATGGGAAGCATTCAAAAGGAAAGTGAAAGCATGGTGAGGTTGATCAAACTCCATAAAACTGCATCTGAACAAAATCAAAACTCCTGGAGCAGTAAAGTTGTTCGTAGTAATGTTTGGGGCCATGTTTAGCCCAAATCAAACACGCCATTGCAGCCCACACCCACTGTCAAGCACGGTGGTGGAGGGGTGATGATATTGGGTTGTTTTAGAGCCACCGGACCTGGACACCCAGCAGTCCACGAGTCCAGCTGGACTTGTGGACCTGGACCTGGACCTGGACACCCAGCAGTCCACGAGTCCAGCTTCAACTCAAGTTTTAAACCGATCTGTACACCAAAGCAGCTTCAAATCTCGACCAGAGTGGCAGAACAAGAAAAAGTTCTGAAGTGGTCCAGTCACAGTCTGGACCTCAGTCTAGCTGAAGTCCAGTGGCAGGACTGATCAGAGCTGTGAATGAGCAAAAGCCTCAAAACTTTAACTAAATATCAAGAAGATTAAACCCAAATTCCTCCAGAACCAGCTGAGATTCGGTCTGGAGTTTTGCAGCTGAACTTAGAAGCTGATCAGTCGTGGGGATGCTTCATGTTTCCCACCTTTGCTTGTCTGGTTTTACTTTTTATTAAGAAGAAATTGCACAAGTGAAAGAAGTTATCAAGTCTTGTCCATCTCAGGTTGTATTTTCCTCATTCTTAAATCCACGATGATGATGTGGTTTATTATGGTTTTTTAAACAGATAAACTAGACGCATCATTCCAGCTTTTAAAAGTTGATTCTTCCATTTTTCTTGCGTGGGCTTTTATTTTTCACCTTTATCAGTATGGCATATTTTTAAAAACAAATAACAGCAGAGGAATGGGTAACTCCAGAACCGTCTCCTCAACCGCTCGGTAACGTCAGAACTGAAACAAATTGTCAATAAAATGTCATGAGATGGTAATAAATGTTTTTGATGGTTTCCTACAGCTTCAGTTTGAGGTCGCGTCTTTCCTCCCAAGGATTTCGATTATGACAGAAAACATGGATAATATTCCTCCTTCAGAGGCCGGTAGTTTCCCGTTGATCCACTGATGGTTGATGCTTCGAGTGAAGAGCTTTCACGGGAGGAAGGAGCGCGTTTGGAGGCTGTTGTCTGGGATGTGTTGATGGTTAGTGATGTGAAGCCACGGGGCGAGTGTTTTCTGTGTGTGTGCTGTGACTCATCAAACTCTCCCACTCAGCTGTGAGCCGAGGGCCGAGCAGAAGCCTGTTGATTCATCCTCATCTGCTCGTCTTCTCGTGGCATGTATGCGGCGAGCATGTGCGCTGCGCCACCATCAGGTCTCTGCAGCCCGCCGCCGTCTTCTCCACCGTCTGTGTTTTTGATGGTTCAGGGAAACGGGGCTCCATCATGAGGAGGCGGCGGCTGATGGGCGGTTAGATTTTCCTGCTAATTTACGTTTAAATTTCCTCTGAATTTCAGACGAGTCCGTCAGCTCTCTGACTCCTCATTTTTGAGCTCGAATGTGACCGAACTCAGAGGGAACTTTTCAGCTGCCGGACTCAGACGGGTTGGAGGTTTTCAGCCGAGGCTCCACAGAGACGCCGGCCGCTCTCCTGAAACCGTCTCTTGAATTATTGATGAGGGGAGGGAGAGAGAGGCATCAGGGATGGGAGTGCGATGCACTGAGGCAGCGTGATGTTTTCACCAGGGTCCTGCACATGCCAGCCGTCTCCACACCGGAGAAACATCTCTTCACATTCTTCTCGTTTCACCAGCTCAAGTGATGTAAAACAGAGTTTCATCACACCTTCACGCAAAAGGCAGCAGTCACATTTAAAGCTCTGTAAAACACCTACTTCCTTCTGTTTGTTGTAACTTCACGCTCTTGAGTCGTATCTGAGTGATTTTCCGTCAAGTTTCATCAGAGAAATGAAACAAGTTCAGATCTAGTGACATATTCATGTCACTTTTAACACAAAAGTCTGAACTGCTGAAGTTTAGCATCTTCATGGACGGACGAACATACAATAAACATGATTAGCTGCTCTAACTGCCAGATATTGTCCGTCCATAAATAATAACACTTGTCCATCTTTATTGTCTCCTCCAACATTTTACTGGTAATCAACTTCAGCAGGTGTTTTTTTAGAGGTTGAGCAGAAATGGACAAAAAAAAATCAGTTCTCAAGTGTTAGCTTCATCAGCTCACTCAAAGGTTTCCTTAAATTATATTTTGTTCCAACTGATGCAAAGAACACCCTAAACATCTGTAGACGTTCTTCCAGGTGTTTCTTTTAAGAACCAGCTCATTTCTCTGATCTTTTGTTGCCCGTATCCCAGGTTCTTTCATCTTCTGGCTCGAGACGCAACAAAGTGCGCCTCTAGTGGCAGCGGGTGGTATTACAAGTCAGGCCGTCCTGTCAGCTCTCGCTAGAACAGTGTCAGTGACGGATATCAACGCCCCCGTGTGGTCTTGAGAGGGGCTTTACAATGGTTTGATGGACTATTTTCCCACCGTTTGAAGGCAGATTAGAGGCGACGCGGCTGTTCCTGCTGCAGGCAGAGGAGGATGCTGGGTTGGGAGGACGAGGAGAGGCCGGTGCAGCGTTTCTGCCTCATACCGGCATCTGCAGCGTTGGTTTGTTTACATCCCGCCCTCGGGTACGTGTGTGTGTGTGTGTGTTGTGTTTACCCTGACACGGCGCTCGGCTGCTGCGACGCCGGCTTTTAAGAGACGTCTTGAGTTGCGTTTGAGGCATCTGGGAGGAAATGCAGCATCAGTCTGTTGGCTGCTCGGACGTGTTTTCACACCTCGCTGGGTTTCTGCTGCACTGTAACGACATCCACGGGAGAAAAATCCACAGCAGCTCTGCACCGAGGCATGAGAGGCGGCTGCAGCACAAGCAGATGACTGGACCATGTCTCTCATCAACGTAGATGGACACAGGACAAGCTCAAGGACAGCATGAGGAAGACGTGTGGTTTAAGAGGGGACAAATCTTTGATCAGAGGAAGAAAGTATTAATCAGCCATTTCTGAGCAGAAACGTCTGACTGCAGGGACGGTTCTGGTGAGTTCTGGTCGATTCAGTTCAGTTATCCCTTCAAAGTGACTTCCCACATGTGCTGTGGGTTTCCTTTTTCACTGGCGGGGAGTTTCCATGTCTTTTCTGAGGTGGTTTCTGTGATCCTGCTGGGAACGTGCACATCGTTCAGGTGGTTGGCACGTCACAGGTCAATGCTGGAGATGCAGCATCAGCTGCCTGCATGAGCAGTTGGTAGCTGCCGTTCGTGGTTACCTGTGGGTCACTTCCTGGACTAGTCGGTGGGGTCGTCACGGTGGTCTCTGGGAAGGTTAGAAGACCTCCAGCGTCTGGTGGTGCTGCTTGTGTGTGTGTGAGCGGTGACTCTGGAGGACCTCAGTGTGGAAACTGTCACTGTGGCTCAAACTCAGAAGCAGTCTGTCACTTGTAGCTTTTGAAAACATGAACTTGGTAGTTGTCTCGGTTCTTTGATGTGTGATGATCTGGATGATCGATGGCTGGTTTCCTGAACGCCAGATGAAGTCATGGTCTCGAGGATGTTTGCTTATTTCCTTTAAAAAAAAACTGAAAGAAAATGTCATGATCACAGCTGGCGACAGGAAAAAGCTTGCTTGGAGGGTGTGAATAGTTTGACTCTTCTTTATCGCCACCAGTGTAGCGATCAGTCGCCTTCACAGCTGCAGTTTGAGGCTTTTTCTTTCTGTAGAACTATTGTCTGACATTTTTTAGACTCTTATCAGGGCGGGTGTTTGGATATCTATACAAATTTGATAGTTTTTGAATTCTTTTTAATCCTCTAAACTCACCGTTGTTGGTCTTGTTGATGAAAAGTGCAGGAAAACAAAGGAAAATAGTTTTTTTGTCTGAAGAAAGTGTGACCCAGTCTCGTAGATCACCACCAGAAAACCCGGTGTGAGCCGGACCAAGTCTGAGCCAAATCCGGACCGTCGGATCATTGATCAGAGCCTCGCTAGATGTTTGGAGACGACTCACCTGTGCCACGAAGTCCCAGTTAGTATTAATACTCCTAATATTTTTCTGGAGAATTCAAACTGAAAGCAACAAAGTCGCACAGAAAACCATCCAGTTACAAAACTGTGGGTTTGAATGTAAAGTGATTATTCACAAACAAATTCATGAAGTTTAGTATCTTCAATGTTTTCAGTTTTATTCTCTTCCCAACAAAGGTGAAACAAGCCATTTTTAAACGCACAGTTCAACGTGCACGCCAAATGAACACTAAAAAGATCAGCGTGACCATTTTCTTCCACCCGTTTTTTTAATTTTTTGATAACTCTAAACCGTTTTCTGACTGTTTGTGTTGGCGGTGACGCTATAGAAGAGTTTATACCAAGCTGGCATCTCTGGAAACACACAGCTTGTTCAGTGGTGTGGATTTTGATGTGTTTTTGATGATTCCACAGAGCTGTCAATCATCTCAATCCATCAAGTCATTCCTGAGATATGGCCTTGCACAAACAGCCACAGCTGGAAAGATCAGCTGAAACAAACCAACCCAAAACAGTTACACGTGAAAGGAGTTGATGTTTTTATTGAAGTTTATATTTTTATAGTTTAGCACCTGAAAACTTCAGAGACACGGGTTTGACTGCATTTACCAGTGTGGCCAGTTTGGAAAGTCTGTGAACAAGAAGACAACTCAGACATAGTACATTCAACTGTCAGATGTGTTAGAATTGATTTTTAGAGCACTTAGGTTTTTAAAAACATTAATCTAAAGCAAAACAGTAATCTAGGTGGAATATTTTGGCAGCTTATTTAAGACTTTTGTTGTTTTCCACTTTGATTTCCTCTGACCCTGTAATGTGCACTTTGTGTTACACTTTTGCTTTAATCTCACGTTACCTTTAATTTGACCAGGATGCATTTAAATGCACCTTTTATAGACGTTGAGATGAACTCATTTGAGTTTATGTCACTTTCAAGCAGGAATAGTTGTAGTCAGAAAGACTTGGACGAACTGAGACGACCCTGGGAGGTGTTTTGCAGGTCCAGCGTGGAGGACGGGCTGCTTGTCTTGTCCTTCGCCGTCGGCGCCTCCTCGTCGATCAGCTCCTTCGTGCTGGAGGAAGTGGTGCTTGCAGTTTTGTGTCAGAGACTCGCATGTCGACCTCGACGGCTCACTTCTGCTTTCACCGCTGCTCTTGAGGTCTTCGCTGCGCAGCGATCGTCCTCCGCTCTCTCCACTCATGTCGGACCACATCACAGTTGCTAACTTGACACCACCACCCATCGCCAGGGTTGAGCTTTGGTGGGTTTCCTGTCCTCCACCGTCTCTGCACCAGCGCTCTGAAAACTCCGTCTCAAACCATTTCCTGTTTTGTCACCTTTGGTGGTGTTGTTTGCTGGATTTCTCCCGAGTGTGACTCCACAGGAAACATTTGCAAACATTTTCTGCATGATGGTACTGAATCCACTTAGTAAATGATGTTTTTTTGGTGGTGGTTGCTGTTGTGTTGGGAAGGGGAACCGAGCGATGTGTTGTTGTTTTACTTCCATCTTTGTCAGGATTATTTTCGTTTTTGTTTTTGAAGCAGTCCTCTCAGTTTTGGGGTTTAAACTTTGTTTTAAAGTTTCTTTAACTCAGGAAACCAGAATTCATCTTTGAAAAGCAAATAAATACCAGCTTTGAGTAAATGTGAATTCTTGGTATTATCAGTGTTTTGCATTGTTTAGCTGCAAGTCATAGTTGCCATTTGATGACACGTCCTGAAGGAAGTTATGGTTATTTGAAAGTTTCACACGCTCATCGAAGGAGATCTCTATCACTCTGCTTTTACAGCACATTAAGGTCCGATACTCTCCACTACGGGCAGTCGTGATGTTGTCATAACAACACAACGTGGTTTACTGAGCGCTTGTGGTTCAGGCTCACCAGCTCCTAGCAGCTTTAGTTTTGCTTTAAGTTCACGGGTCTATCGGGCCATGGTTGGGCAACTTTCCCTCACAACCAAAAACAAAAAGCTTTCAGAGACATCTTGAAAACAAAAGCTGTATTCTTGTTACGAGCAGACGCATCGAGTTCTTAGCTTCTGCTTTTTAAATGACTGCTGGAGCTTCATGACCATAAAAGGAACTTCCTCCCTGGATGACATCATAGAGGGCTGACGATAGAAAAAAGCTCTTGAGGCAGAAGTGTTCTCTGGAAGCTGAGTCTTAAAAACTCGGATGATGCAGCGCTGCCGCTGCGATGAAGCGGCTGGAGCGTGTTTGGGTTCGGGTCAGCGCGACGTCCTGAAAGGGTTTCCAGCGCGAACACGTATGGGCGAGGCTCATTTACATGTGAAAGGGCCACAGCTGCTCGTCCCTTAGAAATTATTCATGCTTTATCCTAATGTTGATCCCCGAGGACACACACTCACACACACACACACAGAGCCAGCAGCTCTGGCTGCACGGGCTCGTTGTTTTTGTTTTCCCAGTTTTAGTTGTGTAGTTGTGTCCGCTAAAGCCCCCCGAGCTCATCTCCATCTGAAGCGTCCAGGATGTGAAAATAGATTCACTGTTGGACGTTATAAAGACAAAGAAACAGAAACGGGCTCATAAATAAACATCTAAGAATGTGTTTATTCCATAACAGCCAATAAATATAGTATTTTGTTTCTTTCCTTCTTCAGCTGGTTAACTTCTTCCACCTCATCTGGAGGATCGTCCTCTCATCCTGATTCAGATTTCTTTGTCTCAGATGGACATGAAATAACCAAAAACACTCCTACCTGTTCCACTTCAAGCAAAACTACTTTCCTTGTTGATGTCTTTTTAAATTTCTTTGTTAAAATTGTTTGAAACTCTCTAGTTTGTATTTTATCCACAGCTGTGGACCTTTCATTGGTCTCCAGGTGTCTTCCATGTCCTTTCATGAGTCATGGTTGGTGTAATCTGATGAGTCACCGTTTGATTTGGCAGTTTAGTGCCCCGTAAGCCCGTTAGCATGTTGATAGTCGGGTCAGGAACCAGCGGTGAAACCCCAGATGAAGACGGAGGCCTGCTGGGCAGCCTCCTCACGTTCTCCACGTCTGAGGAGTGGAGCAGAGGAAGACAGGAGCTTTGTGTGGACAACACCGTCTCCATACTGATCTGTCCACACTGATGCCTCATTATTCAGAGGGTCACGTGACTCCGTCCTTGGCTGGACTCGTCCGCCGCTTGTCTCAGAAGACTTTGTGTGGACGTCTTTAGCAGGGAACTGTCGTCATAACTGTGATATTTTAATTGGCTGTTTTTCAGCCATAATCCAGTTTACCAAGAAGTAAACCAGCCAGTCTGTGCAGAGAAACTATTTCAAGTGTTATTTAAATAAGACTCGAATCAGTCCAGAGCTGGATGAGAGCTTTAACAAAATAAAAAAAACAAAATCTTTCTTTGAAGTTCTGCTTTATGATTTCATCTTAGAATTGTTGTCCTTACAGTGTTAGTCAACGTTTTTTCTCTCTTTTTACGCTTTTGTTTGATCATTTCCTTATTTTGTTGTTCATTTGGGGATTTTTGAATTGCTTTTGGCCTGTCCATCACTTTGGTCTGCTGAGGCTCCCGTAGAAATAAATGTGCTTTGACTTGACTTATATAACAGGTCAGAGCAAGAGACGCTGAACCCAGCAGACAGCTCTAATAAATATTTGTGTTGAGAAGTGAAACGCTCCAAAGCTGGCAGATTTCTGTTTTGTGAGTTCTGGCTGATACCCTCTGTGTAACGTTTAAGGTTGGTGTAATTTAGCGCTTGTGTTGGGTTTTACGAGCGTCGAGGACGAACCAAAGTGTCGTCTGTCTGATGGATGAGAGCTGACAGCCTGGCTCCTCATCTGGTGGGAGCTTTCATCCTCGCTCTGTGGAAACACCTCCTGGCAAAGACGAAACAGCCGTTTCAGCATGTTTGGTCGTTCTTGTGCTCTCTGTTCTCAAAATTAGTTGTTTTTTCTCCCTGAAATGAACAAAAAGATGTGAACACAAAGATGCTCATGAATCTGTACAGCGATGACATGAGGAGTCCTGCTCTTCTTCCTGCAGCGTTTCGTATCTACACATGTACCAACTACATTTATAATTCCATGTAAATATAAGCATTTCAGGTTTGTTTTTTATCACTTCACCTTTTTGGTATGTGTTTGGTTCACCGCTGTGGTTCAGTTGTTTACCTGCTGGAGTTTGCAGGAGTATCGGGTAAATTAGGATGATTGACATCTCCATCGAATCTTCACAGCCAACAGATTTGATGGACAGTCCGTACACGCGTGTGTTGAAGCATTATCGAATCAGAAGGAAACAAAGATTGAGTGTTTTACACTCCTGCTGCTGACACAGAAAACCCAAGAGATCAGAAACTGTCCCGGAGATGATGGAGTACATGAATCAGGTGCAGTTTTTCAGGGGATTATGATTTATGAAGGCAAAACATCAACGTTAAGACTCAACTAAGAGAGAAGTTGTAGAAAGTGAAGTTTTTTTGTTTTTGCTCCTTTTTTTAGCTGCTAGCACCATGAATTTTTATCACAGAATAATCATCCTTCCACCACTGCAATCAGCTGAGTCTTGGCTTGTATCTGAAACTTTGACCTGAAACTTGGACCTGAAACTTGGACCTGATAGCAGACTTTAGTTTGCAGCTTTTACAGTCTCATCTCAGAAATCTGGCGGTTTCTAATCCTGGTTGTCTTGTCCTTTTACGTTTCCACTTAGCTGCTTGGTGCTGTGTTTTGTTTCTGTGGAAATGCTCTTTTTAGATTTAAAGCGGAGCTTTTTCCGAAGTGTTTGGGGTCGTGCATGTGCAGAGTTTGTTCGGATCTAAACAGGAACTTTTTATGCCAAAGTTAAATAAATGACACTAATGTCTTTATTTAGATTCAAGTAGATGTAATTAAGTAATTCTGTTGTATTAAAGTCGATTTAAACATGCCCAATCTGCTTAAAGGTTTTGTATAACTGCTGCTTTTTAAGGATATCTCGCTTTCTTTTTAGATATAATAAACCAAAATTCACTTACTGAATCCTGGATTTGCGTTTTATGTGTCAGGAGCTCTGGCAGGCTTTCAGTGTGGTTTATATAGCACATTTGTGTGTGTGTGTGTGTGTGTGTGTGCCCTGGTTCATGTGACTCACAAACCCACAGACACACACTTCTAACCAGCGCAGACTAAATCTGGAGCTGCCTTATATGGCTGCTTTTCCCCCTGAGCAAACTTCAGCATTAGTCCGGAGACTTCCCAGCCCCGCAGCATCACTGTTATTGATCGAAAGAGTTAAATCGGATTAATCTCATCAGGATGGAGTGTGGACTGAAACCGTAGAAGAGAAGCCAGTGAGGATGACCGTGTCTGACCTCTGTAAAGAGGTCGGGACTTGGATCGCGTGCAGGAAGACACTTTTGATAAGGAACTTTGGAGGCGAGCCCACATCTTCAGACTGTGATGATTTTGGCTTTAGGAGTGGAAAAAGTGACTGCAGTTGGCCAAGGGGACGGAAAGTTCCTTCAAAGTTCGGAAACAGACACCAGAGATGCATCAGGCCTGATGGGAGCCTTTTGTGTGTCCGTGATTTATAGGATTGGTCCTTTACAGCAGTACATCTACTATATTAGCTGTGTGTTGTTCCAGGCTGACAGATGCACCCTCAGGATTAATGACTTTTCCAGATCAGCTTGATGGCATGTTTCCACTGGTTATTTCTAGTCTTAGTGGTAAAAACGCCTTCCTTTTGAAAGAAAAGTGACATAAAAGGTAAAGCAGCACTTTAACAGCACACAAGTGGAGTAAATACCCTGCAGCCTGCTGAATTCTGCTTCTGAGAGACTGGCGAAGCCCGGTTTTCAGGTTGTGTGGGCTTTTCCAGACTCACCTCCGAAACCTTGATCAATCTTAATAGTTGAGGCGGAGCTCGTTAAATTCCCCACTATAAACACCTGAGACGCTGTGCAGGTCCTTTGAAACTTGCCAACCACTCTCTGCTTTTATTCTGAAGGCTTTATTGTTCCTAAATTACAGAATAAAACTGACATTGTTGGCTAAACAGAGACTTCCAGGCTTTAAATCAGACCTGGGGTCAAACCTGACGCTCTTGAAACCCTCCAGTTGTTTTACAGAGCCCAGTGCATGCTGGGATGTGTAAAACCAGCTCCCAGTCTCATGCAAACTCGCTAAACTCAAATGCAAATGGAGGAGATTCTGGTCCGTCCACAGAGGACCGCAGGAGCTTCAGGTGGTTGGCAGATGTAGGACACCAGTAAAGTGGGACACTTTCAGTGCTGGAACAGATACGTCCAGAAGTAGGCCAGCAACTATTAACCCAGACCCACATTTACGACAGAACCACGCCGTGGTTCTGTCTTCACGGGAAATGTCACCTTGGTTGGAGTCCAGCCTCTAACAGGTTAACGTGAAGAGACGCGTGACAGGTGCTTTTTATCTGACCTGAGCCTGAAAAACAGAGTGTGCTTTAACCTTCTCCTGAAGAATGAAGAAGTGAAAGTTCAGTTTCGCTTCAACCCACACAGATCCGTCTGTGTGTTGTGAAACGGGACCACCGGGCCCCTCCGTGTGGGCCGGACACCGTCCCTCGCTGGTCACAGCTTTGATGCAAATAGGCTAATTACTCGTTACCAAAATGGGACGGAGAGAATGAAGGCAGGAGGGACGGTGGGATCAGGACAGCTCCTCGTCCTCAGGCTGCAGAGCAACGAGGAGACGAAGCGGAGACGTGGGAAACACAAGTGGACCGATGAGTGGAGTCCAGATGTGTTGGAAACATGCACACTCAGGTGGACACGTCCAAACACCTGCCTCGTCTCTAAATGTGCGTGTACATAAGACATAAATATATATTCCACTTCTCCTTTGGCCTACACCTGGCTCTCCTCACAACACTGTACCCCCGTCGGGGAGCAAACATCTGATGGGTTCAAATACCGTTCGTCTCTGAAGCTTCTTCGCTCTTTCTCCAGCTGATCAGTGATGACGTGTCTGGGTGTGCACGCTGAAGCAGGATGAGCAGGTTCACGAGCTCTGTTGAGTTTAAAGCCATTCACTGATGTGAAGTTGGCTTCTTCTTCATCGCCATGGCAACTGCAGCCTGCTTTATGCTGCTCTACAGCTGTTCTGACCATGACTCAGATTAAGTCACCATAAAATAACAATAAAATGTCATCAAGCAGAAGTTGCTCTTCTCATGAACACAGCGTCTAGACACGGGTGGATTTTGTGGAGAACGAGCTTCTAAATGACGAGTAAACACCCTTTTTTTTTTTTTAAATTTGATTTCTCTCAGAACAGGAAGCAGAAAGTTGAGTTTTAGTAATCCAGCTGACAAACCCCGTCTTTGATCCAAACTGTGGCTTTGTTGAATTTGCATCAGTATAAACCCTCCTGCTCTTATGTCAGTTAGTTGTGACAAAGTTTTTATTTTGTTTATTTGTGAATAATCAGCTGGACTTTGTCCCCCAGATGTAAATACTGGATGTTTATTTGTTTGTGTAGCTGTCATCAGCTTCTGACCCTGTGTGGAGTTTGCAGCCATCCTCGTGCCTCTGTTACACATTTGTCTCATCTAAGTTCACACCCGTCTCACCCCGTTACACTTCTGTTACTACGCCCCAGACTGAGGACAGGTGTAGCTGAACTAAATGTTCCTCCAAAACGCTCCACCTTCACACAGCGTGACGGTGCTGAACAAAGGAGCGACAGAGGTGGAGCGAACTGGCAGTGTGACGGGGGCTTGTGGGTCGTCGTTCAGTCAGCGGAACCAGCACTAAACTGGGGCTTGTGGGTCGTCGTCTAGTCGGTGGAACCAGCACTAAACTGGGGCTTGTGGGTCGTCGTTCAGTCGGTGGAACCAGCACTAAACTGGGGCTTGTGGGTCGTCGTTTAGTCGGTGGAACCAGCACTAAACTGGGCCTTTCTACTTCGCACCAACTTTATCTTCAGTTTTGCTTTCTGCCGTTGGTTCCTGGTTTCTGTTCTCCTCGTACTTCTGATGCCCGTCTCCAGGTGTGGTTTGTCGGGTTTTATTTCTCCTGAAGAAGTTTCTTTTTGAGCAACGCAGCGGACCCAGCAAAGCTGGCCGGCTGGTTTTACCACCACTTGATGACTGTGCCTGAGTGGATGTCTGTTACATGTGAAGGACGGCAGTAAATATCACTGATATTCTGAATTCAACAATCCTTTTGCGTCCACGCCAACATGAAACACGTCTTCATATCTAAATACTGGCTGATCCAGGATCAACTTTTATTGCTCTTCTCTTGATGGCTTTCAAACAGCGAAGGAGTTCAGATATGTTTGCTGTTGTGTCGTCACTTTAGGTGAGGATGTCCACCTGATCTGATGAAGTTTAAAAAAGTCAAAACAAGACAAAAGGCTTCAAAAAGTGTGCGTCAGCTCTTGAACATCCTTTTTTCTCTCTTTGGATTGGCTTTCTGAACCCGAACTGATGAAACTGAAGTAAATATAAACTCCTCCTACGTCAGACATCAGGGAAAGACTTCTTCTTCTTCTTCTCTGTCCTTCAGAGGGGTGACGTTCTCGGAGAACCAGCCGGGAGTCTGCGCAGGAGGAGGACGATCACCTCACATGGGAGTGTGTCAGAGTGTGTGATACCGTGTGTCCGGGCCTCCTGCCGTCGCCCGCCGCTTCCCCTGGACCGGCATGGCGGGGGGCCGAGAGCGCGGCTCGCGGCCACAGAGGCCGTGGTCGGTGTACCGGGCCAACACCTTCGAGCTGTCCAGCGAGATGATCGGCTTAGCCCTCGCAGGTGAGTAGACGGCAGAACCATGACCTGCAGCTCTGCTCCCGACCCAATGTCTCACGACCCGCTGGTGGTTTACAGGAAACAGCCAGGACCCAGATGAACCAGTGCTGGAGTTCAGCGTGGGTGAGTTCTCATGGTTCTGAAGTTGTTGATCCTTCGTACAGACAAGCTCCGTATGTGAGTGGTTTATGTGTATTATTGTTTATTTGTTGTTTTTTTTTCCTCCCTCAGCCTGCTCGGACCTGATGACTCCGGCTCTGGATCGCAAACCAAACAGCTTCGTAGCAGTGAGCTGCACCACGCCACCGCAGGCCTTCTGGACCAAACACGCCCAGACCGAGGTCATCGAGGTCAGACCCTGGAGCGCTTCTGTCATGACGAACACGAGAAGCTGATTTTATCAGAACTACATCCGCAAACATCCTCCATCAGGAGTCGGAGGACGAAGAAGGAAAACGATTCAGATAAATACGCTTTAATTCAGCCGCGCGGTCGTTGAGACGGTTAACCACTCATCCACTCAAAAATCGACTTAAATCACTTTCAGTGAGACATATTTATGTTTAAGTCCTCGTGTGTGAGTTAGTTGACTAAACAATCAAAAATACTGACTTAATTATCGACCAATAAGCACCCTTGGTACTGAGGGCAGATAACACAAAAATCATCGAAGCCAAGTTTAGAAACTCTCTGACACAATACGGAAATGTATCCTGTTATAATTAACGATGAGGTGTTAGAAAATAGATTTATAGAGCTTAGATTTTTCAGTACATTAAGACAGATATTCACTCTGAAGGTGGAATATTTAGTCCAGTGAAGATAAATTCCTTTTTGCATTTCATTTTAGGAGTTATGTTTTTTTTTTGTTTGTTTGCTTGTTTGTTTGTTTGTTTGTTGAAGGTGCATGTGATCTTGACGGTCTTCTCTTTTAGTTATATTTAAGGTTTTTTAAGCTGTTTAGTTCTCGTATTTATTACGACTGCATTTGAAATGAACGTTTTAAAAAAATTGCTCAAACATACATAAAATTTGCACCGTTTTTCTTTGAAATTTGATGTGGAAATATGAAAGTGGAAGATTCTCAGGGATATGACGGTGTTCAGCCTGAAAGGGCTGGACGGAGACATGAACCTGGACCGCCTGTGTCTCTGCAGGGCACCAACAACCCCAGCTTCCTCAGCAGCATCGCCTTCTTCCAGGACTCCAACATCAGCCAGCAGACGCAGGTGAAGCTGGCCGTCTACGACGTCAAGGACCGATCGCAGGGCATGGTAGCGCCAGCTTTTTTCCTCTCCGGACCGAGCCTCGTCAGACCCACCAGAGCAGCAGCTGAGCCCCACAGTGAACTCTGCCGTTTCTCCGTCTCCACAGATGTACATGCTGGGCTCCGCCCTCTTCCCCGTGAAGGAGCTGCTGCAGGAGAAGAGCCACAGACTGCAGCTCGAGCTGAGGTGACACACACACACACACACACAGATGAGCGCTGCTGCAGAGCAGGGCTCCTCTTGTTGTAAAAGATCTGCAAAGATCTGCAAGTGGCAAAAAAGAAACTTTATTCAGCAAGAAAATAAAAGTCAAAAGCAGTAATACGAATATGCCATTTTTTTGTTGTTTAATAGATGGATGTGAAACTTTGCAGCTCTGTGAGGAACGTCTGAGCGGTCAGATGACTGAAATAATGCAAATCTTGTTTTTGGATGGACAGATCAGCGGAGAACGAGCGGGTGGGGAGCATCACCATCGCAGCGTGGCAGATGGAGGACAGAGCAGATCAGAGGATGTTGGTGGGCCGTCTGCCGGACAGCATCAACGGCCGGGTAGGAGACTGACCTGAGGACTCTTTACGTCACATGACGCAGTGGCTCGCAAACATTTTCTGCCATTCCCCCCTCCCACCCCAAACAAATCGTGATAACATAGGACATGTTTAACTTTATTGACACCAAAATCATGAACATTCCTTTTGCTGTGTCTTTTCAAAACTAGGAAAAAAGTGTCAGCTGCCAGAGTTTTCAGGCTAAACAGACAACGGGTCTCTCTTCATCTCTGACCACGTTAACCGTGAACCCAAAAGCACGATAGGCTTCGTCATATTTTCTTGACTTGGCTTTTTGTTGATTAGGCCTACCGTCTGAGAAGGTTGTAATTTTGGTCCCAGAAGCGTCTCTTGTTTTTCTTTTCATCCCTGTCAAATATTTCTCCATTCTGAAAATCAGCAGATCTGAACACCGTTGCTATGAAAGACACCGTTGCTATGTGAAAGCGCGGTTTGATTATGGGTCCCCCTTTATTCTGATGTGTGTGTGTGTGTGTGTGTGTGTGTGTGTGTGTGTGTGTGTGTGTGTGTGTGTGCGCAGACGGTGCTGCCTGTCGACGAGAGTCTGACGGAGTCGATGGGAGTCCGGATCAAGTACGCTTCACTATGCAAAGACACGCTGCTGCGCTCAGGTGAGAGTGCACCGACTGTCTAGTTTTAAAACGAAACTCTTCCACGTTCTGTTGTTTTACGCTGTCGTTAAGACTTGGTCAATCAGGGAAGAATATTTAGTGATCTGGAAGACGTGAAAGGTTTCTAAGGTTTTGGTTTTTGTCTTGTCTACACTCGAACACAACCCACCATCTACATAGTGAAAGGGGGGTCTGTTACAGGTCAAATATTTTTGGGTCAAACTTGACCAAGTAGTGATGACACCAGAACCAAAGTTTGGCTTTCTAAAATGAAACTGTACTAACGTGGATGAAGCCCTGCCCACAAATGACACCTAAAATATCTGTAGCTGCTTCTCTAAAGATGTGGACCATCATTGTGTTTCACTTTCGAACCGCTGTTTTGTTTTGGGGGAATTGTTAAATGTTAGGTTTTTTTTCATTCTTGAACATTTTACTTAAAAAAAATAAATAAATAAAAGCTTGGAGATGATTTTTGAGTCTGGAGCTCATAATTTTGGTGTATCTCTCCTAAATCAGGGCATCAGGTGTTTCTCTTTAAACTGGTGGTTTATTTAATGCATTACTTAAAAATTGGGACATACCGATCGTCATTTCAGTTCCATTTATGTCCTGAAATGTTAAATAGATTATCCCATCAGAGAACAACAAAAACCAGGCCACGAGGAAGAAAACCCCTCAGGAAACCAGGCATCTGGGTTAAGAAAACACGTTTCTTCATAAGGGGAGATATTATTAAAAGAGCAACATGGAACATGCAAAAAAATCTCATTCACAAATGTAGTAAGTGCTTGAATCCCCGAGGTTGTTCTCTTCGGACCCTGAGGTCACCTTGAAGGCAAGTGACAGAGACTTGTTTTATTCGAGCAGCCATTGGTGAACAGAGGTGTGACCTGGACCTGTCCAGGTTGATTAAGGACCAAATGCACCGTGGCATTCTGGGTCTTTTGTAGCAGTTTGATGACACAAGTTGGAAGAGAAGAGGTTGTGCAGTCATCCAGTGGGAATGACGGGTGGAGTTGTGTCATCTGCATAGCTGTGAAATAAAAAAATCTGGCCCGGAGAGGTGGTGTACATGGAAAAGAGAAGGGGCCCAAGAACCGAGCCTTGGGGCACCCCACAACAGAGGCGATGTCATGAAGATGCCTTCCCCTGCCGTGACACGTTCAGGGGATGTCTGGTACAGAATCAGAACCAAGAATGCTCTGAGGGCCTCTGTCGCTGACAACAGAGCCATGTTAGTAGAGTGGCCCTTTTTAAGACCAGACTGATTTATATCCAGACGGTTATTTTCTGTGAGGAAGACCATGATCTGTTTATAAACTGCCCGTTCCATGACTGTGGAAAAGACGGTAAACGGAGACCAGGCGCTGGTTCTCAACTATTCAGTAAAAGTTGAGCTTGTTTAAAGGAAGATGGAAATGTGCCTGAGGCAAGTGAGGACTTTATGAAGGTTGTGTCTGCTGGTGCAACTGATGGAGCTGTAGATATGAAGGAGCATGTAGTAGGACAGCTACCAGTGAGCTACTTGATTTTATCTCCTCATCTGTTTATTTGAAGAGCAGGTTACCCAGGTAAAAATACCACAATCACTGACAGTAGCCACAATGTTTACATTCTACAAGCTGCTATAAACATATCGACCAAATCCCTGAAGAAACCAGAATACAATCTCTGTTCTGATCAGTGTTTGGAGGCACCATGTCCAGGATGTACCGCTTCCCCAGCACCGATGGGAACCACCTGCGAGTGCTGGAGCAGATGGCCGAGAGCGTCCTGTCGCTCAACGTTCCCAGACAGTTTGTGAAGCTGCTGCTGGAGGAGGACGCTGCCAGGTAGGAATAAAGACATGGAAGGCCAAGATTTAGAGAAGCTGACGGGTCTGTGATGGCCCAGAATCAGGTCTGAGGGGCTGAAAGTCATCGGTTTGTGGTATTTGTTCACCATCACGGGCTCGGGCCTGGGCTATGGAGCAGGACTCGGGCCCCTCAGTATGATTCAGATTAGTTGGAGCATCATCCTTTTTGTGGAACCCTCATGACATCTACCCAGAGCTCCCTCACACTTGTTTTGAACCCCTCCTTTGTGGAACCCCCCACCCATGTTTGTATATTGAGTTGATGGTGAAGGGTTTTTTTTAAATGTGCCTTTTCTTGATGGGATGGTTTGATGTGAGCTCTTTTCACACATGCACTCTGCTTCCTAACCCTTTTGTGGGGTTTTTTTGTCTGTTTTGATTCAGGGTCTGTGAGCTGGAGGAGCTGGGAGAATTATCCCCCTGCTGGGAGAACCTGCGGAGACAGATCGTCTCTCAGTACCAGACTATAATACTCGCATACCAGGAAACACTGTCTGACCTCAACAATTATAGAGGTTGGTCTCTGCTCTGCTTTCTCAAAGTTGGTAACAGAGCAGCGCTTGAAAAGAAGCCAGAGTAAGCTTCTTTGTTCCCGTGGTGTCAGGGCCGTCGTTCAAAGCCAGCAACCTGAAGGCAGAGAGGAAGCTGGAGTTCATGCCAACCAACCTCCACGTGCAGAGGATGAGGGTCCAGGATGAGCTGGGCTTCGGTGAGCCACAGATACTAGAAGAGGCCGGTTGTGTCTGTGACTTTTATCCCACAGCTGACGGCTGCTTCCCTCTCCAGAGCACACGTATGACGTGGTAACCATCGGCGCTCCGGCGGCTCACTGCCAGGGTTTTAAAAACAGCGGGCTGAGGAAGCTCATCCAGAAGTTTGAGGAGGCCAAGAAACAGTAAGTTGGCTGCTGAGGAAGGGACTAGGAGGAGAAGTTGCATGATTTTCCCTCAGTTCAGTTTATTTTTGGCTTCGTTTATATTTGACTTTGAACAGATGAAAGATGGATCTGCTTTGACTGTACGTGAAATTCTTTAACTGCTGCCTAAATTCTGCGGTTCAGTTCAGTGGCTTCCACTTAATTTTTGTTTGTTTTTGTTACTTTTTTGATCAGCGTATATGAGGAGGGATGGTGAGTTGTTGCTTTCTGCTTGTTTTCATTTGAATGTTTGCATCTCTGCTTTGTGCCACCACAAAACCAGCGTCATTGCTTCTTCGAGTTTTTGAACAAATTCAGACATTTAAAGACACCAGCACTCTGTGGAAATACTGTTCAGTTTGTAAATTCAGTCTCCCAAGAAGGAAAATCTTTGTTTGCAAATAGTGAGTTTTAAAGAGATGCATCTGAATTTGTAAAGTGAGCAGTTTGACTCCCTTCAGTCTTCTCTGGGTTCGTGTTCTTGTCCCTCAGGACTGATGTAGGACTACTGTCGAGATCAGGCATGTGCATGAGAACACTCTGTCTGTCTGTAAATGTCTTTAACAGTCTCATGTGTAACCAAGGTAACACTGGTCCTTCATTTTTAAAACGGCTCTTCTCAGAGAAGTTGAGTGTTTGTGTAACGGGTGTAGCGGAGGGTGTCATCGGTGTACGCTCTGATACAAACCAGGGTTCTCTGCTCCCTGCAGCAGCGCCCTCTCCAGCTCTCAGTCCATCGTTTACATACCCCAGGACATCGTCCGAGCCAAAGAGATCGTCGCCCACATCAACACGCTCAAAACTCAGGTCAACTATTACGCTGAGAGGCTTTCCCGAGCCGCCAAAGACCGGTCAGCCAGCGGGCTGGAGAGAACTCTTGTTATCCTGACTGACAAGGTATCTGCACCAGATGTGTTGAGAATTTATTTTATTTTATTTTATCATCATGTATGATAAAACTTGGATTCTCCCTCAGACGCGTCAGCTGATGACGGTGTGCGACTGCAAGCTGCTCGCATCAGCCATTCAGGCCCTGAACGCAGCACGGCCAGAGTACATCGCCTCCAAAGCGTCTCCCTCCGCCGAATCGGAACAGGTCGTCCTCCGCAACGACCAGGACACGCTGCTCGCCAAGTGGAGCGGCCGCAACAGCCGATCTTCGCTGCACGTGGACTGGCACGAAGAGGAGTGGGTACGTTGTTTACACCAGAGTCCACAAAGCTGCTCTGTCAGAATCTTTTTCTTGTCCCACGTTTTCTGTCAGAACTTGTGTAGACAGAGTGGTTCTCTGAACTCCGACCACAGATCGGACCAGTCCATACATCTGTCCCCTCATGGGCCCGGACCCCCGAGGTGCAAATCATTTCACAAACAAACATCCTCCAGCTGTGTCTTTTGCTGTGGCACATGACGGGGAGTGACGAGTCTGATTGGTCTAGGAAGGGAACCAGTCACAGCAGAGGGAGCAGGGGAAGGCCAGACGGGGGGGTCCCCACGGCAGATCTACCAGACCCGGAGAGTTGTCCATGTCCTGATCAAGTCAAGGGACCACTGATTAATGAGAGCGATAAAAGTTCCAGAATATGATGCCTTTAATGCAGGCGAGTGGGAAAGTCAGCCACACCGAGCTTCAGCTTCATGCTAGAGCCCACTTTCAGCTGACATTGTCTCCCACACACTTACAAAGACTTGACCTGTATGTTCCTCAGGTCCCAGATGTGACCAAACATCTGTGGTATCCATGGAGATCCCGCCATGCAGCTAAAACTTGGTTTACACTTTGATTTGGACGGTCCAACACAAAACAATGACAAATGTAAAAGAATCAGAGTGAACTCTTCAGTCCCGGCTTCCAAATACTGATCCAGCATCAGTTTGAAGAGAGAGTTTCCATGGCAACCTGACGCTGTCCCACCTTCATCAGGCCCATGTAGCTCAGTTTGGCTTTGGTAGCGCCTTTTTTTCAGGGACTTGTGTCTGGCACCACCGGACTTGTCACAGGTGGAGAAACATTCATGTTTCAACCAGTCAGTTGTTTTGCACAACAGAGGTGTTTTTGATGTTGCATGTGGTGTATGTTGCTATAGTGATATAAGATTACAAAATCTTGTTCCTCCTGTGACACCAGGAGAACAAGTGCAGCAGAAGTGGTGTTTCAGCCAACCGGAGCCAGAACGGACCCATCCAGAGCCTTGTTTTTTGTCTTTTAAGCAAGATAAATGTTTTATAAATAAACTCTTGGATATTTCAGCTGCTGACAAACTGGAATTCTGTTGATGTTTAAGACTTGACAAGGTTTTTATTTGTGTATTTGGAAGTAACCAAACCAGAACCATGAACAGATGTTGTGAATCAGCAGCTGCTTTCTAAAAGAACAGAAATATGAATCACCTGATAAAGTGAGCCACAGATGGTGGAAGCGCTGTCGGTTGAGTTTGGGCACCAGAACACCAGCGTTTTGCCTCCGTGGCGCCGGTCGGGCTGAGACGGCAGACTCCAGCTGGGTAATAACACGCATGAGTTTCCCTGTCCTCTCAGGAGAAAGTCTGGTTAAACGTGGACAAGTCTCTGGACTGCATCATCCAGCGGGTGGACAAGCTTCTTCAGAGAGAGCGGAGGCCCAGCGTCGGCAGCCAGGACAGTACCCAGAGTGACCTGCAGGGCGGCGGCAGTAAGAAAGGTCAAAATCAGGGCCAACAACACCCAGCTCTGCTCTCTCTTGTTGTTTCCACCATTTCACTCATTTAAACGCATAAAAATTCATCTAGTTGAAATAATTTTTCACAGTCATTTAGTAGATAAATAAAAATCCCAAAATAAAGTTAGTAAATTAGTTAGAGATGGTTATTGATTGACACGTCTGTGAATAGGTGATGGGAAGAGACTAGCGTTCTGGATCAACCCAGGATGTGAGTCTACGAAGTCTTCATCATTACCACGATCATCATCATCATCAGATCCACCACGACCATCATCATCATCAGATCCACCTCCTCCACCATCATCATCCTCTCCCTCTCCGCCCACCCCCTCCTCTGCTCGTCATCCCAGTCCTGAACAGGAAAGCTGTACGTTCTTTTGTCCCATTGGTTTCACATCTGTTGCTTCTCTTACAGCGAAGTCAGACACTTTGATTTTCTCTTTAACTTCTTCAACTTTCACTTTCCTTTGTGCAAATTCAACTCGGGTGTTTCCAGAAGGCTCTGAAGTAGAGGAATGTTGAGCCATGTGTGTTATCTTTGTCGTTGTCTACAGTGTTGCAGGCAGCACTCGTATTTTAAATGTAACTGTTCTGAACCGGGGTCAAATACCTGTCCAAAACCCGTTCCAGCACTTTACGAAGCCTCTAGTTTCAGAGCCTGGAGTGTTTCACACTAAACACAAGAAAGAAAACAGCCACAACCAGCAAAGGACTCGCTGTTAACGGCCTTCACAGAGCAGGCGGTGCCCAGGTTTTTGACCCCGGTCTGCAGTGTTTTTGTGTCTCTACTGCTCTCTGTGGCTCGTAGCGCCGGCTAATCATGCATGTCGCACCTCCAACCCTCTTCCAGATGGAAGTCCCAGTCCTGAGGAGGCGTACCCAGGTAAAGGCTCATTTAATTCCTAACTGGATGGATCATTGAGGCGGCCTTGAATAGTGATACCTGCACTCATGTGCATTAAAGTCTTTAATGTGTAGAGATAAAAATCATGTGATCATCGGAGGCAAATACACCTCAGACAAACAACAACATGCAGCCATTATTTCTTTAACAAAAATTAAACTTGGAAGATAAAACTAAGTCCGTGGTTAATTCCACGTGCCTCGTGTTTGGCTAGTTTTAGATCCATCTTCAGCAGCAACATCTGGAAGTAGTTGTCTGGTCTCATCTGAGCCAGAGGTGTTTTGTTTTGTGGGGAAGCAGTTCTGTGAAACCTCAGCGGTTCTTCTTCGGTGGTTCTTACCCTTTCAAACCAACCTTACGTGTTTGGTCTGTCTCTGACTGAACTCTCGTGGACTCGAGCGCTCCTGAAGGCGCTGGGTTGTTTGGTTCGAGCGTTGGGCAGTAAATCAGCCATTTTGAGGTAAATTTGACGGGATGTCCACTCCTGGGAAAATTGACAAATGTCTTCAATGTTGTTTTTATCTGTTTTTGTAGCGATCTGCACACCTGCTGGTGATAAAATCAGTAAGAACTGCTGATCAGCAGCAGGATGTAGATGAAATCCTGATGAAGCAGTTGGAGTTACTGAATATTAGGTTTTTGGTTTCATTTGTGTTAAATAAATAATGGCTCACCTGAGGTTCTACTAAGACCCACGATGATCTGATGAACGAAGTAACATATCTGCCTCCCGTTTATTTGAGTTTTACGTGCTAATATTCCCGTTTTATGAACAAACTGAGCTGACTTTGGCTTATTGAAGTGTTTTTGTCTCCGTCTTTGCTTCTGCTCCATCTGTTGTCTGCTTCCGTCCTAAAAGTCAAGTTAAAGTCACTTTCAGGGCCACTGTGTTTGTGCTGAATGTGACGTTTCCACGCTGCCCTTCCCCCAGGTGAGTGGAGCGAGGCGCTCTACCCACTCCTCACCACGCTGACGGAGTGCGTCGCGATGATGAGCGACAAAGCCAAGAAGTCCATGGTGTTCCTGCTGATGCAGGACAGCGCGCCGACGATAGCCATGGACGTGTCTCTGCAGTACCGCCGCGACGTCGTCTTCTGCCAGACGGTCAGCGCACACACACACACACACACACACACACACACACAGTAGGAGTGACTCACACACTCACCCACACACACATTTACATAAACAGAGCCATTAGCTGCTGCGGTGACTCGGAGAAGGTCATTAATCTGTAAAACACTGCAAACACGGGAGCAGAGGTCCAACCCTCGGTGGCAGCACAACATGTAAACAACAAACAAACATACGGAGCAACGACAGCATACAAAGAGATACCTGCAGTCGTGCTTGGTTGTTTGGTATCTTTATTGTTTTACCAGGCGCTCTTAAGAGATACCTGTCATCAGTCATCAGGGTTCAAACCCGTTCAGTGAACTCCGTCAATAAAAACAAAGTTTAAAACGCAACACCTGTTATTTGTGTCACATCACTAAGACATGAATCAGCTGATCCAGGATCAGGCTCGTTCTTGCTCATAACGTCGCTGGGTTTTTCTTCTGTGTGAAGTATAGAAGCCTTTTTGTTCTTGTTGTTTTAACAAAAAATTAGTAAAAAGAAAAAATAATGTAATCTCTATCTCTGATTATAATAATTCACTGCTGGAAAAAAAAATTTTTTTCTCTCTTTTCAAAAAGCTACTTCAGTGTCCACTCCTGTGGGCATCAGTGATAACGAGCTCAAACTGCATTTTTCTCTTAAAGTGCTTTTGTTTTTCTTGTTAGCTGTTCAACGCGTCATTTGACAGAAACATTTTCAGACTAGACGTGCCCACTAGAATCGACGTGGCTTTAAAGGTGGGGTATGTAATTCTACATGTCTCACTAAAGCTCCGCGTGTGCACGTGAATCAGTGGATGGGAAGAAAACTGACGGATTTCATGATGGGATGGGTTTTCTGAATTCTGCGGTCCCAGCAGAGTTCAGCTGGAGTTCTGGTCAACAGTATTCATTTATTGATTGATCAGGGTATAAATCCTCTTATCAAACTTGGGGGGTGACGGCAAATGAAATGACTCCCCAAATGTTGGCTCATCCCTTTCATGAATGAACTGTTTTGGCCCGACTCTGACGTCTCTGCTTGCACTGCAGCTCACCGCTCTCATCTGCGGCTTCATCATCAAACTGAGGAACTGTCTCCGTGACAACGGGTTCCTGCGGCAGCTCTACACCATCGGGCTCCTGGCCCAGTTCGAGTCCCTGCTCAGCACTTACGGTACTAACCCACTCCGAGCTCGGCCTCCCCCGCTCTGTCGCGATCCCACTGATACACCGCGTTTATGTGCTTGTGCAGGAGAGGAGCTCGCCATGTTGGAGGACATGAGCGTTGGCATCATGGACCTGCGTAACGTCACCTTCAAGGTGGAGACTCGGCTCGTAAATGGGACGAACGTTTCCAGGTGATTTTCCAGCAGCTCTTTAAACTTCTCACTTTGGTTCATTCAAGGTCACCCAGGCAACCAGCAGCTCCGCCCCCGACATGCTGCCGATTATTACTGGCAACAGGGACGGCTTCAACGTGCGCATCCCGCTGCCGGGGACCATGTTTGACGCTCTGCCGCGAGAGATCCAGAGCGGCATGCTGCTGAGAGTCCAGCCGGTCCACTTCAACGTCGGCATCAACGAGCAGCAAACGCTGGCCGAGAAGTGAGCGAGACCGAGACGTCTGTGCAGCAGAGACGTCAGAGTCACGGAAACACTGATGTGTGTGTGTGTGTGTGTGTGTCAGGTTTGGAGACACGTCGCTGCAGGAGAACATCAACATGGAGAGTCTCTCCAGACTCAACTCCTACTACCAACAGTTCAAGGAAGTCCTGCCCGAGGACTGTGAGTACAAAGATCAGCACGCAAAGACCGGCAGGAGGAAGTATGTGAACCCCTGATGTCCTTAAAGGTCCTCACGGTTCAGAACTACAAACATGATCAAAGAAATATGATCAAGAAGAATTAGAAAATCATCTGGAAGTCTTCAGATGTCCATCAGTCCTGACCATACCCCACCTGTGGTGAAGTATGGTGGAGGCAGCACCATCATGTGGGCTCGCTGTAGTTGTTTAATATCTGTAAGGGGTTTATATGTATCATTATCACATAAATCACGTTTTTAGGGCAAATTAATGTGAAAAAACCTGATTTCAAAGGGTTCACATACTTTTTTCTTGCCACAGTAGTTCAAGGAGAGGACTTAAGCTTTTCTCCTGAACTAAACGTTTTCTTGGTCCGTCTGTCTGCCGTCAGGCGTCCTTCAAAGACCCCAAACTTGTCATTTTCTGTAAACATTTCTTCCGTACTTGAAGGGCAATGAGCCCATCATTACAGCGTTTTTCCTGGAAGCTGGAAGTGTTGGGGAGCAAAATTAAAAAGCAGTGTTAGCAAATATCCTCCTGTGGCGTGAGGACGCCGTGGCAGCGCCGCAGAGGAAGTTGTTTCTGGTTCCTGTTTCAGTGTTTCTGTCCTCCAGTCTGCTTGTGAGTCAAACTTTGTCTCATGTCTGATTTTCTGGTTTCTTGATCTCAGCTGTAGAGTGTTTGTTTGTGATGATTGATTTGGTTTTAGGAAACCTCCCACTCTCCCTGTGGTCTTTAGCGCCTCCTGCTGGACGTCATGGAGACTCTAAAGAAGAATTATAATCAGACGTCAGCACTTTTTATTCGACTGCGTAAACAGATGAAGATGCTCCAGAACGATGAAGATGACGTTTAATCTGTTCAGTCGTATTGTTCGAGATGAAAACCGGCTGATCTTTTTTTTGTTTTTTTTCCATCTAAACTTGGTTTTCCAGCTGTTTAATCAGTTTCTCCCTCGCCTCCGTTCAGGCCTCCCGCGGTCTCGATCCCAGACTTGTCTTCCCGAGCTGCTGAGGTTTCTGGGTCAGAACGTCAACGCCAGGAAGAACAAGAACGTGGACATCCTGTGGCAGGCTGCCGAGGTGAGCTCTCCTCTCCCGTATCACAAAAAAACATCGTTTACTGTTGACGTCTCCAACGATCCGCCGCCCCTCTTCCTCCCCGACCCAGATCTGCCGCCGGCTGAACGGCGTTCGCTTCACCAGCTGTAAAAGCGCCAAAGACCGCACGGCCATGTCGGTGACGCTGGAGCAGTGCCTGATCCTGCAGCACGAGCACGGCATGGCGCCGCAGGTGTTCACGCAGGCCCTCGACTGCATGCGCAGGTAGGACGCCCTCGCTGTGCCCGAAAGAAAACACGCCGCACATCGCCCAGGGACGAAACATGAAACGCTTACCTCCTGAGGGGGACGAACCATGGCCAAAAAACTGGTTCACTTTGTCAGAAAAAAAAGTGAAGTCTAACTGCTCGAGTGATCTTAGACAGCCGATGATCAAAGACCACAGTCAGACGTTGATTATTTACTTTGTGTAAATTTCAGGTTTTACTGACTTTTATCTTCAATCAGAAAAAAAACAAGTGATTGAGTTAAAATGTGGATTTCACATGTTTTTATAAGAAAACTGGCGCCATCACAAACAAACCGGACGCCGTCTCGGTTTCAGAATCGCTGGTTGAAGGTTTTGGAGGTGGCGTCCGTCTCTGAGACGATGGACACTGGTGGTCCATCGAGGAAATATCCAGGTTGCAAACAACAACAAACTCCTTTTTAAAGAATAAAACCAAAAAGTGATGAGGATGTTTGAACAGACAAATGTGATTAAAGATGGCTGAGTTTATACCCCAAACACAAAGCCATGTTGGTTTTCATCCAGAGTAAATGTGATTTCCCGTTTTTATTCCCTCTTCAGATGTCTGAGTGTCTCTGTGTAAACAAACAAACAAACAAACCCCAGAAGTATGTCTGTAAGTCTTCTGTTCTGAACAAGCTTCATGTTGTGAATATCTCTGTTGTTCAAGACCTACCCAGCTCTGTCTCTCTGTGCACTTAAACCCAAAGATTGTCTCTTCATCTTTCTTCTTCTCCTCACATCCCCCTTTTCGTTTTTTCCCTCTCCTCCACCTCTTCAGCCGACGAGCATGATGGTAGATTTGAGTTTGTGTCCGTTTGAGTTGGGATGCATGTTTGAGTCAAGCTTGGCGATGTCGTTCCTTTTCTTCATCTTATTTCCTCTTTTGTTCTTCCCGGTGGAGAAGGTGTAGCACAGAGGTGGAGGGATGACCAAGTCTGAGAGGGCAGACGGTTGTTAAAGTCGTTCAGGACAGTAGGAGTCTCAGGTAGAAGTCCAGGAACCGCCTCCTGTTGCCATGGCGAGGGATTGGTTGATAGATGATGTCAAACCAGACTGCATAAGAACCGGGCTAGACCTCCGTCACAGTTTCTGAAGAGTTCCCCTGAGTCCCTGCAGACTTCTCTCAGCAGTCCTGGAGTCAGCCCTCCAGCTCCATCCGGAGGAGCCGGAACGACCGGCAAACATTCACAACACCACCTCGGTTTCAAATGTTATTTTAATCCCAACATCAGAAACGCTCAGTCAGCTCAACCTGCTCGTAGCTGAGCTTCGTCCTCAGAACCTCCCAGACCAGCCCACGACCCGCCACCGCAGTCTGTTAGTAACGCTGGAAACAGAAAAATATCTTCAGAAAATAGGAGTGACTGTGCTCTGCTGGGTTTTTATTCACTGCTCAAAAGTTAATATAGCTGAGCACCAAGACGCTGAAGTGATAACGGCTGGCGTTGGCTGTGCAGCTGTCAATCAAAAGGTCACGTCCCGAAGGATGCAGAAGTTTGTGGCTCCACATAATTTGACTTTTAAGATACAAAAGAATTCCCCATGTGCCGTTGTCATGGAGGTTGTTATGGATACAAAAACTGTTTTTTGAATCAAAGTTGGACATTTTAACATGGTTGATGAAGATTAACGCAGTTTCAGAGCAAGGATCTAGTGGCTTGTTGATAAACTGTGGAAAAGTGTTGAAGAGAGGTGAAAAAGAGCGTTCATCAGGGTGGAGAGGATGGAGAAGAGTTCATGGCGTTACCTGTCATCGAAGAGCGGCAGCGAGGACAAAATGAAAGATTTCCACAACTGCAGAGAGAGCAGCAGCAGGACACAGAGCTGCAGAGAGAGCAGCAGCAGGACACAGAGCTGCAGAGAGAGCAGCAGCAGGACACAGAGCTGCAGATGCCAGAGCTGGAGATGCTGAGATGTTCTCTGAGACAAGGAGCAACCACGTCAGGGTTGGAGGTCTCGGAGATGAAGTGAGAGGTTCGACTGGGATGGTTGTTGACAGAGGAGGAATAATGAAGAGACTGGTAGACGGATGCTGGAGACGAAACCTCCGGGAAGAAGACAAACGGGAGGACCAAAGAGGAGACAGAATGTGGGGCTGCAGAAGATGGAGAAGAAGATGGGGTGAGACGGGAAAACAGAGTCACCTGTGGGGTTTTAACTGAATAGAATGAAGTAGTGATAAATCCTTAAAAACATTGGAATGCGGTTTGAGCCTTTTGTTGTTTTTGTTGTTTTTGTTGTTGTTTGTGTGAGGGTGTTGAGGGCAGAGGAATCACGAGTTTGTTCCTCTGATGTTGGATTTTATTTGTGAAACAACTTTTCCCCACGATCCCCTCCTCCTCCTCCTCCTCGTCTGTCTTCATCCCATGTCTTAGAGTTTACAAACATGGTGAACCATTTTGCTGTAGTTTCTTCTTTCATTTTCTGAAAGAACGTCTTCCTTAATTTCTCTAATTTCTCTCTTCTCTTCCTCCTCCTCCTCCGTTTCCCATGACATTCTTCTCTTGTTTTTTTGTTTGTTTTTGTATAATTTGGTTCATTTTTGCGGGATTGTGCTGTTCCCATTCGTTCATTGGCTGTGACCTCGACATTTTTCACCTGTGGAAACCGTGGCTGTGATTTTTGGCGCACGCCGCTTGTTGATTTGCCATCCCACCTCTGTGTCGGCATGTGTGCATGCCATCTGTTTGTTTTCTTCCACACCCTCCCACCGCTGCTCTTCCTCCTCCATCACTTCTCCATCTTTACTTTTGCTCCCTTCCCTTTTCCTCTTTCCTCTTTTCTCCGACCTGGTTTGCTGCTTCACACCTCCACCTCCTCCTCTTGCTCCAACCTGTGCTCCTGGGCAGCATTGGGACGAGGGAAGGGGTGATCCAGAAGAACCTGAGCGGCTTGCTGCCGGTGCGGGACTTGCGGCTGGACCCCAGCCTCCTGTACTCGCTGCCCCTGCTGGCCCTCAGCCCCAACCTGCTGGTGGTGTGGATCTTCCTCAGCGTGGCGTACTTCCTGGCCAAACTCCGCTGCAGCTGAGCCGTGACAACGCCGCCCTCGGCTCGGAGAGACTCGCTGCAGAACACGGAGGCCTTTGGGTGGAGGGCTTGAGAGCGGTCTCCGGCGACTCCCTGCTGTGTTTCTGAAACTGTGCCACTGTCCTGTGAGTGTGCGGGAACGTGCGTGTCATCCGTGCACACACCGTCCAAAGGGCTTTGAACAACCCAACGCCCCGTTTAACAAGGTCCAAGCCCGTCACCTGCATCGTCCTGGGTTTGTTTTAAGGGACTCTGGTTACTTCCTGGTTTTCCTGCATGTGGCTGGACTCTGGAACCACATGTGTGTGTGTGTGTGTGTGTGTGTGTGTGTGCGCACTAAGCCCGCTGAAAAAAAGTCAGGAAACATCCTCATAAGTTTTGAAGACCATACCTATCAATGTTTATGTACGTAAGTAGCAGAAAAGTTGGTTTAATCATCCGTCAGCCTCGACTGAATGAAGCCACCTTCTGTTTCAAGCAGTGATTGTTTTCACATTAAAAGACCAGTTTTAGTTTCATTTCTTTGGCTATTTTTAGGACGTGTGGTCTAGCTCTCCTGGTCTCCTGTCTCAGCTGTCGTCAGAAACGTGACTGAGCTGCTTATCTCACTTCATGACCCACTCTAGGTGGGGGTTATCCTGGTATCGGACTTGCAGTTCAGTCCTGATGGACGGAAACCCCACTGTCAGGACAGAGACGTAAAATTCAGCTGTTTCTGAACATCCTGTCTGACAAAAGAGGTTCATGGAGAGCTCCAAAAACTTCTGAGTGTGAGGGCATGAAAAACAGTGTTTATAATCTAACTTTCAGCTGGCTTAGTGTGAACATACAAGAGTAAAGTGTTGTTAAATCTGTGCAGCGCCCTCTGGTGGCCCGTCTGTGCTCCGCCTTATTCCTCAGTCAGACGACAGAGCAGAAAGTCTCAGTTTAGTTGGGAAACCTCTTAATATTTATAAGAATAAGCTCATTACATGCAAGCAACGCTTCAGGAAAGACTGACAGTAGCTGTCCTAACGAAAAGCAACATTATGATTTAAGCTCCATGCAGACAGCTTACTTTGTGCACTTGTTATCGTTGTCTTCCACGTGCTGTGGCACTCACCTTACACTAAAGCTTTTATTCTGTGCCGTACTGAAGCAACTATACTTTGCTTCTCTCTATTTTTGCAAGCTTGATTTTATTTTACTTGGTCTTCCTGCTTTTCTAGAAGGTAGAAGTTTTTTTCTTCTACTTTTAAGTTATGCACTTTGCAGCAGATCTGGCCTCACTCACTGACTCTGTTTACATGCAGCTTTTGTACCCGTTTACACCTTGTTGCTTGTGGTTAAGCCGGTATTTAAGAATTTTATTTAAAATAGTTAACCTAAGAATTTTAGCTCAGAAATAAATGAACATTAACCAGATAAAACCAGTTAAGAAAATTTAAAGTTGTTTCCAGGTCTTTATACCTCATCGGTTTATAGTTTAACAGGAGGAAACATTTATTTTTATTAACTTGAAACTGATTTAAGTTTCCGTTTAATTCATTTGTGGCTAAAACGAAACATTTTGAGTTTAAGCTGCAGCGACAGTGTCGCGTCATCAGCAGAAAAGACACGCCCACTCCCGCAGTCTGAGTTGACCCCTCGGTAAGCCCCGCCCCCTGGTTACCGTTGCTACGCCGATTATCCATCAGCGTTGTTTTATAGTGGCGGATGTTATAATAGTTTAATTTTTTAATAGTTTTATTATTATTTCGTTTGATTATTTCAGTTTAGTTTTAGTTGGTTTAAGAAGCAAAACATGGTTTTAGTTTTTGAGTTACTAACATACAGAAGTTGGGAAAAATAAATCTAAAATGAAAGAATCTTTATCAGTACAGCACAAAAACCTTTTATACTTTATTTTGAGAAAGTAAAAGCAGAAAAAAAGAATTAATTAGAAAAACAAAGCCACACAAAAAAAACAGGGCACAGCAAAAGTAAAAACAGTTAATTTTACTTGCAATTCTATTATGTGTTTGTATAGTTTTGCATTGCTAATTTTAGTTTTTATAATTTAGTTTCAGTTTTATAAAAGTCTTTAGGTTTTTTCAATTACCGGCATCATTTTAATTCTATTAGGTTCAGTTTTAGTCTTTATTTCCATTAACTATAATAAAACAGGACCACCTTTTTGTGGAGGAGAATTGAAATGAGCTTTAAATGTTTCATGACAGGACACGTACAACACCTAAAAATAGACGCGGTTGGTAATAAAGTTAAATTGGAGGTTATATTAATTTATTTCAAGTTAGTTTAACTAACTGCTGATTTGTTATTAATCATGTTGTGAAGTATGCTCCACTTACGCTCTGCTTCAAAATATAGATAGCCAACATCAAATTAACTGATTTATTCTTTTACATATTCACAGATTTTTTTGACCCCCTAGTATTAAAAGGATTAAATATAAATCAATTTACTGCGTAGCATGTGATGTTAGTCTGACACTCGTGGAAACTTACCTGTATCAGGTTTACGTAAACAAACAGGTGGTCAAACATGGCCGAACAGGCCCCGCCCCTCTGTGCTGACCTCTGGACTCGTCCAGCCCGGTCAGTGTCTCACCTGCTGTCAAGTTATTTCAGGGGACCAAAGTGAGTTCTGGAGACGCTCATCAGTCACCAAGCACAGTCTGGCTTCGCTGGTGAAAGCACGATGGCGTTAAATCTCCTAACGGCTCAGACCAGTTACGTTTGCAGCTGTTAAACTTCTTTTCTGGAACCTTGAGTTGCTTTGTGCCAAATAAGAGACAGCTGGTCAGTGACTGATCCCAGATCTGCTCTTCAGCTTTCATGACGATGCAGTAGAGGTCAGCTTTGTCTCGCCAATGGACAAAGTTGTCTCTTTGTGGTTTGAGTGCAGCTTTGAATTGGCCAGCGTTGGAATGTAGGATCGTAGGATATCCAGGTGTTTGAGTCTGCAGTCAGCGCTGCAGGTGATCACCCTCCACAGCATTTATCTGTGCCAGCTCTTACTTTTATATCAGTGAAGGAACTGAGCTTTCCAGTGATGTAAGCAGTTATCTCCGTGTGTGTTTAAGCTTGTGCCAAACGCTGAACGTCAGCTTTTTATTGAGTCGGCTCGAGAGATGCAACGTCTGTTTTTAAACTCAGCTTTTCTTTTTATTTGTTCACTTTTGGAAACAAAATCTGTCTGTCTGTTCTTCCACTTGTATCAGTTTTTTTTTTTTGCAAAACTCTTGTTTATAAAATGCTGAACAAAAGTTGTCTTTAACGTTCTAGTTTTGAGCGTTAAAGTTCATCTTCACATCTGAGAGGCTGGAAATGCTTGAATTACGTTGATAAAGTCATTCAAATGTATCAGAATATCAGTGATTCAGTTAAAAGCTGAAAACCTGAACTGTTAAAGGCTTGTAGCGTTCGAGAAGTCGGAGAAGAAACGATTGTAGCTGCTAGCGTAAGTCATGTTGGGACACGTTTTATCAGAAACCCGAAGCACTCAGGCGGCTTTAGCTGGAAATCTGACACGTACTAATCAATATCCCGACCCGTAAAGCATCACTCGCTTCCCTGAAGTCCAAAAGCTCGCAATCATTAAGATCCAGTAACGAAATGGATCCCAACAGAGGAGCCTCTTTTACTCTTTCAGATCTAAAACTATCAAACACGTCTGAGTTCTCAAACTGCTTCAACAGATGAACTTTTACACATTTACCAAAGTTAAAAGGATGTAGCGTGTATATCCGCGTGGGGAGTGTCAAGTTATTGGTTGATAAACAGAACTTGAGCTCAAGAGCCCAGTTCAGTTTAACGTCCATCTTTTCTTGCTTTTCTTCTATTTTCTCCCTTTAGCAGTTTAAAAACATTTTTTAGCCAAATAAATCCAAATCTAAGCAGGCGTCAGAAGCCAAACCTCATAAAAGTCGAGCTGTTTTTTCTCTCAGGACTTCCAGTAGCCTCGTTGTTGCTCTGGAGATGATCCTCAGTGACCCGCTCCGTGGACGCTGTCCATGAAAGATGGTTTATTTTTTCTTTTTTTAAGTTTTCACTCTACAAAAATCAAAACAAGTGACACGGTTCAGATCCTCTGATCTAATTATCTTCACTTGTGGAAAGAAAATGAAATGTTCATAACATCGTCAGTCATTTTACAGTGTTTTCCGTCTGAGTGGGTCATTAACAGTCTTGGATCAGAGCCCACTCCCACTCATGATTTTATGTTTAATAAGTGTACAGTTATTTACTCCTCTCAGGAGTCGGTACCATCGAGGTTGGAGGTCTGGGCCGTTTCTCAGTATGCAAACTTTTATTTATTTTATTTATTTATTTATGAAGATATCCAGGTGTAAACAACTATTTTAGCCCACAGTCACTCACGTTCATTGAGGATTATCTCACAAGCAGGCTGCAGGTAAATTGCAGGCTCTTTTTTTTTTTTTTTAATTAATAAACTGGAATTAATTTAAATTAAACGTCTGAGCAGAAGATTTCTTTCAGCGGTTCGCTAGTGCTAGCATGACTGGCCTTTACGTTTAAAATAGATGAATTCAAACTAACCCACAGTATCCTGACTTGAAGCTAATCTTATTAAATAAATTAATAGATATTACACTTTGAAATTTGTGTGAATTAATTAATGTTATATACTGAATTCATGAATGAATTCAGAGGCGCTAGTTGGTGGTTTTTGCTCACTAGCTGCTAGCTAAGCGCTAAGTTAGCTACTTCCTGTAGTTTCCCGCCATTTTCAGCAAGTTAGCCAAGTGAAGCTAATTTATTAGGTCGTTTGTTGTTCATTAACTTTGTTTTCTTAATGACGTAAAACTTTAGGACACGTCAAACTTTGTTCTGTCCAAAGTCAAAATAAAACACTTCTTCCACTTTTAAAGCTAATGACAAATAACTGATCTAAAAACTAAAAAAAGACAAATTCGTGACAAAAAAATTGATGCTAACTGGTTTGAGGGAGCTACTGGGTGTTGACATGCTTCTGACCAAAAAGCAAAGAAAATGAACAAATGTTTTATTTATTTATTTAAATCTCTTTTTGAGATTATTGTGTATCTATTGGAGAACTACCTCTGTGAGTTTCATTACAAGTTGATATTTGATATTTCAAGATTAAATAAAACATAAATAATTAGGTTGTCAGTAAGTAACAGGGATGTAATTATATTTGCGTTACAATTAAATTATATAAAAATCTGTTGAAAAACAAATACCAGGAAGGTTATTTCTCCAGATCAAATGCATTTACTTATTTCTTTATTCCATTTAAGTGCTTCCTGACATGTCATTTATGTTTTAGTGTCATTATGGACGTAAAAGGGAAATATCAGGTTTTCAATCTTTTTTTTTTCTCTTTTTTTTTTCTGATTTGAGGAATCCAGATATATCAGAGAGTATATTTGTATCGCTGTACATAAACTGTATTTAAATGCTTGTTTAGCTTAAAGGCATTATTTATATTGTTGGCTTTGACACAGTTATTCCAAAGGACAATACTTCTAAATATAAATATGCTGATAATTATTATGCTTGTGCCATAACTGTCCTGCTTTTGTCACTTTAAATCCCAGCTGAACCTGGATCTGTTTGGGATTATTGCAAAGATCAATTATTTGAATTATTTATTATTTGATCAGAGTACACGTGTACTTTCTGGAAGTATTTTCAGTGTCTTCATGTGTGAAAATAATCCCCTTTAAAACGGGTCCTGGAGGGAGATTTTTGGAATGACTTTTAAAACGTTCATTTAGTGTGTAAGAAGGTGAGACGGGCAGGTGAAACACTGGTGTTAAAGGTCAAACTCAGACAGAACCCAGGAACACAACAGGATGTTTGTTTGTTTTTGTTTACCACCTGTGAGCATCACTTTCATGCCTGACACATAAATGTACCACAAGTCCCAGAAGCCTCCTGCAGTCCTGCTGAAATAAAGGTTTTGTGTCTCCACCTGCAGAACCCAAACAGACCTGTGGTCTCGTGACGTTGTTTTTACTTTTAACAGCTTCGGGTTCTTGCTGATGACGCTCAGTTTGAGAAATGAATCTTAATGAAAGGAGATGAAAGTGAAAATATCCCACTTGGAGTGGACGTTTGAAGCTTTTTTCCTCCAGATTTTCGTCTGTTGTGGTCTTTGTGTGGTTTTCCCACCAACCTGAAGTTCCTCATTCAGTCTGAAGCAGCAAAGCCGCTGAGCTGTGCACCATTCATCACGCCCACTCTCATTCTGTCCACATCCTCCCCTCCTCCTCCTCCTCTGTCTGTCTCCACAGCGAGGGCTGCCGGCGAGAAAACACCCTCAAGAACGTTGGATGCAGGAAGTACGCCTTCAACTCTCTGCAGCTCAAGGCCTTTCCCAAACACTACCGACCGCCGGACGGCACCTACGGCAAAGTGGAGACCTGACGGGAGCTGCTCAGGGAGGCGGCGGCGCTTCTGGACCGCAGCGAGTCGGGAAAAGCCAAGTCACACTGAGTACAATCAGAAGACTGGCCTGACCTGTGATCCAGCAGAGGTTTTACCGTAGGTCTGTTTGGAGGTAGAAGGAGTGGTTCAGCGTAACGCTGGCGACACTAGAACCACCCAAATAAAACAACAAAACTCGTGAATATCCACCATCTTAGTACAATGACTGTTTTTAGCTACTGCATACGTTGCTTATGTAATCGTACTCAGAACACGCTGAATACCTCACTGCCTCACCCTGACCAATCACTGATGTTGTCAGTATTCATCAATGAATCCCTTTAATATCTGAAAACAAAAAGATTCAGTGGAAATAAGCAGGAAAGTTAGCGTTTATATCAGTACCACTTCTGACCACATGGGGGCAACGTATCACAAAGAGTTCACCTGTCAGTCACAGCAAAGGGCGTCTTCAGTGGGGTTACAAGACTAACTCTTAACAGGGCAGACCACGCCACCATGTGGTCAGACGTGGGATTGCTACCCGGAGTATAAAACCAATCGTCCATTTCCTTGACACAAGAGTCCGACGCATTTGTGTTTTAGTCCTGTCTGTAATATTGTTGCTTCTGGTTAAAATCCTGCTGACTCGTGCTGTAAACTCAACACAGATGTTTCAAACTTTAGTCTCATTTTTGTTAAATTTGGTTTCCAAAGTAGTGTCGAATAGCATCAGTGACCAAAAAAGACAAAGTTTTGCTTCTAAACACACCGACCGTAAATGAAACCAGCAACCACCTACTGTAACATGTACAGGAAGTGCCGGAAGTGCCCATGAGCAAGGAGCAGAGCTTTTCCCCACGTTCACGCTGATTGGACTGAGGACGAGTGACGTCACGTGGTTGACGAGGACAAACTTCACCTGCAGTGACCGCTAGCAGCCAGCAGAGGGAGCAGCAAAAACATCCATGTTTGTGATAAACGTAATGAAAATGTTTGTGGACGAATCAGGGTTGAAAATTAGTGCAGGGGGATTTTAAAATGTAGCATTTTATTTTTTTTAAACCAGCGTCATGTTTGTGAATGATGACCGAAGTGAGTGATGAACGTGGATCACCAAAGACCAGACCCATCAAGATTCCTGACATTAAACACAAAGATAGATGTGCACCTTCTGTTTGCCAGGTTTTGCCTTAAATTGACGCAGACACTCAGAGTTTAAATGCATGAGACAGTTAAAACCCAACTAAATAGACTTAGGAACAGAAAAACAGCAAATGACTATCGGTTTTCATGTGAACAAATCCAGACGATCATCTAAGTAACTTTTCACTCCTTTATCATCTTAGATGTCTTCTGCGTAAACTAAGTAAACAAAATAAAGAGACGGAACCAGTGAATCATGAACTGTGGTGAAAGTGACTGAACCTCCACACCTGCAGGGGGACCCACTGAGCCAAAAATGACTGACTCCAAGAGGTGAAACTCACTGTGAAGCTGTGCTGGGCAGAGGATTTGTTTCCACTGCTGAAAACGCTTTCTCATGACTTCCCTTCATCAGTTATCATCAATGATTCAGAGGCCTTAAAGTGCTTTAAACAGAGCGACCATCACTGAGGTGGTTTTCATGACGTCGTTGCCCTCACCCTGTCATCTGCACTGATGGACCAGAGTGTGTCCTCACATGTGTTTCTGAGCCACCGCTGACAGTAACCTGCTGCGATGCCTCCTCAGATGATGTTCATGTTTGAGTCCTCTCTGGAGAAGTGCTTTTAACTCGTTTCATGTAGCAGAATGTCTGATAGTTGTGTGTTGCAGAAATAAATCATTAAGTGGTTGTTTTCAGTTTGTGTGTCTCCAGGTGAGACGTTTCAGGTTTGAAGTTTGGCTCTGTGAAGACTGAACAGCCTTGGACACATTAGTCCACGCTGGTCCATGGAAGAGCAAACAGAACCAACTTCAGTGTCCCTCAGCCCCTAGTGGTCAGCCGAGGAACTGGAGTTTGATGGAAATGATCTACAACCTAGTCCTGCATGTGGAACCAGAAATCACTGAAATGTTCTGATATTTTAACATCCAACAGAAAAGTGAAGTATAACTGAGGAGGATCTGTTCAACTTTTATCTTTGAAAGACTTTCAAGTAATCAGATCAAAGTGAAAAAACGTTTCTGAAGACCAAGAAAGAATTTACTAAAAGTGAGCAGATCTGAATCTTTAAACAGTTGTGCAACTGTGTAATAAAGTGGTTTGTGGTGTTAGAGAGTTTCTTCAGTGAGTGCAGGTTTAACGTTCAAAGATGTTTAGGAACGGTTAGATGTGAATAAAGATCTACAACAACATGACATTTGTGTGTTTGTGTTAACGGACCAGTTAGATTTTCCTGTTCAGTCGTCTTATCCAGACTTTTATACTGACAGAATGAGTCAGAGTGGTCTAATTGTGTGTGTACCGTATTTCCCCTAATTAACGCGCCGGGGCGCGTGGCAAATTACCAGCAGGGCGCCTCTATTTAAGACCTAATTATGCGAGTTCTTCAATGTTTGGCTTTAAAACAATAAAGTCACAAAAAAATGTCTAACATTTTTAGGACAAACAAAATTTTTAGGCCAATTTTAGGACAAACATTTCTGTGCAGTTGGGATTTAATTATTTCAGTTAATTTAAAGTTTTTGTTTTTAAAAACTGACGTTTGAAGGCGTTTATGACGTCCCGACTGAAGGAGGATGGCTGTGACGTCACTTTGCGTCAAGTCCAGATAAAGCAGGTGTTCGTGGAGGACGGCAGGTTCCGGCAGGAAGAGGACGGGAGACACTCCGACCCGTCCAGCTGTGAGACCGGGACCGAGGCTTTGGACCGGAGAGCTGCTGAACGACGGCAGGAGTTTGTGGAGGAGATGAAAAGTGAGCTGCCACCGCTGTACCTGTGCTGCTGGATCCTGATGGAGTCCGGTGAGAAGCTCCACACCTGCGCCGCGCGAGCCTCGTTAACGCTAATTAGCTGCAGTTTCCTCATTAACGCGCTGATAAATGAGTGCTTCTAAGTTACTGAAAATACGAAGTTGTAGTTTCTTCCTCGATATTAGAAGAGCGTCGTGTCGTCGTGGTTTAGCACAAAAACGCCAATTTCATAGTAAACTTCTAATTTATTTTTAAACTTTCATTTAAAAATAAATTAACTCGTATTTAACGCCAGCCCACTAGGGGCTGGCGTTAAATACGAGTTAATTCTCTCTTAACTCCGTGTAAAACGTCCAACTTTAACGTCAAATTAAACACATTTGCAGCCCTTTTCTCTTTGTAAATAAATTTTTGACATCTATGAAAATTTAACCACCCTTTAATTAACATATTTCCAAAGTGGTACTTAAACAAACAAAAAAAAAAGGTTCTGGTCTCCAAAACTAGATTTAATAACTGTACAGATAGTGAGTTTTTATTTACTTATATTGGTAAAATAATTTCAATCCCTACATTTATTCAGAAGTGTGGAAATATTTTTTTTTTTTTGTTTGTTTGTTTTTGATTGACAGCTAGATTACAGTCTTTGGAGTCGAGCTGCTACCTGTCCATCTTGGCACATTTGGTGAACTTGACGTTTGTATTTGTGTGGTGAATAGAGGCGTAACAGATAATAACTCTGGTTTAAAACATAACAGTAATTGTATTTAAATAGCGTGATTGGCTCTTGGTTTGCCTGGATCTGGAGAAGGGATTCGGCAGTGTTTCAGATATTATTTCTGTCATCGTTGCTCAGATTACAGACGTCTAGTGTTTGGTGGTCTAACTACAGAGCAATGGAAACAAAAACGCAGACGTATAAATGCCAGAGGCATCGCCTACCTGGGTGGCGATGATGCAGAATTATAAACTAGCCTTAAGTTTGCAATGATTAGTCAAAATGATAGTTATTTTTAATTCATTTTTTATTATTTTAATTTTTTATTCTCAATAAAAAATAATTGACATGATTTTTTTTCAGCGTTGATATAAAACCAGATATAAATAAAATGATTGTTTCTGTCTGAGTGAAGTGTTTGTTTTTGCAGTGCAGAAAATGAACGGCAGGGGGCAGTGTGGGTCGCTGTGTTTCTACATGACGGCTGCATGTAGATCAGTTTAATTTTAAAAAAAAAGAGTGCATGAAGTAAATGGTGCTCATAAACATTATCAAGCTAGCCAGATGTAACCAAAGATCTTAAATCGGTTTTACAATAACAGCGACGGGTGTCTCTTTACTTCTGTCAGTGACGGCTGAAGATTGGACTCACACTGAGGACGCGCTCTTCAGGAGATTGTTTGGAGGCTACAGCAAGTGGACTCGTCCGGCGCAGAACGCCACCGATGTGGTCATCGTCAAGTTCGGCCTCTCCATCGCCCAGCTGATCGATGTGGTGGGATCACACAAGTCAATCCTCTCTCTACACAATTAAACAGAAAAATATCACAGATTCAACACACAGCTTGTTTCCTTGATTTTGTTTCCAAAACAGGATGAGAAAAATCAGATGATGACGACCAACGTGTGGCTGAAGCAGGTGAGAGAGATGTGACGGAGGTTAGCTGGCTTTCATGCCCTCAGGTGTCTAAAGTACAGGTGTGCTGAAGTGTTTGTAAAGTTAAATGTGGTGTCTGGATCTGACTCAACAAAAGTCAAAATGTTGACAGGAGTGGACGGATTACAAACTGCGGTGGAGTCCCGCTGACTTTGACAACGTGACGTCAATCAGAGTTCCCTCCCAGCTCATCTGGGTGCCGGACATCGTGCTGTACAACAAGTAAGAACAAACGTGACGTTTAGGAGAACAAGTTTCACCAGCACTCAATCAATAAATCCCGTAAAGTAGAGTTAGAAGGTGACGGGAGAAAGTCTCTTCAGTCTAATTCAAAAAACTGCATCTGAACAAACACCAAGACTTCTGGAAAAGTTTCTGATGGACAGATGAGATCAAAGTGGATTTTAAAAAAATTTTTTTTATATTTTTAATTTATTTTTATTTTATTTTTTATTTTTAAATTTATTACTATTTTATTTTAATTTTTAAATGTATTATTTATTTATTTATTTTTAATTTTTAAATTTATTATTAATTGTTTATTTATTTATTTTTATTTTTTTACATGAATGTCCCAAACCATGTTTGAAAAAAATCTAACAGTGTATCTCAAAAAAAAAAAAAAAACCCTCTTACCTACTTCAAGCACGGTGGGGGAAGAGTAATGATTTGGACTCGTCTTCCAGTTGCTGAGTGGACCATGAGCTCCTCTGTACAGCAGTCGGGAGACAGATTTGAGGACATTTGTCCCACAGCTAAAGCTTGTTGGTGATCGTGTTGTGGGACAGGACGAGATCAGAACAGCAAATCTTTATCAAAGTTGCAGAAAAGTAAAAAGAGTCAGTTTATGGAAGACCTGGTCCAAGTCCAGGTCTCAGTCCAGTCCAAATGCTCTGAGGAGGACCTGAAGAGAGGTGTGCGTCAGTAAAAATGAACCAAACATAAAAAAAAACAGATCTAAATCTCTCCACAATAATATGAAAAACTGATAAAGTCTTCACTCCGTGTTCGCTGATAATTACACGACACTTCCTGTTCTTCAACGACGACTTCAGATTTCTGTAGGTGGAGGTAGGGAATCATCTGTAAGGATCAATTATCTGTGTGATCCATGGCCCCAGCCTCATCAACCGAAGAGCTTTTCTGGCTTTTCCTGCAAATCAAGTGGTGAGACATACCAATTACCCAGCTGAAGGGATGACCTGCTGCACGGAGATCTTACATCATCCTGGAGTCAAGCCTCCACCCCCGAAGGGGCTCCAGGAAGTATTAATTCTGAACTTTATCAGGATGGATGAGAAACTTCTCCCTCCTCCAGCATGTGGATGACATGAGCTTGCATCATGAATAGCGTGTCGTTACCACTCAATCATCAATTATTAAGTGCTGCAGATGTTAATGAAGATAGCTCCAGGTTGGTAGATTCACCTTTAATGAGGCGCTGAACATGAACGATTTTTCCTTTTTCTGTCTTTTTCTTCTGCCAGTGCTGATGGAGAGTTCGCCGTCACCCACATGACCAAAGCCCAGTTATTCCACACCGGCCGGGTCCGCTGGGTGCCCCCGGCCATCTACAAGTCCTCCTGCTCCATCGACGTCACCTTCTTCCCCTTCGACCATCAGAGCTGCAAGATGAAGTTCGGGTCCTGGACGTACGACCGCGCCAAGATCGACCTGGAGCCGCTGGAGACCACGGTGGACCTGAAGGTGGAGCGCTCCTCAGCTTTGTTGTGAATCTTCTGTTTTACTGAATCTTTGTAAAGATTCAGTAAAACAGAACTTGAACCCTCCTCTGGTGAAGCCGTTCTGTTGTTGGTTTGGATCTATGAAACTCATCTCCATCTTCAGCTCTCTGGCAGAACCTGAAGGTTTTGTGCCAAAATTGACTGAAGCTGTTCAGCCCCAAAGCATGATGCTGCCACCGCCGTGCTTCGCTGTGGGTATGGTGTTGCAGTTGTTTTTGCACCAAATCTATGTTTTTGAAAGAAGAAAAAAAAAGTTCAACCTTGGTTTCATCAGACCATAGCACACATTTTTCACGTGCTTTTGGGAGACTTCATGTGTGTTTTGGCAACTTTAGCCGGGCGTGGATGTTTTTCTTGCCACCCGACCCCGTAGCCCAGAGCTGTGAAGAAGACAGGAGATGTTGTCACAGCTCCTTTAATGTTGCTGCAGGCCTCTTGGAAGCCTCCATGATCAGTTTTCTTCTCGTCTTTTCATCAGTTTTGGAGGGACGTCCAGTCCTTGGTCATGTCACTGTTTTCTCCACTTGATGATCGTCTTTACTGGTACATGATATATCTGATGTCTTAGAAATTCTTTTGTACCTTCTCCTGATACCACTCAACACTGAGATCCCTCAGATGCTTGGGGAGATCCCTGTGGACCAACCAAGAAAAATGTCAGGAGCATCCTACTGCCCACTGATGCAACCAGATTCTTTTAGTTTTTTTATTTTTACTTTCAGTTTGTTTTTTAGATTGAGTTGTGCAGGTTATAGGTCACATTAAAGGTGGAAAAAGTTCTGAAGTTATTGATCTTGGTCTCATTTGTTTACATCACAAACACCTGGCTTGTTAATCGGGGTGTGTAGACTTTTTATGTCCACTGTAAACGCTCAACGTTTTAATTAATTGAATCAGGTTCTGGAGAACAGAAGAGAGGAAGCATCTGAGGGATGAATGTGACCTCCAGTCCTCGTTAGAAGAAGAGGGAACCTAAATAAAAGTCTTGTTTAACTTGTAGGATTACTGGGAGAGCGGCGAGTGGGCGATTGTCAACGCCGTGGGCACCTACAACACCAAAAAATACGACTGCTGCCACGAGATCTACCCCGACATCACCTACTACTTCGTCATCCGCCGCCTGCCGCTGTTCTACACCATCAACCTCATCATCCCCTGCCTGCTCATCTCCTGCCTCACCGTCCTGGTCTTCTACCTCCCGTCAGACTGCGGCGAGAAGATCACGCTCTGCATCTCCGTGCTGCTGTCGCTCACCGTCTTCCTGCTGCTCATCACCGAGATCATCCCGTCCACGTCGCTGGTCATCCCGCTCATCGGCGAGTACCTGCTCTTCACCATGATCTTTGTCACGCTGTCCATCATCGTCACCGTGTTTGTGCTGAACGTGCACCACCGCTCGTCGGAGACCCACGGCATGCCGCGCTGGGTTCGGAGGCTCTTCCTGTCCGTGGTGCCGCGCTGGCTGTGGATGAAGCGACCACGACACCGACTCGGTCCTCGGCGGTGAGAAAACGAGTAGATCTTCAGTTTACTGTGTCTTCAGTGTCCTCCTCGCAGCTCTAGAACGTTGTCGGGGTTTCAGTTATTTTTAATTCTTCTTGCAGACCTGTCTTAAGATGCAAAGTTCTCCAAACATCACCTGTCGGTTCAGGACCTCAGGTGGCATCGTCTTCTGGCGCGTCTTTGAGAAAAAAACCAAGTTTAGCAGAAATGACGGCTTGTCGTGTTGATGAATACTGATGATGGACCATCTCAGATCCCTCTGAGCTCAGACGTCAGCGTCTCCTCTGCAGAGGTGTAAACGATGTTTTTGTTGCTCCGTCAGGTTTTCGTCACTTTTATGAGTTTAACTCTGTTTATTTGATAAAAGTTAGTCATCCCTTGTCCACATCTTATCTAAACTGCTGATGAAAGATCATTTTTGTTCATCATTTAACTCCTCCAGACTCCTGTTGAGACTTTAGAGGACTTCACCCTCTTATGTTCCGGTTTTAAAGTTTGAAGATCTAGGAAAAATAGTTTAAAATTATTTTTTCAGTATAAAACTTCTTGTGCTTGCCTTAATTAGTGTAATCAACATATAGTTTTGGACATCTTTTGGATAATTAAACAGGAACACCAGTGGGTTCATACTGTCTTTAAGAATATAGAGGTCAAAGCAAATTTAAATAAATAAAGCTTTTATCTTTTTAATTAAATGTTTGTTTCTCATTCTCATGAGTTGGGAGGTTGAACCAAAACGTGAATTCAAAGTTTTGTCCCTTTACCTGTTTAAACACATTAAATGTTGCTATTAAAGCTCCATATTTTAGAGTTTATGGTCAGTCGCAGTGATTGGATCGTTGATGCCCAGGTGATTACTGTTGTTGATGGAAGAGAGTTTAATCGATTATCGTTGTACAAACGTAGGAACAGAGAAATTCTCGTTTCTTGAGGAGACGAGCAGAAAAACATCTTCTGGTTCCTTAAACTCTCCTCGTTTCCTCAGACGGTACCATCTCACAGATGAACTCCTCCCTGAACCCACCTGGGTCACACAGGTGGATTCCACCGCCGATCTCCATGGTTACCAGGACCAGGACGGTCGCCTTTACCCAGGCTCTCATCGTCTGGTGAGGGTTAGTTCCCCGTCTCCTCCTCCCCTGCGCTCCATCAGGTCGGACCGGGAAACCCCTCGTGTGGAGCGCGGTCTGATCCAGAGTCAGCCGGCCTCGCTTCTGTCCCCTGCGCTGGTTTCGGCCCTGGAGGGCGTGGCCTACATCGCGGAGCATCTGAGAGCGGAGGACGCAGACTTCTCAGTGAGTGTCCCGGTTTGTGACGTCATTAACGGATGATTATAAAGATTTGAGTACGTTTCGAGTCTTGGCTCTGGTTTGACGTCTCTGCAGGTGAAGGAGGACTGGAAGTACGTGGCCATGGTTGTAGACCGGATCTTCCTGTGGATGTTCATCATCGTGTGTCTTCTGGGAACCGTCGGGCTTTTCCTGCCTCCTTGGCTCTCCGGGATGATTTAGAAACAAGCCGGAAATTAAAAATATCAAAAACTGTATTTATAGCTGCATGATGGTGACAAAGTGGACAAACTTAAAAAAAAAATCAATATATCTAGCTGTTGTTGCCTTTATTGTTGTGTTCAGTGAAGAAACCAACGAATTAAAACAGAAAAATGTAGAAAAAAAATCAGTTTTACAAACTACTATCAAGAAAAGCAGAGAATATTTTATAAAATGCAAAAAAAAAAAACATCTGGAACGGACAGTTTCAAAGGAAATGACTTTCAATGGCTTCACTGACTTGACTTTAATGTTTTGTTTGAAAAAAGAGAAAATCTGATGGGAACGCAGAAAACGTCGGGAGGAAAAGAAAGAAGAAAAACAAACTTTATGAAGGATAAGTGATTTTTTTTGAAGGAAGACAAACAGGTGAGGGGTGGAGGGACCACTAAAGGCGCCAACAACGAACTGGAGCGTTTTGGGTAAGTGACAGGAGTTTGTTCACAGATGTGAGTCAGCAGTTTATGTTCTTGGTGATTGGCTGTGACAACTCTAAAGCATAATCTTGTGTTCAAGATAATTTTGCTGCGTTGGTGTGAGAAGATCCAGAGATGAAGCTCGACTCAGCAGCTGCCTTCATCCACGACTGAAAGCTGCTTCTGAGGTGAACTTCACTAACTGGACCTCCTCTAGCTGGTTGACCTGACAACAGCTGGAACAACCTCTGGATCGGACCGGACCGGTAAGTTACAAACACTTCTCAGAATCGACATTTTCTGAGGTGATAATCGAAGATTAATTTTGATTAAACAAGATGGAGGTGGTGGTTTCAGAAGTGTGAGCTGCAAAGATCTCTGAACTTAAAAAAAAAACAAACAATCTTTTCTGAGGCTTCCTCAAATAATCTCTAATTCTAATGTTGATTGTTTTTGAAGAGTTTTTTCTGTTTAAAAATGTTCAACCTTTATCCAAATCTTAATTTCCATCAAAACCCTGATTTTAAAACTTCTTCACTCCTCCCGCTGGTTTTACAGTTATTTCTGTTATTTGGCGACACCTAGTGGTCAATTTTTATTACTGCCTTCATGTCTCGTCGGAGCTCATTTCTACAAGAAAAATAACCGATAAAAGTGTTTATTCATAAAATTGTACAGGAAATAATATCTGTCTTTTTATTAAGAGAACACATTTAACAACTACAAAACAATATTAGCATCAATAATACAATAAAAGGATTTAGTCAAAGAACGCTGATCTAATCTGAAAGAGACAAAAAGCTTTTTTCTTTCTTCTTTTATAATCTACAAACAAAACCTTCAGGAACATATTTACTACTTTTCACATCTAAACTTACTCGTATCATCCAGATGTTTACAAAAATATTCAAAATAAATTGAAATAAAAAGAAGTGAAATAAAAAAAACAATGTAACCCTAAGTGAGAGAAGATCGACATTTCCATTGGTCATCTTGCTTCGTTTGCGTGTCATTTCACTTTTTTTTTATTTTTTATTTATTTAAACGCGTCTCATTTAGCATACAGCATGTCTCTCCTCTTGGCGTACATGGCGCTGAGAGAAAACACGCCGTCTGTGAGAACGGCGGGCAGGAACGGGAAAAGCTTGAAGAAGAACAAGTCCGACGCAGAGACGAGCAGGTATCTGCGTTTGGGCCGAGCCGACGTGACCGAGTGCAGCATCGCGTCCACGACCAGGTCGGGACTTTTGAAGCCCGCCTTGCACGTGGACAGGAAGTAGTCGTTGGCCAGCTCAACGTACTGTCGGTTGAAGATCCGCTTCTTCTCGTCGCCCAGTTTCTCCCAGATGTCTGAGCCGGTTTTCATCTTCAGGATCTTGGTGGCGTTGGCGAAATTACCCGGCTGGATGATGCTGACCTGAAGACGGAGTTGCACGCCGAGTTAGTTCAGTCTAAGAGCGTCTCAGCGTTCACAGTTTCCATGACTGGTTTACCTTCACACCAAAGCTGGCCATTTCTACCCTTAGACAGTCGGCGAAGGCTTCCAGTCCTCTCTTGGACACGCTGTAGGCGCCCATGTTCAGGCAGTTGAAGAAGGCGAAGATGCTCGACACGAAGACCATCCGACCTGCCGGATGAAACCGTGTTTTTATCTGCAGCTGCGGTGAGAAATACGACGAGTCAGCCGGACGTGGAGCTCACCTCTGGAGGCTCGGACCAGCGGCAGGAAGGTCACGGCGGTCCTGATGCTGCCGAACAGGTTGACCTCCGCCATGCGGCGGAAGTCTTCCGTCGTGCTCCACTCGATCTCCGCCCAGTCGGAGATGCCGGCGTTGTTGACGACGGCCCACAGACCTGAGGAGGTCCACGGGAACGTCCATGAGATCCTTGTCTCTGAACATCACACTAGAACGTCCGTAAACGTCTGTGATTTGATGCAGAAACTTTTTCTTTTGTTTTCTTAACCAAAGAAAAAAAGGAAAATATACGGAGAACCATTTCTGACTGATTTAAAAAAAAAAAAAATAAAATACGTTGTAGTTCTGAGATAAAACTCAGTTTTAAATTGTCATAATGTTTTTATTTTTCTATTTCATTTTACACTTTGATCTCTATTGAGTAAAGTCAAATTCTGTTAAAGTTTAAATGTTTAAAAAAAGATCACAAACTTATTCAAGGTTATGAACTTTATTTTAAATTGATTTTGAAAATAAAAACACCCCAGTTTAGTCTTTACCGGGTTTTTTCTTTCATATAATTATCACGTATCATTATGAATACATAGGATAATTTTATTTTTTTTACACATACACATTTTCTTAATTTCCCACAACTATTTTTCACTGTAACAAATAAGTTATTTATTTATTGTAATAATTTGCTAGTGTTTTTGTTCTTGTGTGCTGAACATTTTTTTTCCTGACATTAATTTATAGTTTTGACTCATAATGTTTCGAGTCAATAACTTTAAGTGATCAATTATTTATTTGTGTGTGTGTATAATATATGTATTTATAATTTTATTTTTTCATTTATTGCTAGTATGATTTAGCTAATGTACTAGCTGTTGTGGGTTTACTTTTTGGTTGGTTCCTGTTTTATTTTGAAGGTCTGTTCTTGTGTTCCACTTCCCTTGCTCCTGTCTGCCCTGATTGTTTGCACCTGTGTCTCCTTCAGTTCTGTTTCTCGGTATTGGTTTATCTTTCCCTTGCTGGTCCCTACTTTGTGTCTGTCTTGACTTGGTTTAGACTGAAGAAATCTTTGAATTTTGTTGGATTAATGCTTGTGTCGTCGTCATTAAAAGGATTTTTGATTTTGTACTCCTGCCATTCTCGTCTCCACAGCCTCTTCAGCACGTAACACTAGCAGGAAAACTAAAATCTTTTAATTATAGTTATTAAAACTTTTAATTGTGCAAGAAAATTGTTTTGCAGGTGAAATTTGAAAAAATAAAATGCATTTTTTATTTTGATTTAAAACTTTGAGAATATAAAACTTAGCCACAATTAATAAATGTAATAAACCAGTTGTATCTAATAAGATTATTTTGAGTTCTCTGAACTTCCACACTCCTCGTGTCGTGGTCATAAATTCTCACCTTTCTCCGGGAGGTTCTTTCGGACCACCTCCTCGGCCCGCTGCACGTCCTCGTCTTTGGTGACGTCCAGCTGGAGGATCTTCAGGTTCTCGGAGCTCTCTCGGGCCAGACTCTCCGCCCCGGGTCCTTCTGGACTCAGACACCCCGCGAAGACCACGAACCCTCTCCGGTCCAAGCAGCGAGCCAGCTGGTGTCCGAAGCCGCTGTCGCAGCCCGTGATCAGCACGGCGCGCCCGCGGCCGTCCTCCACGTGGCCGCGCCGGAGACTGGACACCAGCTTGACGAGGACATAGAGCAGGACGGCCGAGATGGGGACGTAGCTGGAGAGCTGAGCGGCGGAGAAGATGATGTTCATCATGGTGAAGCTGCTGCGCCCACGGACCGTCGGCTTGAGCTCTCCGAGCCTCTAAATACACTCAGAATTTCACGCAATTTGTTCGGGACTTCATGTGACGTAAAAGGTCCAACACTCGCATGAATACTGGTTATTCTCAGGCTGGAAAACCAAAACCTCACAATTATAACATCCAGGAACTCTGAGAGCACATTTACACCCAGACGTGGACCAGTTTTTTAATTTTTTTAAAAATTTTTTCTTTCCTACACCTCAGACTAAAACAAAATCTAACTCCATCTGAAGATTACGAGGAGTTTCAGCATTAGTTTTTTCTTTTTTAAAGGCAGGGTATGTAATTTCTGGATGTCTATTAAGTACAAAACGTCAAGAATAAATTCAAAACGAACTCCGCCCTCCAGTGCTCTCTGAGGAAAAAAACACCACATGAACCTTTGGAAGCTCCTCCCACTTTTCTCTCTCTGAGTTAGAAAGCATCTAGAATTGCTTACTCCACCTTTAACTGTTTTTTTTTTTTAAATTAAAACTTAGAACATTGTCACGGCAGCTGTTTAACTTCTAAAACCTGTTTAGATGAATTTAATAAAAATAAACGTAAAGTGGTGCAAATTAGCATTGTTAATTAAAATAAGCTAAGTCCTCCAAGCTAAAATGGCTAAGTGTGATTGACAGAAGGTGGGCGTGCCCCTGGCGGTTTATTTGGGTCGTTTGTCCCGCCCATTTGCACAACATGGCGCCAAACCGGTTTGAATCAGTCGCCTGGAAATGTTGGTGACATCAGCAAGGGTTGTCCAGTTCTTCTTCCACGGTGTCTGGTTATAAATGCTTATTTTGTAAAGATATTTTTAGATGGAAACTTAGAAATCCATTTTTCCTCATTTGTGTCAGCTCGGAGCAAAGTTTAGTCTGATAATGTGGCTCAAAAAATGAGCATGAAGATTGTGCTTATCAGCATCACTGTCCCATTTATATAATATTAAACAGTTTCCGTTCACTGTTGCACAAATGAGATGTTTGGAGCTGTCAAGTGAATCGGAAATATTTGAGTTTTATAAAACTGTTGAAGTGAGGAAATTGTTTACAAATTAATACTGAATGGCAGAAAAAGGTCATTTCTGTCCTCGATGACACTTTTTCCATCGTCAGATGCTTTTCTTTGAATTGAAGTGTTTTCAGGAAAGTTTTAATATCTGTGTCCTAGTTTGACATTTTACTCCGTCTTTATTCACCACCACCTTCGAGTTTTCCATCTCGGAGCTGTTTTAGCTCCGTAGATTTAGAAAATTCTCAAACTGCTTTTCTAAGGAAACTCTTATTTTATTCCTGATGATCGACTAGCTGAGGATTTATTATTTATGAGGGTTTATTTGGGTTCATTATTGCATTCTAATTGTTTTTCTTGCTTGTCTCTGGTCCGTCCTGTTTTTAGGAGAAAAAACCACCTTGGAGGAACCATGTGAGCAACCCTTAATGCACCTTGACCAAACTGGATCCGTCATGCCAGTTTTTTCTAAAAACTCCACAGTGATGCACTTCTTGTCACGGGTGTTTTTTGTTTCCACTGAAGTGAAACCGAGTCGGAGGAGCGATACCACCGACTTTTTCCAAACACCGACGATAATCAGAGATCACTTTCCAGGTCAGGATTTACTTCCCCTTAAAGCAGAAAGATGGCTTCTCAGTTAAAGCACTCTTAGATTATCAATTTTTTTACATTTTAATGAAAAAGAAAACAGGTGATGGTGTACAATATACCAAAAAAGAAAAAAATAATAACATGGCCCATATACAAAACAACAACTATCCAGTGGTTTGTGAATTAGAAATAAATGTATTGCTTCATATAAACTCTGCTGACATGATTTTTAAAAAAAAATTAAACCCCTCGGAGTTTTCATGGATGTGAAATCAAACTACTGAGACCAAGAAGTCTGTTTAAACCTGCTCTAAATCTGTTTATTTCTTCTCTAAAGTTGGACATTTTAACATGGAAGTCAGTGGAGATTGTTACTTTTGCCCCCTCTAGTGGTCAGTTGAGGAACTGCAACAGATCTTAACTGCATGAGTCACCTGAGAGTCTGTTGTTTGTTTGTTTGTTTGTATATATGTAGACTATGGTTGATAGCAGTCTGATTGTTGTTGTTCTGCCAACATCAGGTTGTTTTTTTTTCTCTAACTGGTCGTGGTGTCCAGGAACAGTTTCCTCTTTGATCCAGAGGAACCAACTCTGAACATCTAACAGGAAAAGTAATTAGGAAGTCTGGTCCGGGTAAGTTTAATTCAGTCCTTTTCACTCACTTTCATTCATTCCAAATTAGTCCAAGTTCAAGCTTTTTTTAATATTCGGGTTTCTGGAGACGTCCCGACGCTCAGAGCTGGAACTGCTCGGCCTTGTGTGGACTGCTGTTTGGGTTTACGGGTTGCCTGGCGGCACCGGCCCGTCTGCTGCTTCTGCTTTACTGGAGGGAAAGTTTCTCAGACATGTCGGGGTTACAGTAATAGCCTAGAAATCAGGGTTTTTTTGTTGTTTTTTTTCTCCAAAACGAACGAGACCGTAAATAATCAACTTTAACAGGTATTTTATTTACATTTCCCCACAGGCCGGATCATTTGACGACACGCTGAGGCGACTTGAAATTCCACAAAATGATTTTTCCAACAAAAGTCGGTCATGGAAACATATTGAGGTTTGGATTTATATAATTTGTTTTTTCATCACCCTGTTCAGGATTTGATATTTTCCAGCTGATGTTGTGTAAGGTTGTTTTGCTGTCAGTGGACTTGTGAACTGAATAATACGTGAAGGAAATGCTGTTTTTTAATTATTGGATCATAAGTAAAGAGAAATAAGAAATAAATAATCATTTTTAAAAAAATTTTTCTTGATTCTTGAAGGATCTGGCTGCTGATCATCGTCATGGGGAACCTGAGATGAGTCTAAAAGAAAAGGCAGAAGCTGGAGGTGACGGCGGCGAGGAAATGACGGACAACAAACTGGATTTCATTATAAAGGTGATTATAAAAGTGTGGGACTGCAGACGGGGTTTAAGACGAGAAGATGTGGGACTTCAGCTGGTCAGCAGCACCATGCTTTAATGTTCCCGTGAAGGAGCTGACGTCCATCTGGATGTGGGGTCTCGTCTTAGTTCGTCGTTGGACTCTGGGAAGCTCAAGCAGCTGCTCCCACCTAGAAAAAAAACCCAGCTCAGAAAACCGTTTAGTTTCAGATGTGATCCAGATTCAGTTCAGTTCTGTTGTTGTTGCCGTGTCAACCACAGACCCAGTACGTACCTGCACATGGAGGCTGTGGAGAGGTTCTGTTGACCTTCACAGGTCCAGGTGGGGCGCAGGTTGAGATGTTTCAGAAGGACTGAGCTGAGAAGAGTTAAAAACATGTTTCTCCAGGAGCATCGATGGTTGGAGCTATCTTCTGACCATCACTCCCACAGACACTCATCAGGAACCATGAGTGGGCTGATTCTGCCTCTGAAGACCACTATGTTCATCTCCAGAGCTGCTGAGGACTGTTTCTGCACCCCAGAAGGTGAGAGGTGGAGGAGCAGAAGCTCGTCTTGGAAGTCACCTTGAAGCAAGAAATGTGCACAGCTGACTGTGCACGTAAATTGGACCAAAAGCCCTCAACAACCATGTGAGAGAATAAAGCTGATAACGTTCAAGTTCCGGCTGTTGAAAGAGGTTAAAAACGACTGAACCACAGTCGTGCTTGGGATTCCCGACTGGACTTTATTTTTCTTTTTTCTTGACAAAATAGAGAAAAGCTTCATGAAAAAAGTAATTATTCATCTGAGATTGTGTTTGACTGAAACTGAGACTGACTAGCAGGACATGAACTTGACCATGGTCTTCTACCCACAAGTTTAGTAGATTTAAAAAAAAAAAAAAATAAGAGTGTAAAACAATAGTGAGCGTTGACTTTCTCATGAACGATGTTTTTCTGGTTTTAATGTCGAGGAAGTCTTGTTAAAAGAAAAAAATACTGGTTTCTCTGTGTCATTTTCCAAGAAGATTTGACTCGAGTTTTCATCTGAAGAGACGAAGAATTCCAAGAAAGAAGGTTTCTGAGAACTCCAGGGGGAGTTGATGCTCGTCAGGCTCAGAAACAGATTATTTATAAAATCTTTAGCATAAACTGGAGCACAAAAGTGAAGAACTTTCTCTGGCATCAGTTAAAGTTGTTAAATCTGCTGCACATAAGCATGAACAAGATCGTTTCAGACACAAAACAAGTTCTCATAAAGAGGAAACAGTTGACCAGAGTTTGAAAGTTATTTCTCGTTTTTTTTCCCAGCAGCCTGGGCACTTCCTCATTGTGATAAAATTTACTAATCCTATATTTACGTATTTAAGTTTAACCATTAATGTTACTTTTTTTTCCCAAATGAAACAGTTGATGTAGTACCACTCCTGACCACACGGGGCAATCATCACCAGACAGATTCAGCCCCTGATGAATGTTTACAGCGTTGCACCATGTTGCTCCTCTCTGTAGTTGTTGGATGAAGGAACCAGGTGTCTGCTGAGTCTCAAGTAGCTCATGAGGTTGGAGATGTGTTTGTGGTGCAGAAGGTCAGAGGTCAGTCCTTTGGAAGAACTTGTAGGTTGAAGCTGGATCTCCAAGACCAAATGCAGCAGTGTTACCAGTCCATTATCCAACCACGTCTGATGTCCAGGTGTTTTAAATATGCTGTCTCAGATCCCCACTCATGATGTATATTGAGTTTAACTTTTCATTTTTAGGGTTAAACTTTTGGAGTTTAGTGTAGCTCCAGCAGGAATTGAACCTACAATCTTTGACACCATCTGCAGTCACATGTTAACACGTTGAACTGCACAATCCGAGGAATGTGATGCTGCAACATCCAACTTTGGTTTGAGGCCTTATCTTCATGTCAAGGATTTAAAATTGAACAGGGAAACCTTCTGAAAGAGGCAGATAACAGCTCAGTGTCATAAAGCTTATGTTTGAGTTCTGGAGGTCACAGGTTTAAATCTCTCAGCAGGTTTCCTGTTTAACATTTTAACTAACATTGAAAAATCAGCATTAAAGAAGGGAGTGTAAAGTTTCCAGATAGACAGCATCAGTGTCTGGGAGAGAGCTCAGATGGTTAGGTGACTGCTTTAAAATCCACAAGTTGTGAGTTGAAAACTTTTCTGAGTTTGACTCTAAATGTAGACAGAAAAGACTGAAAGAAGCTCAGCAATCCTGCAAGGTTGTAGCTGAGGGTGTTAAAGAGGTGTCTGAGGAGTCAGAGGACACTAGTTCAAGTCTTGCAGGAGATTTTGGTTTTAAGTGATGGAGACAAACTTTGTTTTCAAGTCCAGGACCTGAAATGTAAAGTTAAACGTGCTATGAGACACAAAGTTAGTGTAAAGGGATTTGGTGGTGTGATGGGTTTTGTCATGGTGTAAGTCATCAATGAGGTGTGTTCAGGCTGGTTTGAATCTGCCTGTTGCTGGTACCTGGAGTCCTGGAAAGAGGAAAAAAAGGGTGGGTGCGATCACTGGGATGGGGTAGAGGGAGATTAGAAGGTGGGGGTGGGTTACGTGTACAGTGAAAAAATGTAAGCTATCAAATACATTTCAGTTTACAAAAAAATAAGTATAATATAATTTTTGTTTCTTCGCGCTTTTTTATATTATGAACCTGAACGGATACCGTCCAGCTGGTGAGAGGCGCCCAAGAGCAGAAAAATGCAAGAGATCTCACTCTGATGCCGCTTCAATTATTTCTTTAGTTCTGTTTTTTTTTTTTTTCTTCAAAAACATTTAGGAAACGTGTCAGTATCATTTATATTTATTTGTGTGCTTTATAAAATATCTGTCTCTACATAGATGTGAATACATTTGGGACTGGAAACCGTTTTTTCATGTTTATACTTTATTAATCCTATATGAACCTACATATGTAACCTGTACTGGAATGAGCTACAAAGGCACTAACTCAATTGAATATACACTTTGTTAAGAAGACAAATTATGAGTTAATCAAGTCAATATGTACCACTAAAGTATAATAGCACATACTTATTTAACAAAGAAATAATCATGTGCTTTGAGTCCTGGCTAATTTTGATTAACATAAAGGAGGAATCTTCCAGCTGGTATTTACAACATGTCCAATGAGGAAAAGGGGAATAAAGCACCCTTCAGGAAACCTTTGGGTGATGTCACAGAGGGCTTGCTCAGCAACTGTGTAATACACAATATACAAAAGGTATATAAGAGCATTTTTATAACTTATTAACCCTACCCCTAACCCTAAGTGAATAATGCAACTAGGGTAATTTTCAACCAAAACATTTAAAGAAAAGAAAAGAAGAGAGGAAAAAAAAGAGAAAATTAAAGAAAACAAATGTGTAGTGTCACTTTAAGACGCGCCTCCTCGTGTGCTGCGTTGTCCCAGCAGAGTGGCTCCTCGCGTGTATAGACGATCTTTGGGTTCAGCGGGTGCCTCCAAACAACATCCGACGGTGTCTCAGTGCTAACCAACCAACGGACTGATGGGTTCCCGGCTGGTTAAAGGGACTAGTTAAGGGAGTTGTGACCACAACCAGTTGGTTATAGAGAAGATTCTTTAACCAGAAAAAAAAGAGCTGTGGCACTTGCGGTTTGTGCTCATGCTTTTTCTGATTTTATTTTCAGTTTTGATTAGCTGACGTTAGCTAGCCAGATTGAGCAGCCAAGTCACAGATGGGAACACTTATTTAGATTTTAATAGTATTTTTTTTAGGCTGTTAATGACGTTTAAATCGACATATTAGCCGGAAGGCTTCTTTTGCAGGTGGGTTTCCCCTCATAAATCAGGTTGACAGACTTGTAAACAGACGTTGGGAAACACGTATGACGGTGCTTTGGCTGTTCCTCAGGTGCAGCAGGTGCAGCAGCCCCCAGACCTCGACACTGATGGAGAAATAAACCCTGAGCTGATGGAGGAATAAACCCGAGTGATGGAGGAAACCCAGAGGAAGAGGTAGGTCCCCCTGGAGAGGATTATCCGTCTTTCTGGCTGGATGTGATGAACATGTGACGTCGCCTGCGGATGAAAAGCTCTGCTCACTTCTGCTTTCTCTCTCCGCAAAAATACAACTGTTGTTCACAGGAAAGCTGCTGGCACTTTGACTGCTTCTGCTCAGTTCAGCCCCTGTACACAAACAGTTCCTTCAGTTTTGGTCTTTTAATATGAGTGTTTTGCTCTAAAATTAAACTTTTAATCCTCAAATAAAGGGGATCCACTTCATAGGTTTGTTTTCTGACATGTGGTTGTCTCTCAGCTCTGGGGAGGACTGCGGTGGGGAGCGAGGCCTCCTCCACTCCTGGAAGGGCTACTCCTGCAGCATCACCCCGGAGAGGCTGCTCCTCCCTCGGCCCGTCCTCCAGGTCGCTCTGGGGGCTCGCCATGGGGTTCTGCTGGTTGAAGGTCAGACTTTGACCTCGGATGTTTTTATTTTTGGACACTTTGAAGAGGGAAAGCTTATAGGAAGTACACAGATCTTCAGGCTGGAGGAAGAAGAGAGGTTGCAAAAAGCTGCACTTGTACACAAATTCTAGTTCTCTGTTTTTATTTTGTGTTAAAACATGTTAAAAAAAAAAAAGTAAAGAGAACTCATGTAGGCAATACTAAGTACCACTTTGATGCTTCTGTAGGATTTAAAAAAAGGAAGTTGCAGCCAGGTGCTGTTAATCATCTGCCGTGATCGATTGATCATCAGAAGGTGTCCAGACCTCTATAAACAACGACGTTCTGGTCGTTTTAATGTCTCCAGGTGTGTTTTCCAGATGTGTGTTAACACAATGCTAAGAGGGAAAGACAGAAGCAGTGATCGAAAATAAACATTTATTGGTGTACAATAATCTGGAAAACGCTTAGATTCCTATTTTTTACACAAAATATTGTTTTAAATAGAGTGGGTTCTAATTATTTAGCATAACTCTAAATCTTTATCAAATAGTGGTGCTTCAGTTTTTTTTTTTGACAAGTTATTTGCTTAGAAAGTGACAAATCAAACTGATTTTCTCTCTGCTTTGGTCACCTCTCCCTCAGGAGGACAGGTGTACAGTTTTGGGGCGTTGTCATGGAAACAGAGTCAAACGGCGGAGGTGACGGAGCCGATCCTGGAGACCGCCCTCAGCGGGCAACGGGTGCTCGTCGTTGCAGCCGGGAGCTTCCATAGCGGGGCGGTGACGGAGGACGGCGGCGTCCACATGTGGGGGGACAACGGCGCCGGGCAGTGCGGCCTGTCAGGTCTCGCCACCGTAACCAACCCGACCCCGGTGGCTCTGGTGGACTCTGCGCAGACGGTGCCGGTGCTGGAGCTGGCCTGCGGGGAGAAGCACACCCTGGCGCTGTCGGGCCAGCGGGAGGTGTGGGCGTGGGGCAGCGGCTGCCAGCTGGGCCTCAACGCCACCGTCTTTCCTATCTGGAAACCACAGAAGGTGGAGGTCCTGGCGGGGAGGTTTGTCCTGCAGGTGGCCTGCGGGGCCTCTCACAGCCTGGCGCTGGTGCGATGCCCGGGCCCTCAGGACGTCCACCGCCCACCTGTGGACAAATGCGTCCAATGTAATCAGCTGCTTTACACCATGACGGACAAAGAAGACCACGTCATCATCTCAGACGGTCACTGCTGCCCGCTGGGCGTGGAGCCGACGGAGGAAGAGGACAAGCTGGAGACGCCGGCTCCCTCCAGCCTCAAAGCATCCCCCTCGGAACCGGTCCTTCCCTCTCAGTCCACCTCCAACACCCCCGTCCCTGCTGCAGCCGCCGACTCCACCTCTGAGCCCTCCACAACTCAGGAATATGAGGAAAAGGAAAAATCTCTGGCTAATGGAGTTCCCCGAGCTCCTGACCGCGGCGCCTCGGCTCAGTCCAAAGGCGCCGGGGTCAAGAGTTCACCGTACCCAGACGAGCAGGCGGTGAAAGAGTACCTGAGGAAGCTGTCGGACTGCACGCAGGTGGAGACGAAGACGGCTGCTGGAGGGCTGCACGCTCTGCTGGTGAGCTGGGTCGATCCGCTCCGTAACCATGGCAACCTCTACTTTAACTGCTTTCTGCTGGTGGATTTTATTTATTTCCGCTCGAATGCTTTCCTTTTCCGTGTTGCTTTTCCTTTTTCTTCATGTCTCACTTTTGAAATCCTCGTGGAGGCATCAGCAGGCGTCTGTTTTGGTTCTCGTTCCAGCCCTCGTCAGGAGGACCCGGCTCCTCCGCCTCCACGCTCAACAACCTGGTGGCCTCCTGCGCCTCGGCGGTGGGCGAGCGGGTCGCCTCCACCTACGAGGCCTTGTCCCTCAAAAGGATGATGAACTTGTACCTGCCGTCGGCCGCGTCGAGGCACGGCGTCTCGGAGGGGGTCGCCGTAGCGGGAGATAACTCCGCCCAGCGCGTCCGCCAGGAAGACTCCATGCAGGGGAAGAAGAGCTCCAGCACGGGAGACATCCGTGAAGAGGAGGCGGAGAGTTTGCGGCGCCGCCTCTCGCTGCCAGGACTCCTCTCACAGGGTAGATACGCTGTTCACCTCTTATCCTCCTCCTATTCGCTGCTGCGTAAGTACACCTCGCTCATGTGCAGGTCCATGTCGCGTCTGCGTTGGCTTCAGGCTGTGTCTCCTCCCACTGTGGCATGCTTCATGCACTTTTGTGTACTTTTAAAACTCTGCATGTCATAATCTTTGCTGGTGTGAAACCTTTTAATGCAAGATTTAAGCTGGAATTAAAGGACTTAATGTTCACTTTGCTCTTGTCTTAGTCTGAAAAGTAGATTTCTGTGCCTCCAGAATTCCGAAATAAGTTGTAAAATTTTAATAAAAATGTAATAGATTGACTTGCAAATCTCATAAACACATTTTTTTAACAGTAGAACATAAAAAACATATCAAACATTGAAAGTAAGCAAATGTATTATCTTAAGTTTGATAGAAGTAGCGCTACTCAAAAACAGTTGAGACGAGGTTTTTTTAGTTTTATCTTGATTTTATGAGAACGGGGATGAGACGGTGGTTTTAGAGGAGTTCATGAGATCATGCAGTGATTTCTTTTACAGAATTCTGTCTGCTTTACATTTAGTTTAATTAGTTTAAAGGAAAATGAACTAATGAGAGCTGAATGTTATTCGGCTATGTCCAGTGCATACAGAGATTTCTTTAGGATCCCTGAATATCTCACCATTTATACAACATAAAATCATAAAAAAATTAATTGATAACAGGCTGTTTTTTTGTTTTTTGTTTAAGTTTCAGTTTTTCAGTCTTTTGTTGACCACGTCTTTCACGTTTTTATGTTTTACTGGGGATAAAATATGGACTGATGAGATTTGCAGATAATTCTGTTTTTGTTTCCAGACTTTATTTGAACATTATTTATTATTTGGGTCTTTTGCAGCGTTGAACACAAATATCCTTTAAATCTGTGCTTTCACAGAAAAGACTTCATCATCGCTGTTAAAGCGTCAAAGCTGCTGATTTTTAACAACATAAACAAGATTTCTGAGTTTTAATTTTTGCTGAAACTAAATTCTAACAGCTTGAAAACATAAACAAGAACAAGTGTTTTAAAGTCGCTTTACTTCAGTTCTGACTGCAGTTGGCTCATGATTCTGTTATCAGGTCAGTGGGGTCAAAGTTCAACATCTTCGGTTCGTCCTAATCGATCAATGAGCCAAACGGCTTCAGTTACACAAGAATCAGTATTAAAAATCATATTTTTCTTCCAAATAGAAACAACACTGCAACACGGCTCTTAAGGGTAGGGTAAGTAATTCTACCTGACCCCTTAAAGTACCTTTAGTGAACGTTTCATCACCGTTGGTGAGTTTTCTCCTGCGTCCAGTCTTAGACTGGGAACCAGCATCGCTCCAGCGGGTCACCAACAGCGTACGGGTTTGTGCCGACGAACCTGGGAAAGTTCATGATTAGGCCTTTTTACCATTTTATAAACATTCAAACTCAGTCTTTGATGCAGATTGAGTCAACTGAGATTGAATTTTTGAATTTATATTGATTTTTTTTTTTTTTAAACTGGATATCCAGTTAAGATTAAAAAAAAATTACCACCTAAGAAACTATGACGTTTCCCCAAAATATGAAATAAAGTTTGCTCAAATTTCAGCTTCAGCTGATGTCTGATCACACTTTTACTGAGTGCAATTAAACGCACCAGAATGAACTATGACCCTTAAAAACGGGGAATCCTTGAGAAGAGATTTGATCCATTCTCAGGCGGTTCTGGATCAACCTGGAACCCGTCACTCAAGCCTCTGCTGGTCAAACGCTCGTCTCCGTGGCGACTGGGTTCGTGGGTCGTCCTCCAGTGAGGTTTCGGGTTTCGTCGCCGTCGCTCCACCCGACCGGGCGACTCGCTGACGCTGGAAACGCCGGCAGGATTTAGCAGGTTTAACAGAGCAGAATGACGGTTTTAGGTGGGATTTAGGAGCCGTTTTCACTAAATTGATTGAAATGTGGACTTTTCCCTCGTCTGCACGGATGACCTGACCTGCTCTGGATTTCATCATCAGTTTCCGAGCCGACTCTTGTTATCAACGGCTGCTTTTAGGACTGAATGATTAATTCTGGGTTGGACTTTTGTAAAAAGTTCTGCTTTTGGATTCATGGAGTGGAGACGTCGTAACTGCTGCATGGGTCATCAGAAACTGTTCATGTACACGAGTGTGTGTTGGGTCTGCTGCCTTCAAGTGCTCTGGCTGATTGTACGTAAACATCAGTGCTGACTTGGTGTTGGCATGTAAGTGATGAAGTTCGTCTACGTTTATATTTGAGCTGATTTAAGAATTCATCTTCCCTGTCTGTGTCTCTGCAGTGTCGCCGCGGCTGCTGAGGAAAGCCGGTCGCCCCAGGATACGTGCCATCCCCCTCACCCCGCTGGGAGGGGTGGTCCCCGAGGGCAGGGAGGTGCTGCCCACCCTGCAGACGGAGGTGTGGAGCTGGGGACACGGCGAGCACGGGCAGCTGGGACACGGAGACAACCTGCCCAGGTAAGCGTCTGTCTCCCATCAGCCGTGTTTCTGAGTCAGATACTTCCCCTCCCACTCAGGAAACAATCCCAGGCACCAAACCGCCAGATATGACATCACTGCTTCCTCGTTCCTGAACTCGTTTAATTTGGCCGAGTCAGATCCCGTTCATCAAGTTTTTATTTTATTCAGAGACTTTATAAACACAACGATAAAAACAAACCCCACAAGTTTTTATCTTTGAAAAGTGGTTTCAAAACCCAAAATCACCCATGAATTTAAAATTTTTGATAGAATCTTGTCTGATGGGATTCGTAAGAAGAAACCTGAGTGGAAGAAAAAGGTCTCAGACTTCCTGCGCTGCAAAAACTCATCTCTAAGAAAGTCAAAACATGGTGGCTCAAGAATATTCAAGAATTATTTCAGACTAACTTTGCTAGCTTTAAGAATTCTAATCAACAAATACTTTCTTACCCCGATGATAAAGATATTTTTGCCTTAAAAAAGGACAGTTTTGACTAGATTTAGGAATATGAGGTTTATTACGACTATTAACGTGTTTTTACATTGTAGCAGCAGTTTATGTGAGACGTTACAAAGCAGAGCGAAGCATTTTCACAGTCCAGAGGGCGGTTTTAGCGTGAGGGTCAGTGCCGTGGAAGCGTGGAAATGTTCTGGTAAACGTTTGGAAACTTTCCAGGGAAAGATTTAACTTGGGAACTTTAGAAATATTCCAGAGTATTAGTGGAGGATATGTTTGAATTAACAGGGTTTAATGGGAAATTCATAGACAGACATTTGTTTTTAATTATTCATTTTGTTTTCATTCATAGTTTAATAATCACTTTGGTCAACTCTTGTTTTAAACATGAATTCACTCAAATTTTTGGCTCTGATTCATTTATGAGTAAAGTTTTATCTGGATCTTCTAATCAACAACAAACATGCATGAATATAAAATAAGGTCAAAGTCTTATTCACATCTAATTCCTCAGTGATGTTTGCTTCTGCCTGCAGGCTGCAGCCGCTCTGCATCAAGAGCCTCAACAACAAGGAGGTGGTCCAGGTGGTGGCCGGCGCCCAGCATTCCCTCGCCCTGACGGCCCAGTCTCAGGTCGGCTCGTCTCTTCTGGTCAAACGGGCGTCATAGAAACCAGATAATCGCTGGGTGGCATTTATAAACCCACACCTGCTGATGACAGAGCGTTAAAATGAAATGATGACCGTGTAGGAGGATTCTTCTGTTCATGTCCAAATACCAACAACATCAGAGTCTCGGATTAAAACATTTAGATGACATTTGTGATATTTTCTTCTTCAACAAGATCTGATTGAGAATGAATTTAAAAAAAACAAACAAAAAAGCTCCATAAACAATCAGAAGATGTCCATCTGTGTCCATCCAGGTGTTCTCATGGGGCAGAAACAGCTCCGGTCAGCTGGGACACATGGAGACGCCCAGCACCGTCCCCCGCCTCACCAAGGTCAGAAAACCGGCCCCCACCTGTCTAACACACCCTCACACACACACACACACACACAACCTGGAAGTTGATCGCTTTGACCCGTCAGTGTTTCTGCCTCCTCGTCCAGCTGTCGGAGGGGATCCGGGTTTGGGACGCGAGTGCCGGAGAGAGACACACCCTCCTGCTGGCAGACGGAGACTGCATCCAACCCATCATCTACTACAGCGGGGAGCAGGTGAAGGGGGAGGAGCCTGGAGGAGAGGAGGAGCCGGAGCAGGCGGGAGGCTGCACCCAGCAGCCCGTACTGCTGCCGTTCTGCATGAACGTAAGGACGGAGTTCCTCAAACTTCATCTTTTGTAACATCAGAAATGTCTGATTGCTGATGTATCATTCACACTATTCACCAAGATATTGAGGCCGTGGAGCTGACCAATCAGAGCAGGCGGTGCTTTTAAAGTGCATAAACCTCAGCTTGTAAAACGTCTCTCCATAAAAATAAGAAGTAACATTTAAAGGTAGGGTAAGTAATTTCAGGGATGGCTTTTTACGTTTATATTTCAAGAAAACATAAAACGCAGCGAGACAGCTCCTCCCTCCCCCACTTCATGGGCCCTCCCCCTGTTGATGATTGACTGTAATGGGACACCCCCCCCCGCCCCCCCTCCAGTTTCTGGAGTCAGGGCTGTGTATGATGAGACATCTTTCACTGAATGTCACAAAAAGTGAATTATTGTTGGGTTAGAAATCACATAGAATTACTTACCCTACCTTTAAATTCAACTTGTTATCAGAGAGGTTCTGATCTTTGAGCCCAGTGGTTCCTGACAGATGTCTAGAAGATGAGGATTTTCTGCGTGTTTTTCTCTGTTTTGCAGCTTGGTTATGTTAGCAGTGTGTTCGCTGGCGGCCGGAGGTGCGTGGCGCTCTCGGATAAAAACGTGATGGGCTTCATCGCGAGCTTTCACGAGCTGGCATCAGCAGAGAGGAAGTTCTACTGCAAGCTGTGCGACGTCAAGTCTCAGATCATCCGCCCCCTGCTGGAGCAGGGTGAGCACAGACGTCCAGATCTGCTTCTGGAATCGGCTTTTTCTGTCTGACCTTCGCCTGTTTGGCTCCTTCTTCTAGAGTCTCTGAGCTCGGCGCTCGGCCAGGTGTCCCTCGGGCTCCTGCAGACGTTGGCAGGTCACTTCAGCCTTCTGTGTCACCTGACCGGGCAGCACGCCGCCAGCCTCACCGCCAATCTGCGCCGCGGGCGTGATGTTAAGAGTCTGCTCATCCTGGACCACGCCAGCATCTTCCTCGACTCCTACAACGAGTACGTGTTCAGAAACAAATCACGACTGGGATCACTGGTAAACGTACCACCGTGATGTTTCATAACTCCTGGCTTTCTTGTCTTCTGATGAAGTTACTGCAGCAGTGTCGGGAACTTTCAGGTGATGGGAGGCTTCCAGGCTCTGACCAAACCGTCTCTGTGAGTACGCTCAGGGACTCATCATCACGTGGGGGAAGCAGGACTGATTCCTTTAACTGGTGGTGATTTTTGTAGAGACCTCTTTGGGAAAAGTCCCGAGTTGCTCCAGAGGTTGTCAGAGTGCAGCGAGGAGAACCCTACCACGCCCGACCTCCTGGTGGCGCTCTTTTACCTCCCAACTGGCCACCTTCACGAGTACGGGCGACTGCTGCTCAAACTGGCCACCTGCTTCGAGGTGGTACGTTGAACGTTGCTCATTTCCATTCTGAGAAGTAACGTTAGAAGTAGAGATGCAGCGAGTGATCAGATATCGATAAAAGAGGAGACTGAAGTCATCTCTGAAGACTTCTCCAAGTTTATTCCAGTCAGGAACTGAAGAAATGATGAGAGTCAGGTGGCATTTCTTCAATGTGGACGTTTTTTACTTTGCCTGCAGCATATCCATCATCCATCCATCCATCTATTAGTAAGACCATCCATCCATTCATCCATTCATGCATCCATTTATCCATCTATACATCTTTGTGGTGCATTGAAGTTTAAAATATGCAGAGAGAGCAGTTTGTTCAGCCTTCAAAATAAAAGTGATGGAGGAAAACAGACACTGCTGCTCTACATCAGGAGGAGCAGCGTAGGTGGTTTGGGTAGCTGGTGAGGAGATATTCCTGCACTTGTTGTGTTTTAGAAACCCATAAAAAAAAGAAAAACATCTCATGATGCTGGGCAGATGCGTCATCAAAAATTTAAAAGTGTCATTTTAAAGCTGCGTTCTTGTTGTTTACGTTTGTTTTCAGTCCTCGAGCGACTACCAGAAGCTGCAGGACAGCTGCTCCAAGTTTGAAGCTCTGGCTCTCCAGCTGAAGAGAAAAAGGAAAGAGGCCGAGTACACCTTCCACTTCTGGAAGAGCTTTCCCGGAAAGATGACGGTAGGAAGGGTGGGGGTGGGTTTGTTCAGTCCTCCGGGTCACCGTCAGGTTCTGCTCAGCTGTGACCTCATTCGCCATCAGGACTCCCTCCGGAAACCTCACCGCCGGCTGATCTGCGAGAGCAGCAACAAGGCCCTGACCCTGCAGAACGCCGGCAGGTTCTCCGTCAACTGGTTCATCCTCTTCAACGACGCTCTGGTGCACGCGCAGGTGAGCTCCACACGCCGGCGCCCGCGTCACGCCTTCACCTCTTTCACTTTTACGTTTCCGACGCTCTAACCCGGTTTGTTTCAAGAGTTTGTGTGTGCTTGCCTCCGTGCTGTCAGGGCGTGGCGCCTTGTAAGAATCTTGTAAGTATGCAGCCAGCGGCAGATTTCAGCACAGCACCACCCACCACCACCCCCACCCCACATCCCCCAACGCCCCACCACCACCACCTCCTCCTGCTCGTGTCTGTGTGAAGTGTGAACTGGACGGGTTTCTGGGCTTTGTGTCATGGGATCAGTTCCTGAAGTCAATAAGGCACCAAAACAGGTGGAGTTAATGATTCACCGGAGCCAAATCAGACGTGATTTCGACTTAAACTGCAGACGTAGAAACTAAAGATGACGCTGCACGGATCATCCCACCACAGAGCACCTGTAAACAGGTGAAACGTCACAAACTGGTGAGCTACAACTGATTGAACATGTGGACCTTTCCTTCAAATTAAACCTCCATCATTCCCTGCAGGCGTCCTTGATTTGGGTGGTGTTACCGACTGTTGCACCGCCTCACCGCTGCAGACGCATGATGTAATATTTGTACTTAAACCGTAAACAGAAAACAAAAAAGTATTTTTTCCCAGAATTTCTTTACAAATCCAGAGTATGTGGTAGGAAGTTGGACTTTTCTGTGCTGTTTTCTCAGGATTTATGCACAAATATTACGACACACCTCCACCTGTCTGCCGGCGGTGTCGAAGGTGAGATGTGGATTCATGACAAAACCTTTTCTGTTGGCCAGTTTTTCCCCCACTTTCTTTAGTTGCAGTTTTTCTAAAGTTCCTCATGTCAAACTATGAGCTCCCAGATGTCTTTTGATTTTTAATCTTTTCATTTGTTCTTCTAAAATTTCTTTAAGCTATGTTTGAACAGACGGGGACTTAAAGATGTGCTGTAAAGACCGACCTCAGTGTCCCAATGAGTGGGGACAGGCCGGCACATCTTGTAATACCACTTTCTCCCCCTAGAGGTGTCTTACAACAGGCACAGGACCTTTGTTGTGATAGGCTGCCACCATGTGGTCAGAAGAGGCATTACTACATAGAGTGGCTTTAATTTACATGTTCCTTGAAGACGAAAACATTTCTTGGTAAATTTGAGTAAATTCCCTCTCAGAAGGAAAAATATATCTATTTAGATACATAATGATGGAAAATAACCAGATTTAATCGTAACAGTTTCAAAAATGTAACCGTAGCATAAGCATGATAATTACATTCATGCTTTTATTTTGACATAAAGACTTAATATCTAAATATCTTCATTAACAGAGAGCTTTTAAAATGATGTAAAAGGCCTTGTAGACGGTTGTCTACCTGAGGACCACAAGCTTCTCAGAAACATCCTCAGCAGCAGAAATGCATTTCTCTCTAAATGTTTCCAGTGATACTCAGCCCTGCCCCGACCTCCACCCTCCGCCTGCTCCACCTCTGCATGGCAGGATGAGCTGACTGATACCGAGACCCGAAAAACTGTCGATTTCTGGCACTTCTCACACAAAATATCATACGTTTTTCTTTTCTGTTGAGTTCTTAGTTTGTATTTTTGGCTTGTAACACAACAGTTCACTCCTCCAGAACCTCCTCCTTCTTTCTGTTTGTCCTTTTTCCCTCTCAGTTGATGTCGTCCCGTCCTCTCCGGTCTGCACCAGTCCTGTGATTGTCCTGCATATTTCCGTCCCTCGACATCCTGCCTTAAACTCTGCTTGCTTAGTCGTGCTTCAGAAAGCAAAAATGACTCTTGGAAAACTTGAAAAGTTCAACCATGTTTGTTCTGTTAAACTCCTGCAGGAACCAGAAAACCCAGAAAAGAGAAATAAAAGCTTATATTTACTTATGAAATTACTTATTTCATCATGGACTCACCATAAAGAGTTGTAGAAGCATTTAAAGCCTCGTATTTAATAGTCACATTTAAAAACACAAAAATTAAAAAGTGGAAAATGCAAATCGAGTTCAAACTAAAATGGATTAAAGAAAAACAGCTAGAAATAAACAAGATGCCAACTAGGTTGAATAAATTAAAATCAAAGGTGTGTTTGGGTGTTATGGGATAAAAGAAAGCTGCTGCTTTGACTGTGATTTTAATGTCAAATACATTTATAATCAGTGCTGCAGAAAAATAGTGTTTTTTCCTCTCTCATGGCGCCCCCTGCTGGTCTGATGTGGAAACACATGACTTGAACTCATGCTGGCTTGACCACAAGTCTCCACAGCTCGACCCAGAAAATACTCATTTTAATTGAATGCATCACACTGAGACCACATAAAAACAAAAATACACAGCAGCAACACAGTTAACGTAACAATAAGACCTTACTTGGTTAATCTGTCACTGAGACGTCAGAAAGATTTTCAGATTTTCATTTTGACATGAAACGAAAACTCAGCGCTGCTTTAAACTTATGATTCATTGATTACAGCTGAAACGTTGCTCTCTCAGATCAGTTTAAAACGTTGGTTGGTGCTGGAGCCTCCACCTCTGTGATGAACGCCGGCCTGGATGGATATGTAATCTTCTTTGTTAGAGTTGAGACGTTTGGTACCAGAAGATGGTTGACTTCCTGTTTGTGACTGTGTGACCTTCTTCCTGGTACTCGGGATGACATCACCTTTTTCTTTCATTTTTTATTTTCTTTCTGTTTTTCCTCTCCTCCAGTTCTCCACCCATCACATCTTCCCTTTAACCACCCTGTGGGTGGAGCCAGTCCCGGAGGAGGACGCAGGCCTGTAAGTCTCACTGAAGTTTTAGTATTTAGGAGTATTGAGGACAAGCTCCCAGTGATGCAATAATCTTTGACATATTTGTGCAGACAGGGGTTAAAGGTCACCACACCTGAGGAGACACTGACTCTTGTGGCCTCGTCTCCAGCAGAGAAGGTGAATCTCTCAAAGCTGCTGACTGACGGATGTAATTCTCGCTGTAAAAGCTGCATTTACGTTTGCTAACGTTCACGTGTTCTGGTTCCGTTTTTGGTTTCAGTCCAAGTGGCTCCGCGCCATCAACCAGGCGGTGGATCAGGCCCTGAGTGGGGCGGGACACGAAGTGACGTCAGGCGGCTCGGGGCTGAAGTCGGAGCCTCCCGTCTCCAGGACGGCAAACTACACTTTTTATAAAGATGGCCGACTGAAGGAGGCCAAATACGAGGGTCGCTGGCTTGCCGGCAAGCCCCACGGCAGGTTGGTCGTGCACGTCGTGGGTCTGAAGTTCAGGGACATTTTCAGGTTGATGTTTTTAGTGACTGTTTTTATTTTTAGAGGAGTGTTGAAGTGGCCTGATGGGAGAGTTTACACCGGCATGTTCAAGAACGGACTGGAAGACGGGTGAGTGGTTGCCACAGAAACCACATCTGTCAGAACATCTGTTAGCTGAGACGGCTCCTCGCTCTCCTGCGCCCTCACCTTCTGGTGTTTTGATGTGTTTACGCAGCTTTGGAGAGTTTGTTTCTCCCAACAAGACGCCCGGCAAGAACGACCACTATCAAGGCCACTGGAAGGACGGCAAGATACACGGCCTGGGGACGTACCGGTGAGAGACGAGGAAAACGTCTGGTTTAAAGACGCATGTCCCGTGATTTCAAGGATTATAAGTTTAAAAGAAAAAGAGATGCATGTTCTTCAATAAAATTCCCTTCATGGCTTCTAAAACAAGCCTCCAGATCTCTAAAACCCTCTGATTGGGGTAATTTATTGTTTGTGTACAAGCTGCAGCTAGATTGTGGTATTTTATTTTGAAAATTGACCAGATTATGTTTTTATATGTGAATTACTGCCAGCTCGATCTGCTGCGTGTACGCCACCATCAACAGTTTGTTTTCTGAATCTAAAATGAAATTATTATTCTAGGATAAAGTAGCACGGCTCTGTTACTGAAAGGTAAAGATGGGGATCTGTGATGTCACAGTAACCTGTCACTCTGCCCGGGCAGGTACGCCAGCGGCGAAGTTTACGACGGCTCCTTCCAGGACGGCGTGCGCCACGGCCACGGCATGCTGCGCAGCGGCAAGCTCAACACCTCCTCCCCCAGCGTCTTCATCGGCCAGTGGCTGCAGGACAAGAAGTCGGGCTACGGCGTCTTCGACAACATCACCAAGTACGCTCTGCACGGCCGTCGGGCGTGTGTCCACCTGTCTTTAAGAGTTGTCTCGGAGGTGAGCGTGATGTCTGACCGAGTGGTTTCTTGGCAGAGGAGAGAAGTACATGGGCATGTGGCAGGAGCACCAGCGGCAGGGCACCGGAGTCGTCGTCACCCAGTTCGGTCTCTACTACGAAGGAAACTTCAAAGACAATAAGATGCTGGTGAGTAAAGATGGCCGCCAGATTAATGGGAGGAGCTCTGATCAACCACTTCTCTTTTTTTGTCGTTTGTTCTTCAGGGGACTGGGATCCTTCTCTCAGAGGACGACACGACGTACGAGGGCGAGTTCTCCGACGACTGGACCCTGACCGGGAAGGTGAGTAGGAACCGAACGGGCCCAGCAGGATTGTGGGTTTGGAGGAAGTAAACGTGAACTCGCCGTCTCTCAGGGCGTGCTGACCATGGCCAACGGCGACTACTTTGAGGGCTCCTTCAGTGGCGAGTGGGGCTCCGGCCTCAAAGTGACGGGGACTTACTTTAAACCGCATTTGTTCGACGCCGACAAGGACAAGCCTCGAGTCGTGTAAGCCGGCAGAGGATAAATCAAAGGAAAGGTCAGGTTCTGGTGTCCGGCTGCGGCTGACGGACTTTGTGTGGCGTGGCAGGAAACTGGGCCGTCTGTGTGTGTCTGCGGAGGACAAGTGGGACGCGGTGTTCGAGGAGTGCTGGAGGCAGCTGGGCTGCGATGGACCGGGTCGAGGAGAGCACTGGAAGGCCTGGGAGAACATCGCCGTGGCCCTCACCAGCAGCCAGCAGCAGATACGGGACAGGTGCGTTCACTGTCGCACGCCTGCAGCACGGAAACTCCACCATCTTCTCAAATACATGAAGTTGCTTCTACAAAAGTGTGTTTTTGTGTCTCAGTCCAGAGAAACTGTCTCGGAGTCACAGTAAAACCCTGGAGAGTCTGGAGGTCATCCCCCAGCACGAAGGACCCCTGACCCTGGAGAGGTACACCAGCATCCGCCTTTACCTCATCAAGGTGAGTTCACCTGGGCTGGAGGAGCCTTCAGCATCCTCGAAGTAAAGGCGCAGCCATGCGTAGTAAAAATATCGAGGTTTCTTCTTAACTTAGTTATCACTCGAGCCGTTTCCACTCCACAGATTGTAGCATCGTGAAGATGACCACTCTGCAGCAAAATCTCACTGAGCTGCCAGCGAAAAACAAAAAAAACACTGAAGTTTCTGCAGCGCAGCTCCGAAACTCGTCTTATTGTTTATATTTTACTGTCGGAAATGATCTTCCAGTGGAAACCATTTTAATATAATTTCAAATAAAAATCATTTTCATCTTTCAGATCATGTTTGTCCAAACTTGTGGTATCTCAGGAACATACAATCTTTTCTTCATTCTGATTGGCTAGTGTCTGAGGTGACTTGAATTAGTGAACTACCCGTCGACTCTGCTGGCAGTGAAGATTTAATATTTAATTTTACATATCCATCAATTTCAATAATGTGAGTCTGTGAAGCCGTTCCTGAGATACGCCCTTACACAAACATCTACAAACCCTGAATTATTGAATTATTATTCATTTCAGCTCTTTCAGAATAAAATGCAAAAAAACAAGCAAAATTTTTCAAAAGATTTTGTGTGAAATCTTTAACTGAAGTTGTCAAATAAATGTAAGAACGATAGGACTATATATTTAGATACTTTTTTATTAATCTTAATGTTTTTTCTTTAATTTTCCTGATAATTAAATGGAACCGTTTAAGCTTAAAACATCCTGGAGTGTTTCCAGAAGTCCTAAAGTATATTTAGTAATAAAGTGTTACAGAGCAAAGTGTTTAGGTGTTAAACTCTAGAAATAAAGAGAACTGAACTGTTTAACTGATCAGGTTTATTTGTATTTTAGTTTATTGATCTGTTTTAAATCTGGTTCGTTTGGAAAAACTACAAACACACGTGATGACATTTGACCTTGATGGTGAAAATATCTAATAAAGATCACGTTAAATGACATTGATCGATATTTTCCATCATCACCTGAGTGGACCTGCAGCAGGAACGACTCTCAGAGTCTCTCCTCCCCTCCAGGCATGCGACACCCCCCTCCACCCGCTGGGCCGCCTGGTGGAGACGCTGGTGGCGGTCTACAGGATGACCTACGTGGGCGTGGGCGCCAACCGCCGACTCCTGCCGCAGGCCGTCAACGAGATCAAGTCCTACCTCAGCCGCATCTTCCAGATCGTCAGGTAGGTGACTGACACCATGTTTTTAAAAAAACTCAAGGAATAAAACATCAGAAAGGTGGCGTACAGCAGCTGGATTGAACTTTTCTCACTTGGCTGCAGATTCCTGTTCCCAGACGTGCCAGAAGAGGGCGGTCTCCTCCCAGAGCCCACCACCAACATCCAGGATAAGCAGGAGGTGGAGTCAGCCGACGCCCCGCTGGAGTCACCTAAACCTGGGTAGGACGGAGCAGCCCCCCCCCCCGAAGCTCCTGCTGATGTCAGGACTGGACTCACGTCCTGTTTGTGTTTCAGCCGCGTGGTGAGCAGCTCGGCTCTGCTGCTGCCCGTCCTGCTGCCCCGCCTCTACCCGCCGCTCTTCACCCTCTACGCCCTGGAGAAGGAGAAGGAGGACGACGTGTACTGGGAGTGCGTCCTGCGCCTCAACAAGCAGCCCGACCTCGCGCTGCTCGCCTTCCTGGGCGTCCAGCAGTACGTGACGCTGCGCCTGAACTCCGCCCGCCACAGGGACACAAACCGGCAACTTCACACCTTGTTTTTGTCTGTTTTTCAGAAAGTTTTGGCCCGTTTCCATCCCAACGTCGCTGCCGGCGCCGGGGGAGAAGCAGATGGTTGGGCTCAGTTTTTACTTCCTCATTTAAACCGTGTGATTGTAAATCTGCACAGATTTGATTGTTTACTGTTAACACTAAACAACCTTTTCTCTTTTTAATCTCTCCTAAATATTTTTCATTGATAGATTTGCACAGATACTTTTAAATTGTTAAATTTTATTTTATTTTTTCTGTTTCTTGCTTCACTATTAAACTAATGTTCTCTTTAAAAAGTAAAGGTGAAAGTATTGTTATATTTCCTTTAATTCATTCTCTAAAATGACTTGAAAGTTTGTTTTTTTTTAAATAGACAAAAATCTGATTAATTTACTTAATATGTAATATTAAATCCTCTGTGGTTGACAGAACCACGTGCAGTGATCCTGACGAAGCTCTTAGCTTTGTTGTGTTTATGTGATATTTTAGCAGATTTATATTTGATATTTAACGGCGTGTGTGATGCTCCTCTGCAGGTCATTTCCAGCACTAAAGACGCCTGCTTTGCCTCTGCGGTGGAAACGCTGCAGCAGATCAGGTACGACTGGACTTACAGCTGGTTTCACAGATAAACCCACTGGACACAGAAACTCATCCTGATCCCGAGTCGGGGTTGGTTTCTTTGTGTTTGCAGCACAACGTTCACCCCGTCAGACAAGCTGCAGGTGATCCAGCTCACCTTCGAGGAGATCACGCAGGAGGTCCAGTCGCTGCTGAAGCAGGACTTCCTGTGGTCCATGGACGAGCTCTTCCCCGTCTTCCTGTACGTGGTGCTGCGAGCTCGGTCAGTCCCCAGAAACCCACTCGAACACACACGAATCATGATGGCGAGGTTCAGGTGATGCAGAACCAACGAGGAGGAAAAAAACGGATTTCAGAACAAAAAAATGTAATAAAAAAGGTTTAAAAAGAGAGAAAGTTGGTTGATCTGCACGTATGAGGACTGAAAGTGGCAAAGTTCACAACAAATACATCAATAAATAGATGAAGTTAGAAACACCTGGAGAAGTGAAGAGAAGGAGAAAATACAAAAAAGAGAGATTCAGAATGAAATGCATGTTTTAAAATTATGTTTAGTAGAACTACAGTCTACAGTTATTACAAAAAAGAAGTTACAGCGTTAACGGAGGTCCTTTAATAGTCTCCAATAACCCTCCAGAGTTTAAACGTTGACATTTCAAGTATTTTATTTAGTATTTTATCAGCAAAAATGTTTCACAATATCACGTTTCAGTTTGGATTTGAGATTAACACGTCTGACTGTTTGTCTGCGTCCTAAACTTTTTTTATTTGTCTAAATATTGACGGAAATACATCGTTTCTTCCTCGTTGAACTCTGCGTCATCTCCTGCTCGGACGGTTCTTCCTGCAGCATCAGGAACCTCGGGTCAGAGGTCAGCCTCATCGAAGACCTGATGGATCCCTGCGTTCAGCACGGCGAGCACGGCATCATGTTCACCACGCTCAAGGTGACGCACAAACGTCCACACACACTTTTACACACTCGGCCGCACAGCTCGTGGGTTGAAACTTTAAACAGCACATTTTCATATATTTTTTCTCTTGTTTGGAAAGAAAAAAAAAGCTTTCACAGTTTCAGACAATTTTCCAGATGGAGTATCTTTAAAGTCTTATTCACTCCGTTGTTTCTGATGGGGGGTGTAAAGTTTTAAACATATCAGTGTTTTATTTTCCGATTGTTTCAGTCCCGAGATCTTTCCTGATTTTCCCTCAGCATGTGAAGACCCCCGTTTTCTCCCTGCAGGCCTGCTACTACCAGATCCAGCATGAGAAGGTCACATAAAGACGACGACACCACCCCTCCTTCCTCCGGTGACGTCGTCACGGCGATGGATGTTCACAGCTGACAGCAGGAAGCAGCAGGTCATATTAGCAGCTCCACGGTTCCATCTGCTGCTGTCATGGAGACGGGATGGAGGGATAAACATGCACGCAGAGCTCTGTACCTGTCCTCCACCCACGTCTCACCATCGTCATGGAGGTGCACGAGTGGATGTTTTTATGCTGCTGAGACATGAGAGTGAAGAAGGATCGTGTTAAAAATCAAGATTTTACTGGCGTCGGTCAGTCCGAGGACGCTGGACGTCGTCCTCTTCCTCCAGAGGAATCGGATTTCCTCTATGAAACGAATGAAGTCAACTTCTGAAGAAACAGAAAAAAAAATCAGCTTTTTTCTTTATCTGTCACAGGAAACCATAAAAGATGTAAAAAGAAAAACAAAAACAGCTGTTTCTGTCCAGATGTCAGGCTGGTTCGAGGCACCGCAGTCAGGCGAGCATCAGCGGGGAATCTGGGAATTTTGTTGCGACATCAGAGCGTCAGGAAACAGATCAAAGTGATCAGACGTTTAAAGATCATGTTTACTGAGCTCTCAGCGCAGCGGCCACAACGCTCCTTGTTTACAGATAAACGACGGAAGACGAACCCGTCGTTACGGTTTTCCTCTTCGGTGTGAAGTATTAGTGAAGACGCTGCTGGACATGGTTGGACGGGCCTGACATGAAGACGTGACTAGAACGTGGACGAATGACTTCCTCAGTTTTGCTGCTTAAAACGTGTTGATCCAGATGTTTCGTCTGCAGATGTGTTGGTAGGCATGAATGGCGTCTCTTGGACGTCCCTGCATGAGTTTCGGCACAAAGCCCGCCCCTGCTGTATTACGACTGGTTCGGTACGTTCTGTACCGGCGGTCGTGGCTGTGAATGACAGGGGCGTATATTCAGAAAGTGAAGCTGAAGGAGCTGATGCTGTAAAGCATCATGGGTAAATTTAAACTGATTCAAAATGATAAAGTAGAAAAGTGAAATCCATGTTGTTGAAGAAGCTGCTGATGGTTGTCGATGAATCTGATTACTTTGATTACTGAATACTGACGGGGAGATCACACTTCCCCACCAAACCTGAAGAGGCACTGCTTTGTTTTGCTTTGTTTTGTTTTTTTTGTGGAGAAAATGGTTCAGAATCACAGAAAAAATGTCATTTCAATATGTGTTAAAATTGTTTTTCTTTTGTTTGTTTTTTTTGGAAAAAAGACAAAGTACTTGAGACTTTCAGTCTCACATACTAAAAAGACTCTTGTCCTGATGTGCTCTTATAAAGAGTATTTATCATCACGAAGGAGAAAAATAACCTCTATTTATGTTTTTCTTCTGTGACGAGTGTGACAGGTTTGTTTTGCTGTGGACAGGCGACGTCACTGCCGGTTCTGTTCAAGGGTTTTTGTTTGTTGTTTCAACAAGCGGGTCGATGAGAGAAAATCCAGCAGATCAGAAGAGAACCCGCTGAACTCCAACTCTGATATGTTCAAAAATATTGTAATTATGTGTTAAAGATCCTGAAACGGTTCTGAGTGGAAACGGTTCTGAGTGGAAACGTCCTGCTCCGCCTCTTACTCTTGAAAAGATCGTCCACAACTGACTATTGTCTTAAACGGTTGCTGCAAAGAGAAGAAAGAGATCATAAGCTCATTGTTGACCTTTGACCCGACCCCTGACCCGACCTTTGACCTGACCCTTGACCCGACTGGACCTCCTGTGTGTCGTAACTGTGACGTGATGTTTCCTCACCGATGCCACTCTGACATGTTTGTCTTTTTATGTCAAAGATGATGAACTTTTAAATAACAGAGCAATAAATGTTGCAGACTCACCCGCTCTGACATTTGTTTGTTAATGATTTTTTTTATTTATTTTTTTGAAAAGGTGGAAGTTTGATTGGATTTCATGACATGAGTGGGTTTGTTTGTTTTCTGCATCTCCACACGGGTTATTTGTGATGATCTGCAGCTCTGAGACGCCGTCAGACACAAGTTTCAACTTTTTCTTTACAGAAACTTTAGGAAGAGAAACTACTTATTCATCATGATTTATAAGAAAAAGTCATTATAAATGCAGCTAATAAAACTCTTTTTTTTTTTTTTTTCTTCTGCAGCTCAGCTTTAGAGATGAAAGTGGTTGACCATCCAAATATGAGATGATGTTCAAACATCGGAGCGCCAAATCTGGGCTCGGTCAGGTTCAAAGCCCGTCAGTCATTAAATAAATGTCGTCGTCTTGACTGCTGAAAGCTCGGTGTTGCAGCAGCAGCTCTGAGCAGAAACAGATTTGATTTCAGGTCAGCTGACTGGAGGATTAAAGATGTCGCTCCAGATTCATCACTTTTCAGACATTTAAAACCGTCTGCCAGATGTTTTCTCTCTTTTTCAGCCACTCAGAGTAAAAACAGCTGTAAGTCATTCATAAAGTAAATCCGTTATGATTTTATGGTTGTTCCAAAGATCCAGAAAAGTAAAGCTAAAGATAAGAAGTTTGTTTGGAGACTAAAGTCCAACCTGTCGAGCTGAAGATACTTAAATTCATTTAAAGGAGCTCATTATGTTTGATTAGATTAGTCTTTTGGAGCCTTTTGAACTCATGAAAGTCATTTTTAATCTGAGTGTTTTGAAGCAGATGATGTCACAAAAAGGACAAATCACAACATATAAAATAAGATTATCCGTGGATTTAGTTTTGAAATGATAGAAAGCTCTTCAGTTGAAAGTAATTTGAGTGGATTTTCTTTAATTCCTTGTATTTCCAGGTGCAGAAAAACTCTTTTGGTCCTCGTGTAAATCCTGCAGGTTGGGCCGTTTCTGGACGACAAGAATTGGTCACAAAAATCTTTGTTTTTGATGTCATCAGGTAACAGAGGACTGACAGGTGAGCGTCGCTAATAAAAGCACACGCTGCAGAAACACACTTCTGACCACATGGGGGCAGCGTTTCACAGGAAAATTCAGCTGATGCTTCGGTGACCACATACTGCATTCTGCACTTCCAGCTCAGTATGCAGTATGTACTAGATAACTGTTCGGATGGTTGTTGGTTTGTTGTTGACCGCTGGCAGGGAAGATGGAGGTCTGGGTCTCTGCTTTGGCCGTCAGTTTGACGGATGCGTGGCAGCAAACTGTCTCCGTTTCATCTGTACTGCCCAGACTAGTAGATTTTGGTAAAACCAGTATGCACCGGTAGTCTAGTATACAGTTTGAAAACGGCTCATCGCTTCACCCGTTTGAAATCCACTTTGTCCTCTAGTTGGACAAAGTGGATTAAAATAGCGGTGTCCATCTTTCAGATTCGATTCTGATTCCCGATTTTCTGTTGAAAATGATTTTTGGTTCATTTAAGGTGTAAGAAAGTGTGTATTGTTGATGAAGACATTATTAAGACAATAAATAAAAGAAAGTCTGACAAAATTAAACATTTATTCCAAATATTTATTAAAAAAATAAAATATGAATTGACAGGTTTATGTCTGTGAAAAAACTTAAAATAAAGTTGCAATAAATTGATAAAATAGATACAATTGTTAGGCTTAAGCCAACTGTTTTATTATTTAACTACATTTCCACACTTTTGAAACGTGTTTCTGTAGTTACTCAACAATTATCATGTTTTTTTTGGGTAAAACAGACTGCTATCGCCACGTGAAGTGGCTTTAGCTCCAGCTGCTAAAGAGAACTACCCGTTTACGTTTGTTTTGGCTTTTCTTTAGTTTTTTTTCTTTCATCCAAGGTCAGTAACGTCCGTCTCTGTTCTCCCCGACGGCTGAAAGAGTTAAGAAGATTTGGCCGCCTGGCGGCAACCAGCCAGCCGGTGAGGGAGGAACCGGCTTCCGGTGGCCAGAGGCGGGCGGCTCACTTGGCCGGGATTAAGTGGGATCGAGGGAGATTACATCCCTCTCTCTCCCTCGCTCGTCCCTGTGTCGCTCTATGAAAGTGCAGCACTCTGTTTGCTCTCTGGGGATTATTTTCCCAGCGTTTGCGTACATTTTCCTGCATCTGCACCCGAGCTGCAGCCTCCCGGAGGTGGTGGATGAAGACCTGAGGCGTCGCCAGGTGTGCAGGTGAGACGCGTCACATCGATCGTGTGAAGGGAGAAGAGCGTGGAGGAAGGCCGCGGGGGTCATCCTCCTCTTCCTCTGTCGCTACGGAAACGTGCCAGATGACTTTGAAACACCCTTCTAACAGCTTTTTTTCTCTTTCGTGTCATCTTGAAGGGGACAGATTATGAATCCACTTGTGTTTCAGGTACCTGAAGTTATTATCAAAGTAAAACTTGAATACAACACAACCATTTGGTTTTGTTTGGCGCCTGAGAAGTTGAAGGGTGCTGTGACATCACAGACCCAGATCAGAGAGGTTTATATCTACCTAAGTTAAGACCAAGATGAGTTCACTGGACCTTAGAAGTTTTAAGACAGATCTCAGTTATGACACAGCGGAGGAGGTCAGATGCTCTGAAGCGGTTAGCTCCGCCCCCTAAAGCCGGCTGATTTGAACAGACGTGTTAAAGGAAAGCTGTTGTACGGTTTCTTTGTGGCGTTTCCATCAAAACATGCGACAGACGTTTCATTAAGGTCTCGTCTCTTTCCAGGATCATTTACAGTCGCGTAAATAAAGCGAACAGATCAGTTAAGCTCCTCTTCACTTTACCACCAAAAGAGCTTAATTATTCCTAAAAACATGTCAGCCTTAAGTCTACATTAGCGTTTTTCCCACCAGCCGGAGATTATCCTCTCTGTATTCACATCTCTGCTGTCACTCTTTACCGGTTTTTGCAGATTTATTTGCTGCAGCGAAAATCTCCAGAAGCTGCTTCCTTTTCAGAGGATTTTTCACTTTGGAAAGTTTCCCGCGTGATGATGTGCACTAAGTTTAGGGATTTTGAGTGTTTTTGTTTTGTTGTTCAGAAAATCAAACTGTACCAACATTTTCACAGATACACTTTTATTGAGGCGAAGATGTTTGATAATGAGTTCAAATATCCGTAAGTGAGACTGGATACGTTTACGACATGCCGATTTAAAAAGAACAGTAGAAGATGAATCTTACAGTAAAAGGTACTCAGAAAGAAGAGAAAACATAAAACTGAAATAATCTTGGGATTTCTTCATCTGCAGTTCATAATACTCAGAGCTGGAGGAAAAAGAAGAAATCTCTGTACGCCTCAGATTGGCTCTGCTTCATACAGATGTTATTCTTATTCTGTTTGTAGTTTTGCACAAAACCTTTGTTTTGGTTCCTTTCCAGATGTGGAAGTGCTTAATCCACAGGCGCTAATGCGCTATTTTATGGTTTCCCACATGAATTTTGGTCCAGAGAAGTCGGCAATATTTCTGGATCATGTTCACGTTTGACTTCTTGTTTACGTGAGAAAGCTTTAACCTGCATTTTAAAAGTCCGTGCAGTTATTTGCTTTTACCATCAGACCTGTTTGGAATCAACTTCCACCTTAAGAGTCGCTATCAATCGATTTTCAGTTTTATCCCTGGCGCACAGAGATTTCTCAGGATTCTTGAAATCACGTTATGTACAGTCATGATGCTGCCATCAAATTGAATTCTTTCAGTGTTTCTTATGTTTTTTCTTTCACAGCTTTCTTCCAACCGGATCTGTTGTGTTTACGAGGATCAGTCGAGCTCTCCTGTGACACAAATCTCTTTATCTCCAGGTTTACTTCCCGTCCCGTGAGCAGTCGGCAGGTGGTCGGGGTCAGAGGTCAGGGGTCTGGTGACCATGAGGCAGGCGGTGGAGGCTCAGATGGGAAACCCCCACTTTGAGCTTGGAGAGCAAGGTGAGCAGGAGGGTGTGTGTGAGGAGGAGGGATGACGGCTTCCAGGATGAGCTGAAGACGTCTGTGTTGCAGGCCTCCGCAAGGTGCTGTCGGACGTGATCGATGAGGTGAGGCGCTCCGTCAGTCAGGACATCGACGGAGCGGAGATCCTCCACAGTCTGCTGAACGCCGCCTGGCTGCAGTCGCTGCTCAAGGTTGGAGACTCTCCAGGAGAAGCTTCAGCAGCAGTAAAACAGCTGGAACGTTAGATCCTGCATCTAAACACTCGTGAGGTTGTTTTTCTTCTTTTATCATTTGACTCTTCAGGTGTACGAGTGTCTTCAGCGACACCTGCGCACCTCCCCTCCTCCGGCTCTGGACTACGCCTCTGGACTCTCGCTTCAGGTTTGTTTAACAATCGCAGTCGGTACGTTCAGGTGCTTCCAACGTCGTCACCGTGCTGTTTGTGTTTCAGCTGCAGATGGACATCAGATCGTCACCGCGCTGCTCCGAAGACGCCAGAGAGCTCTACCACCTCCTCCGGCAACCACACCTGCAGGTGAGCCCATGATGGGACCTTCTGAGATGACTTTGTTCTTTTCATCTCCAGCTTCTACCTGTTACAACCCTGCGTTTTGAAGCATTTTGAAGCATTTTTCTGGTTTCTGCTTTTTAATCAACTGTCGCTGGGTAACCATGACAACAGCGAAGTTGCCTGCATGTGGAAACAGCTGATTAAGCTTTTCAAAGCCGGAGTCATACCTGGAATCAGACTCCAGACGAGTTGGAGAAAAGACATCGAGGATGCAGAGAGAGAAACTTTAAAGGAGACATTAAAAGACTTTTTCTGAGGATTTAGAAAAGTATTAGTGGCATTCTTTGATTTAAAAAATAAATAAATAAAAATACCAGATAGAGCCTTCAGTCAGTAGTTAAACCCACTTCAGAGAAACTACAAGTGCATGATGATGGGACTCGGTGTGGGAGCAGAATCGTTTCCCTTTGGAGATTAATAAATGATTTAGCTCATTAACCTTTTTTCCATCCTGACGGACGTAAATAACTCTCAGGGTGATGTCAGACATGTTTTAATCTGGTTCGTGACTGGAGCAGCCTCCGGCCGATCAGGTAACCCATCTCTCGGTGGTCTCCAGGCTCTTCTCTCAGCTCACGACACGGTGGCCCAGAAGGACTACGAGCCTGTCCTGCCGCCGATGCCGGAGGACCTGCCGGATGACGAGGAGGCCACCCGGATCGTCTGCCTGGTGAAGAACAACCAACCTCTGGTGAGCTCCAGAACCTCCTCGCCGGTGAAGATCTGAGAGTAAAACAACAGTTTGACTCCATGTTAGTTTGTTTTTGATCAAGGTCAACGTGTTCATGGTTGAGGACACGCCCCTTTGATGGCTGACCAGTTTTAGCTGTTCGAGTTTTTATGTTTCAGACTCTCATATTCAAACGATTCAGTTTCTGGAAATATCTTCAGCAGCAATGTTCTTCACCTCGTTCTTCTAGCTGGAAACATTCAGGCTGAGCTCGGGTTTAAGACGGAAATGTTCATCCGGGTTTGAGATCATTAAATAAAAGAGAAAAAGAGTTTACTTCCTGGTTCATGCCTCAGTGAAAGCATTCCCACACCATGACACTCACACCGCCGTGTTTGACTGTGTGGTTGTAATGAGGTGATCTCATAGCTGGTTGGGAAACATCAAGTTTGATTTGTAGTTTAGATCAGAGGATTTCGGTTTTCCTGGTGACCTTTGACAGTCAGGCCGTGATGTGACTTTAATGATGACTTCACCACTTCTACCATAAAGGTCCGATGGTTGGAGGTTCTGCACTGAAGGCTGTTCTCCTGTAAGGTTCTTCTTTCTCCATGAAGGAACTCCAGACCTGGTTCATGACAGCTGTTAGAGCGTATAACTTCCCTCCTTGAATTGTTTGGTTTGCCTGAGGTTGGAAGTGGGTCTGGTTCCAGACTTTTATGGCGTCTCAGTGATGAAGACTTCATGGACTTAAACCGGGTCCAGGAGGACAACAGAAAAAAGCCGTTTGGAGGCAGTATTTTTAATAACTCGTGTGATTTGACCTCATGTGAAAGTGAATCTGTTGTCTCGCAGCTGAGTGACCAGCTCAGAGTCGGGGTCCCCGCTGCTGCCCCTCCCCGGGTTCAAACCTCCAGAGGGGGGGTCCACAGTCGCTGGCGCACCGTTCTTCACCGGTACAAAGCCTTTGGTTTGCAGACCCCTGCGGCGGAGAGCCTCAGCGACCCATCGTTGTGTGGCGTCAGGAGGGACAGCTACCCGCCAACGGAGCTGCTGAGTCAGCAGGCGGGACCGCACCCCCCACCTGGATGCAAGCCGAGGACCGGCTCCCACACCTGCTGGTGCAAGCTGGCGAGTCAGTGCAGGGTTCGTTACACCAACCTGCTCGGGGAGCAGAGGCTGAACCGGTCGGCGCCTTCGGTGTGCAGCTCTGTTTGGATCGGTAAGAGCAGACGTGGCCTCGTCTCCACTGGTCTCTCCTTCAAGGAAGTTTCATGTTGAACCCACTAAGCCTTCGTTCTTTGTCTTTGCTCCCTCTTCATCCATCACTCAGCCGTGGATTAACGGTTTCTCTTTTCTCATTGGAGACAACATCATAGAGCTGGACAAAGACGGATCAGAAGTGTCCTCCACCGCTGCTTCTCCAGCTTCTGGATCCAGTCGTTGGACCGTGTCTCCTCCCTGTCTCGCCGTACCGTGTTACCCCAACGTAGACGACTACCTCCATCCAGGCCTTCCTCCAAGGCTTCAAAGTCCTCGCATCTGCACAGCTCCGCCCAGCCCCCTGCGCCCACACCGAGTCCTGGAGGAGCCTCCCTTGGAGCTCGCCAAGCAGGAGAGCCTGGACGAGCTGAGGACCACCGTGCAGCTGGCCGCCAGCTCCATGGAGACCAGCACCAAAGACATCAGGCTCCTCGGGGAGAAGATGGCGGCCGCCACGGAGCGCATGACTGAGACGGTGCAGGACAACTCGCAGGCTCTGGTCCTCCTCACGCAGGTGGTGGACCGGCTGCAGAAGCTCGTGGTGGCCACCAGGACCGAGTTCAGCACCCTGAAGCCCCCAGACCCGGAGCAGGGCTCCACACAGCAGCCCAGATGTTCCTGCACGTCCTCCCTCTCCAGCACCAGCTCTCTGGAAGCCCCCTCCACCTCCCAGGCCACGGGACGTGTCTCCGGGTCCAGCTGTGGATCTGCTCATGCTGTGCTGCAGCAGAAGGAACATAACCACGCTGATGTCGAAGCCTTCAGACGTCCTCTCACAAACGGTGTCCATGACAACCTGGAGACGTCCAATACGGCAAAAGGAGGTCGCTCGAACCGGCGCAAGAAAAAGAGAAAGAAACCCACTTGAGTGGTTAGAATGGATGTCCAAAGGGTGGACTTCTCAAACCTGCGAACACACCCCGGTATCTGACACTTCTTCTTTTTTCATTTCTGGTCCTTCATCATCTTCTGCTTCTGAAGCTTCTCTCAAGATCATCCGCTCTTGTCTCCTTTCGTTTTGTGAATTAAACATTTCAACCTCCCGAGTGTCATCGTTCTGTCCACCATCGTCATTCCTCCCCCGCTGAGTCGGTTGATTTCGTGTCGGCGTCTTCTCTGCCTTAAAGCTGTAACTTCTCTGTTGTAGGGAGCGACGATAAAGAGGAACGAGATCACGGGGGAGATTTTTGTGGCTCGAGTGATCCACGGAGGCCTGGCCGATCGAAGCGGTGAGATTTCCTCCCTCTCTCCTGTCGTTTACAGCTGTGAGAGCAGTTGAAACCGTGTTGTGTTTGAATTAAAGGTAGTTCATCACCATGGCAACCGACAGGAATAAGACCCTTGGTTTAAATATAAACCAAACATCAGTCGAATCAGTTTGTGACCTTTTCTGGGCTTCTCTTGTCGAGTCTTCTGGTTCTTCTGATGTTCATAAACACCAAACACACCAGAACTTTGTATTTGCACCAAATTAAAAGTGTCATTTTCTGATTTGGTACAAACCAAACTTGAAGTGTGAACGGACCTCAGGAAGTTGCTGTGCAGGTTTTCAGCGCTCTCAGCTGGATGTGGTTCTGCTCTTCACATTTTCACCCCCAGAACCCTGAGATTGTTGACGTTTCCACCTTAATCTCCAACCAGGAAGAGAAAATGCAGGATTGAAGGTCCGGCTTCACCCTCATGTCTGTGTCCAGGTCTGCTCCACGCAGGGGACCGGATCATTGAGGTGAACGGGTTTCCTGTGGACGGGTTGGAGCCTGAACAAGTTATCCAAGTGGTGGTGAGTCCAGTGTGGGTGTCACTTCCACTTGTCTTCTGCTATTTAATTTGATCTTTATTAATCCAACATGTTCCCATCAGCAAGCTCAGTCACACGGCACCATCATGTTTAAAGTCATCCCCATCACCGAGAGGCCGGTCCACTACCAGACCATGGTACGTCAACCTTCACGCCTTCGTTGTCTTCAGTTTAACTCCCGAACAACCCCCCCGACGAATCCGCCTGTTGTTTCAGCTGTACGTCCGGGCCATGACGGACTACAGCCCTCAGCAGGACCCCACCATCCCCTGCGCCGACGCCGGGATGAGCTTCAGGAAGGGTGAGGTCCTGCAGATCGTGGACCAGACTGACGCCCTCTGGTGGCAGGCCAAGAAACTTCCCAGCAGCTCCGCCTGCGCCGGACTCGTCCCGTCCACCAACCTGCTCAAACGGTCAGAGGGGGTCCGTTTACTCGCTCTTAACACGAGCAAGCCCACTCTCAGCATGATTGCTCCACCTCCGTGCTTGACAGTGGAGAGGGTTTATAACAACCCGACTTTGTAAAATCTTTTCTGTTGATTCTCATGTCGTTCATGGTTTAGCCCTCGGTTCTGAAAAGCTGTGATTTTTATTTTTACTTGAAAGCTGCTGACCTTAACGCTGTGTGTTGTAACAGGAAGCAGAGGGAGTTCTGGTGGTCTCAGCCTTACCAGCCACATGCCTGCATCCAGACCCGTGAGTCGCCCACATTTTCACTTTCTTCTTTAATCCTCCGGTTGACTTTGTAACTGACTTCTCTTTTTGTCTCGCTTCACACTTTCTGCAGTGAGCACTGTAGATGAAGGTAAGCCTGGAGAATATACTCTTTCAGGATTTACCGGTTTGACTGCAGATTTGATTTAATCGTTTTAATTTCTTCCTACACAGAAGACGACATGATGGCCATCGATGAGAAGTGTGTTGAAGCAGGTGAAGCTTCTCTCCCCTGATTTAATCAGCTGGTACTTCACATTTTTACTTCTTGGTGTGTAATTTCTGCGTTTTTCTTTCTGAGACAGACGAAGAGGCGTTTGAATCTGGTAGGTAAGTCTTTGTGGACTGTGTCAGTTTAGTGTCTGAGTTCAGTCCCTCCGTCCTCTTTTCCTTCATCTAAAACGTCTGCTGCTGTTTTCTTTTCCAAATCTTCCCGGCGTCTGCTGGGGAATGCCAGAGGAGCTCAGAGAAGGTGAGAAAAAGCTGGAATGAACATGTGCTTCAAACACACAGAGGAGTTGGGGAGAAGCTCTGTTGCCATGGTAACGGAGACAGGGTTTCCTCTCTGTGTGGAAGAGAAAACCCGGAGCTGGTTCAGCTCAGAACCTGATGCCAGATTTGTGTACCAGACAGCAGATTTATTTGGGGACGACACAAAACCTGTAGTTTAAACCACTGTGGGACTGTTGCACTGTGGGAAATGTAGGATCCAGTGTTTACAGTTTGAGCCATTAAAGCTGAGGCTTTTTGGCATTTGTCCTCCTGTTTTTTTAAGTAAAAGCCTTTAAAATACTATTTTAAGTCACGAAGATAGTTTGAACTTTACGAACTCTGGATTGAGACTATTTTTTTTGTCATTTTTTGACACATTACTCGGTGGTGGGACTTGTCCCACCCTTTAGGACGGTACCATCATTGACCTGCAGCACCTGTGCCCCCAGTGGTCAGAAGTGGTACTGCTACACCTTTAAACTTGTTTTCTTCTTTAGCAGTAAATAATCTTCTTTTAAAAGTAACATTAAAAGTATTATCATTTTTTGTATCTTGGATTGTACTTTTTTGTTGTTGCAGAAATCTTCCGATTTTTTTTTTTTGCATCTAATATTTGGATTTGTGATTTATTTATTTTTGTTGTGCAGCAGCACTTGTTTGAAACTGTTTTTAATCATTTTAGATGCTACTGCAGTCATAAGTTAAACTTTAAAGAACTTCTTTAAGCTTATTGTTTTTTTTAACCACATCTACGACCCTTTTTTACTTCATTTACCTCCCTGTTTCTCCTCCTGTTCCTCCTCCTGTTTCTCCACCTGCTCCTCCTCCTGTTCCTGTTTCTCCTCCTGCTCCTCCACCTGCCCCTCCTCCTGCTCCTGCTCCTGCTCCTCCTCCTGTTCCTGCTCCTGCTCCTCCACCTCCTGCTCCTCCTGCTCCTCCACCTGCTCGTCCTCCTGTTCCTGCTCCTGCTCCTGTTTCTCCACCTGCTCCTCCACCTGCTCCTCCACCTGTCCCACCAGACGAGGGTGACTTCAGCAGCAACATTGAAGGGGTGTATCTGGGTAAGTCTCTGAACTCTGGACCAGATGTTCTCCAGCTGTCGTTTCAGCGTCTCTTCACATCGTGATCTTTGTGATTCGCCGTCAGCGGGCTTCCGGCGCAGCTTGCGTCTGTGTCGGCGGCGCTGCCACAGCACCACCCAGCCGTCCTGCCACACCCGCTGCACCAGCAGCTGCTACAGCGCCCTCAACAACCCCTACGAGGAGGTGGTGCGGTACCAGCGCCTCCCGGAGGACACGCACCGCCTCATCGCGCTCTTAGGTACAGAAACACGCCGGTTCACGCTGCACCTTTTAGGATTCTTAGCTTCACCTGTCAAAGATGTGACCTCATGACCAAATGTTGTCCAGGTCCGTCTGGCGTTGGCGTGAATGAACTTCGGAGGCGCTTGATCGAAATGAACCCCAACATCTTCCAGGGAACTGTACCTCGTACGTGCTGTCCTCATCTTTTGACTTTACATTTACTTGAAAGATAAAAAAATGAACTGCAACACGTGAAAAGGTCCTGAAAGTAGACTGAGGGTCACATGACCTCAATAATTAATTTCCCCTCAAGGATAAAGTATTTTTTAATTGAATTTGGTTTTCTCAGAGCGCTTAGTTTATGTTTTCAATGACGGTACTAATGTAGAAAAATGAGGAACAACCTCATTTTTTATTACTATTTATGTTTGTGTAAAAATGTAATAAAAGTGATCTGATAACCGTGGATTAATATCAAGTAAATTCAACCTCAGATGGACAACAACATATAACTTTATTTCAGTTACATTATTTGTTTAACAAAAATGAAGAAAAAGGAAAAGAAGTTGTGGGAAACAAGAAGCACCGCCAAGATTATTTAGGTTTGTAGATCGATCGAACTGTGGCAACAAAAAACTTCATTAGTTTCTCACATCCAGAAGTCTTCTGGTTTATCAGTTCTGTCAACCTCAGTTGCTCTTCTATGACGATCAGAACTTTTCTGACTGGACTTTAAACATTTAAGAACTGGTTTTGTGTTGGTTGTAACTGATCTGAACATTGTGAGGTGGGATCTTCAGGTAAACTTGCTGGCAACAGTTTCAGATGTTTCTTTCTCACTGTTGAAGGTTGAGCTCCACGTTGTTGTGCACCAGAAGTTACTTCTCTAAGATCAGCGCTTATGTCTTTCCCTATTTTCATTCTGTTATCTCAGACCTGCTGCAGCTTTAGTGAAAATAAAAGTTAGATGTTGCCCTCTGAGGCTGAATTTTCTTGTATTTGAAAAGAGAGGATGCTGATTTTTCGTATGACTGTAAAAGTGTTTTTTATCCTTCATCAGACACAACCAGAGCGCCCAGAGGATACGAGGAGTCCGGTCGGGAATACTACTTCACCAGCCGAGAAGTCTTTGACAACATGGTGTACAACAACAGGTGGAGCTGTGTTTACGTTTAGAGCCCAGTCACCGACGGGTGGATTGTGCTGCAGTTTGCAGAGCCGAGCATTCATGTTGCTGATAAAAGTCAGAGTTTAGTGTCTGTGTGATGAGTTTAAAAAGGACGTGAATATACTGACAGGTTTCTGGAGTACGGCGAGTATAAAGGAAATCTGTACGGCACCAGCGTCGAGTGCGTGCGTCAGGTTTTAAACGGCGGGAAGATCTGCGTCATCGACATTGAGCCAAACGTGAGAACCAACACATAAAATCATCGCTACTGTTATAAAATCTGGTAAATGTTTTCATCTGACTTCATCTGACCGTTCAGGCCATTCAAGCAGTGAGGACGCATGAGCTGAGGGGCTACATCATCTACGTCAAGCCTCCACCTCTGGAGCGCCTCAGAGAGACCAGACGGGACTCGTACATCACCACCAACTACTACGTCAACCGGCCGTTCAAAGTACGCCGTCTGAGGGGCAGCTTTTATTTAAATATGGTCTAAATTCACTTCTGTGAGCACAGTTTTTCTATTTCTAGCATCACTGGGGCCTCGTTTTTTTTTTTTAACCACAAATTTCACTTTCAAGTGCGTGAATAATTGTAGAGTTAAAGCTTCGCGTCCAGAATGTGTGAAACATACAGCAGAATATCCTCGTCTGAAGATGATTTAATCCGTCTGATCCATCCAGCTACCCCACAGTCTTAAAACTCTTCTGTTTTTATTCTCATTGCAGATTTTTAAAAAGTGGCATAAATGGTGTTAGTCTACCTTTGAATTGTAAAACAGCCCTGACTAACATTTTAAAGTTTTTCTTAATCGTCTTTTCTTTTATTACTCTAATGTCTTGTGTTTCACATCTTTTATCAACACTATAAAAAATGAAATTTCTATTTCATGCACTTTTGTAAAAATATAATATCTTCTTTGACTGCCTCCAAGTCGTCCACTTTGACCAGCGGTGTACCTCAGGGGTCAGTTCTGGGTCCAGGCGCTTATTCTTTATATTATTTGGTTGGTGTTAAAACTTGGCCGTCCCTTCTCGCCTCTGCTGCTTGGTCCCCTCTCTCTGATGTCACCTGAAGATCATCTGTGGTGGGTTTTTGAATCTCTAGGCTTGTTCAGGCTGTGGGACCTGGAGACTTTTGCATTTTTCAAGTCCAGAGTCATTTTTAGGGCTGACTGGATCAAACTGAAGCCAGTCAGATGGGGGTGTCCAACCTCGGCCCTCATGAACTGCTGTTCTGCATGTCTGAGATGTTTCTCTGCTCAAACACACCTGGTTGGATCACCAACAAGGTCATCAAGGTCTGCACAAGTCTGCCGATGGTCCACTAAGTTCAGCCCGGTGCGCTGAAGCAGGGAACATCTAAAACATGCAGTATAAGCGGCCCTTGAGGGCCAGAATTGGACATTTCTACTACAAGAAAAAAAAGAAAACATCTGGACCGTACCGAGTACCCCCGAACTTCTCCGTTGGATTTAAGAGGGTGAGCTTCAGCCAGGTGCTGCTCACCATCTACCCTTGACAAACTGATCATTAGCAGGTGAGCGGATCAATAAAAGGAAAGATGTTTTGGCAGGTTGTTGGTTTGAAGGATTCGTTTGTGTTTCAATACCAGGAGGGAAAGACATAAGCAATGGTTTTAGAGAAGCAGCTGTTGCTGTAAATCAGTCTGACAACACACAATTTGGAGTTAAAGTTAAATCCTGAGAAAAAGGATTTATCTGTACAAAGGAACTAAAACTTTTTAGGTAGTAACTTTTACACTTGACTGTGTCAGACATAATTACTGGTAATAATGCCACTTTTCGCTTCGATTTGGGACATTTTAATCCAAATGAAGCTGGAATCACTCTCGGCTTGACTTTCCTCCTACAGGAAGAAGACTTCCAGGAGATGGAGGAAGCGGCCCGGAAGATTGAATCCCAGTACTGGCAGTTCTTCGATCACGTGATTGTCAACGACGAGCTGCAGGACTCCTGCGTCCAGCTGCTGACGGCGGTGATGCGGGCCCAGGACGAGCCTCAGTGGGTCCCGGCCAGCTGGATACGGCCCACTGCCGGATCATGAGAGGGCAGCAGGACATGGCAGCAAATGTAAAGGATTGTTGATGTTGTGACATAAATCATGACATGCAAGATCAGGGATTGAGTGTTTGGAGGGAGCAGGGCAAGAGGAAAAAAGTAAACACTTTGATCTGTTTGTTGAAAGCTTGATCTCATCCTTAAGTCGCTTCAAATCCCCAAAGATCACAAGAAGGTGAACACAAACTCAAAGAAATCTCCTAAATGGTCTCAGACTCTCACAGTTTTCTTTTTTTTTTTCTTTTTTTTATGTTGCTGTTTTTGGAGCAACAAGTTGTGTGATTTAGATTAACAGTTTTCTGCTCTAAATGCAACTATGATTTGCATTATTTTCATACTTTTTTTTTCCTTCAGTTGATGTTTACAAAGTAGAGGGGAGCTGTGTGTGGGTAAACTTGTAGGATTTGTTCTTATTGGATTAAATGACAATTTTCACAATAAAATGCTGAACATGTGTGACATAAGAAATGGCATTTCAGTATTTGTACTTGTTTGTGACTTTAATTTTAAAAAATTCTTGTACTAATATATACAGTCATCTCATTTGTCATTTATTCTTCCTTTTTAAAATCTTTTTTTTAATCTTTTTTTTTTTTTTTAGATTGAGCCTTTATTTTGAAGATTAAATCTGATGCCTCTGGTAAATACTTCCGGTTTACGGCTTTCAGATTGTAAACAAAGAATAATCTGTGTTTTACTCGGCTATTGACTGTTTTTACTGTTAAGATTTTTTATTTTGGTTGAAGGTAGTGTATTGAATAGTTCAAGAGTGGGGTAATATTTGGTGAAAAGCTAGGAAATGGAAGCAGAAGGCGCGAAGGTATTTTTCTTTTTTTAACTAACGGTTCGTCTCTGTTCGCTATCGTAGGTGAAGTCAAAGTATTACTGTGGACTGTAACCTATATTTCTCGGTTTAAACTTGCTTGTCTGAAGCCTCAAAGTAATATTAATAATATAGTAGTAAATATTGTTTCTAACTTTTGGGTTTTTTTCTCTGGTAATGTTCAGAAAACCAAGACAAGGAAGCTGCCGCCGCTTCCACAGGTCAGTTAAAAAACAGCTGCATAACGACGTTTATTTCTGTCATTTGTTATATTTATCTTGTGGTGGGATTTCTGTGATTCATATCTTCCATACTACTTAAACTTTTGAGACCATATAAGAGAAAAGCTGCCGAGAGATGTTGAGCTCCGGGGTTTCCATGGTGATGAATCCTCAGTGGCTGTTTCCATGGTGATAAAGAAGCAGCTCTGGGATGCTCACATAAAGGGCAATATTTGATCTGACTCATACTGAAAATGTATTAAAACGTTGTCTCAACCTGCCGCGATTTCAATGTCTCACTGTTAATATATGATTTTTTTTATGCCTTATTGAGAATAACATTTAGGCTTATGATATTTGAAAGTAATTTCATTCTGTTTGTAGTTACATTTTCAAAGCATCCCCTTTTTTAATTAATTGAAGTTGTATTTTAGTCTCTGTTGTTTTCAATACGAAACCTGAAAAACTATCTAAATAAGCCCTAACTGTACACAGGAACAAAAGACACTCCATCCTGCAAGTGTCTTTAAAAAGACTGAATCCATCGCTCCGTTTACTTAACGCTCCTCCTGCACAAACACTCACACTGCTTCTGCTGCTCCGAGTCGTTAAAAAAAGGTTCGAGTCACTCGACCTCTGACCAGAGTAATCCTCAATCCTGGCAGATTTAGCCGAGGATTTAGGTTTCAGAACGTGTTGCTTAGCTTCAGTCTGACTTTTGGAGTTTTCGGTGAAATGAACAGGAAGATGACGGTAAGGTTTTATGATCCGGGATGTTTGATGCGACTGGGACAGCTGAGAATGTCTGAGTCTGAATGAAAATCCAAACCAGGTCAGAAGTTACGTAAGCGTGCGTGATTTAAATAGCCTTGTCTTTTCTGCTGGCCTCATTTAACTCAGTTTGTCTGAATATCTTCTTAAACTCGTTTTTACAGGAGAGAGTTGGATTTAAATGTGTTTAATTCACATGTGTTTAATGGCTTAATTTATTGGAGTTAATGTTATTTATTTAGTTTTACAAATTAAAGTTACATAAAAAGTCAGAACATACTGGAAAACTCATGCATGTTCCAAATCTCTTAAATATTGTTGAAAGTGAGTTATTAAATGAGTTAGCTGATGATTTAAGCTAAAAAGGTGCTTTACTTTTGTTTCAAATTACTGATCTGATTTAAAATTAACTCGTTTAAAATTAACTTTTTTTTAAAAATCTATTTCACATGGTCCTGTATGAAAGTGAGTTATATAAGCAAGCAGTTTCTTTTCCAGCTGCTGTAACTGTGTTAACTGAACCAGCATGTACACGTTGTCTCTGCTGAAACAGAAGCTGAGACTCCAGGTGAAAGTCTTTCTCGCCATCAACGCCACACACACATCAGTGTGTTTTTCTGTTCCTGGACTAAAGATTGTCATTTAAAGCTGGAAGAAGTTTTGGACTTTTTTGGAATCCTGCTCTGCTTTTTTTGGATTAGATTCTGTTTCTCAGTTTGAGGTTTCTTGCGAAAACGTTGTCATTTTGTCGTCTCAGAGCGTTACGTTGTGACAGACTCAGAACTCCCGTCTCTAGATCAGGTTAAAGTAAAAGTTTTTTTAAAAACTAATTTTCAGCTGCTCCTCTCTGCTAAATGTCTGTTACACTTAGACTAAAAAAAATTCCTCATTCATTTTAGTGGGAATTTCTGTCCAAAGATCATTGAATTTTTCCAGGCAAAGTACAAAGCACGTCCAAGGACGGTGGATCATGTGGTCAGATGAGCAAGCTTTGTTTTGGTGTTTGAATCTTGTTTGTGTGTTGAATGGCGCGAGGCTAGCTGGCAAAGAAACAAAATAAAACCAGAGTAATAACGTAATATATACTGGAACTCCACTCGCACAACAATCCCACCAATAAACTCACATGTTACACGCATCATGCATGGATTTACTGCTGCTGCATCATCAAATATGTAAACTATCGAAATGTCTTTAAAACCCTGCAAAAACAATGTAAAATAGCAGAATCTGTGGAAGGTTTGTTTTCAGTCATTTAAGGTGGAAGAAACTTGACACTTTTTTTTTTGTCTCCTCAGCGAACTCTTCCCTCCATGTCCAGGTAAGAAAACAGTTTTATTGACAGCTGCTGTGTTTAAATGTAAACAAACTGTCATTTAAACTTTTTTTTTCTTTTTTTTTTTCTTTGGGGATCTGTGAACTGATAAAAGTCAAGACGCACCTGGTGGGTCAGAATTTGTTGTACGCAAGTTTTTTAATCTGTTTCTTGATTTGATTTGATTTAACTTCATGTTTTTATCCTGTGCAGGAGACGTTCCAGCATCAAAACGTAAAAAGAAGAAGGGGAGAAAAGAGACGAATGGAGCTGATGAAACAGACGGTAAAAACACAAATATTTGATGAAGATAAATTTTTAAGGCTCATTAAATTATGTATTTTTGAATTACTTTTATCTGACTTTAATTTCCCCACTCTGGGATCAATAAAGTTTGATCTAATCTAATCTAAAGTCACTCTATGTAGCAATACCACTTCTGACCACTTGGGGGCAGCAAGCAGGCTCTGATGTGGGTCAGACATTCATTTGAAAAGTCAAAAAATACATTTTATTTGACACCACCCATTCTTTTCATGAGTTTAATAATAGAAATGTAGTTATGTTGTAAATTGTATTCCTTCTTATACGTGAACTCTTGTTCAGATCAGGGAGTGGAGATGGGAGGCATGAGCAGCCGGAGGGAGTCCCAGATCGGAGACAATCTGGTCCTCGAAAGCACGACAGATGCGCCACCACAGAGGAAGAGGAAGAAGAAGAAGGCAGCCACCATCGGTGAAATCCCATCTCTTCCCTTTACGACTCTGCGTTTTACAAGAAAATGTCCCGAGCAGCCTGAAGGATGGTTTTCACGTTTCTTGTCTGGATTTCAGATCTTGAAGACGACCAAGCCAACCTGGTGAACGGACACACAGGAGATCAGACCACCGATGGAGAAGACGCGGTGAAAAGACCCCGAAAGAAAAAGTGAGAAACGCCACAGATCTTTATTTTCCAGACATTGCCAGCCTCGGGATCTTTTTTTTTTGTCTGAAACATCAGAGAATATTGAAAATGCTAATATTTCATTTACATTCATTGCACCTGTAACAAAGAAAAACTGCCAGTAAACTGATATTTATGGAGTATTTTTGTGAATATCTGGATCAGGTGTTTAAGTAAACCAAATATCATGAATATTTAAAAATTAGAATGAATCTGTGGTTCAGGAAGTCCAAAGTAGCAGAACCTGTACTTCCTGATGAGCTGGATGTGGAGGAGGACGACATCATCACCGACGCGTCGTCCCAGATCCCCCAGCATTCCCTGTTCTCGGCCCCGCAGGGTCAGAGCCAGCCGGTCGGGAAGGTGTTTGTGGAGAGGAACAGTGAGTGAGAGAGGAAGAGGAGGATGAAGGTGAGGCAGGTCAACGGTTGTTTGAGTCGGTGTGTCTGTGGTCACGCAGAGCGGTTTCAGGCGGCGGAGCGCTCCGACTGGAGGAAGACCAGTGACCAGTTGGACAACATGGCCGACTTCCAGCACATGCAGCCGCTGTGGACCACCAGAGACGTTGCTATCAGAGTGCACGAAGGCTTCAGGTGAAGAACAGAAGAACCTCTCTTTCACCGCTGATGGATGTGTGCGGCCGCTGTCCTCACGTTTCTCTTCTGTGTCTGGTTCAGGGTGTTCGGTCTGTACTGTCACGGCTTCCTGGCCGGGTACGCCGTCTGGAACGTGGTGGTGGTGTACATCCTCGCCGGGCAGCACCTCACCACTCTGTCCAACCTGCTGGAGCAGTATCACAGCCTGGCGTACCCCTCCCAGTGTCTGCTCTACATGCTGCTGGCCATCAGCACCGTGGCCACCTTCGACAGGTAAAATCTGCTCTCCAACCATCAGCAACCGCAGCGTCGCAACGGGACGATGCCACCAGAAAATAAAAACTTCTTTTTTGCACCGTAAATGGTTCAGATGTTGAGCTGAGTCTGAAGAGCAAGTGCTTATATGGAGCTCAGAACCCCTTCATTTGTCTAAAAGCATAATTAAATCATGCTAGCTCTGAGTTTGAACCGTTCTCTGAAAGCGAAACTCTCGTCTTGTCAGAGTGAATCTGGCCAGAAGCTCTCTGGCTCTGCGGGAGTTCATCACTCTGGATCCGGTGGCTCTCGCATCATTCCGTGAGTCCATAATGCTGACGCTAGTCCAAACATGGATGAATAACATCTGTCTTGGTCTTATCTTACATTCTTTGTTTTATTTCATGCAGTGTATTTCTCAGCATTGATCCTGTCTTTGAGCCAGCAGATGACCAGCGATCGCATCAACCTCTACTCGTCCTTAAACTCGACCCTTTGGTGAGCTCGTCCTCCTGTGTGTTCACGTTGTTTTACGTTCTGGACTTGACTCCTCACATTTCTGCGGTAGGCCTCCAGGATCAGAGCACCAGATACTCCACCCGTGGGTGACCGTCAACCTGGTGGTGGCTCTGCTGGTGGGCCTGGCCTGGATTTTCATCGCCACCAAACCTGAGACAGACTACACTGAAGGTGAGAGTGAAGAGTCTGTCCTGACTGCTGCCGCTACTCTGAATCCACCTTAATCCACCTCCAAACATCAACCTCTATTGTCACTTCCTTCCTTCTCAGGTTTTCTACGAGCCATGGAGATTGAGCCTCCGAAGCCAGAGGAGAAATCAGAAATGACTGCTTGAGGAAAAGGAAATGAGCAAACATTTGCTCTGAGATTTAAAACGGAACTTTGTTGACATATTGTACATATTTGGCTGTAAATGTGTTATAGATTATTTTTGTACATTTAAAAATGTCCTTATTCCTTTTCAAATAAAATGTTTTTGTCCATTAATTAATCATGGAAGGAGATTGGTGAGAAGAGCAGTTAAACTGCTGTACATTAATATTAACTTAAAGGGGATATGAAAAGTCCGACTTCCCGATCTGAGGGTCAGTAAATGCATCGTGTTGCGTTTACTGAACCTCAGATGAGCGAAATCCGAAACTATAGCACATTTCACAAACGTCACACACCAGTTGAACTGAGGGTCAGGTGTGTTATCCCACTCTTTTAAACCAGCTGCTATGTAAAGCGCTGTAAAAACGTATTTTAAACGGAGTACCTGCATGTATTGGATATTTTGCCCAAAACATGCCACAGATATTTAATTAAGACCTCAATAGTTGCATCTTTTTGTCTCCTTTAAGTGTTAAAAGCTTCAGAGAAAAAATACGTGAGCTATTGCAGGATTTTGCAGTAAAAGAGGTTGATGAATGTTGATGAGCTGTGATTAAAAATAAAGACTTAAAGTCGCCCATCGATTTTTTTCAGAGTTCCATTAGTCTTGTCTGGCGTCCAGGCTGCGTAATTGAAACAGAGCGATGTTGACGTGGTAACGGACTGCGGTCAGTTTATTGACAAGCTCCGGAAATACATGAGTGAAAGTTAGCAGAGCAACACTTTTAAAATCAAATAGTCATGCTAGACTTTGCTATCTTTGCGGTTACGTTCGTCATTATTTTGGTAGGCGCTGTTCTCTATTTATACCCGGTAAGTGAGCGCCGGTTTGAAGTTGGATAGCTACTTTAGCACTCTGTTATCGCGAGGTTTTGTCACGCCAGTTTCCCTTAAAAAAGTCGATTTAAAGTTTCCCTGTCTTTTACAAGCTACAACTATCAGTGTTAAACAATGTATGAGAAACGAACAAATTGAAATAGTTTATCCACTTTTCGGCATTGATTTAACTCAATCTTGTGCTCGTCATTTCGGTGAAAGATAACGTTCAAGAAGTTGCAGTGATTGATGAAGGTGTAATAAAGATATCAAGTGTCACGTTGAGAAATTCAGAAAGAAATGTTCTCAGTTAAATAATTTCTTCATTGATTAAAAAAAATGCACACCAGATTAAATGACCTTACAGTGTTTCTTAACATTTCGTGCAGGTAATTAGCCGAGGTGGTTGTAGCTAAATTGATGTTTTTAGCGGAATAGACGAGAACATAATAGATGTGATAAGTCACCACTTCGCTCCGCTCATCAAGCTTCCTTTCATGTTTCTTTTTTTTTTCTTTTTTTCCTTTCATGTTTCAAGTCATCCAGAAGGGCCTCTGGGATCCCAGGCCTCTACCCCGCAGATGAGAAGTAAGTTATTTGTCTTTGTGGAGCAGCTTGAGTTAAACACATAACCTCAGATAGCATCAATAATTTAAAACAGGAATTTGCTGTTTGACTTTCTGGTCTCATGTGGTTCTTTACATGACATTTCTTAGGTTCATTGAGCTTTTTCAGCAGTTGCTCATCCACAGCTCTCCTTAGATCCAGCCACACAAGGACTTTTGTATTTATTCATTTGTTTCGTTCCAATTTTGTTTTAGTTTTGCAGACATAGTTGAGATAATTGTACTTTTTTGTCATCTAGTTACAGCTAACTACTCCCTGTCAAGCACACAACCCCATACCATCAGTCCTCCACTACCATGCTTGACAGTGCAAAAGCAATTATTATTTATTTAAAAAACTTCACGTTGGTCTCATTTGTACAGTTATTTTGTATTTGCATGCTCTGACCTTGGAATAAATTTGCTAGGACATCCACTCCTGGGAAAATTGTCAGCTGCCTTGAATCTTTCTGCTTGTGAAAAATCTTTCTCACTGCAGAATGTTGAACTCCTTGTTGTTTGGAAATGGTTCCTAAACTTTTCCAGCAGCGATTTCTTATTATCGTTCCCTCCTGGCACTGAATGCTCCAGACATCTGCTTCTATAGAGGTCTGGACTCCTGCTGCTGATCAATTCTTCAGTAATACTGCCCACATAGTTTTCTCTCTTTTTTGGCTTTTCAGATAAATAAAGGCACAGTCAAAAAAAAAAGTTTGAGTTTGTTGTTCTTCATCCAGAGTTGTATTTTATTATGGTTTTGTACAAACGTTAAAAAAGAGGGTAGTAACTTTTGTTTAAGACCGGAAGTTTAAAAATGTGAGTTTACAGGTCTTACCTTTCAAAAGAGGCTCATTAAGAGTCTGCTGACCTGATAGTGACATGAAAAGACCTGACAGGGACATGAAAAGACCTGACAGGGACATGAAAAGACAGCTTATTGAAATTGTGCGTTGTTAGATGTTGTATTTTCCTTTTTCAGAGATGGAAACCTGCAGGATATTGTGAACAGAGGAAGTCTTCACGATTTTCTCGTGGGTCTGCATCAGGAGTTTGGGTGTGTGGCGTCGTTCTGGTTTGGTGGCCGGCCGGTGGTCAGCCTGGGCTCGGTGACCCAACTACAGCAGCACATCAACCCCAACCACACCAGTGAGGGCACCTCCGCTGACGTTCGCCTGAAAGAACCACAACCCAAAGAACTCATGTTTCACTCATCGTCTTTGCAGCTGACTCCTTTGAGACGATGCTGAAGTCGTTGCTAGGCTACCAGGCAGGAATGGGAGGCGGGGCCAGCGAGTCTGTCAGAAGGAAGAAGCTGTATGAGGGTGCCATCAACAACGCCCTGAAGAACAACTTCCCTCTGGTGCTCAAGGTTTGTTTCTGCTGAGAAAAACCCACGCTTACACCAGAAAACACTCGCTGATCGCTCACTGAACTTTTGTGGTCCAGGTGGCGGAGGAGCTGGTGGGAAAGTGGAAGTCGTTCCCAGAGGCTCAGCACATCCCGCTGTGCGCCCACCTGCTGGGTCTGTCCCTGAAGACCGTCACCCAGCTGGCCTTCGGCGAACGCTTTAAAGACGACGCCGAGATCATTTCCTTCCGCAAGAACCACAACGCGGTCAGAACGTTGAATTCTAGGCTTTTTGTCTGCTCTTTTTGGCCACAAAGTGTGAGTTGTTTTTTTTTTTTCTCCATAGTTTGCTTATAAACCTTTCTTCTGACCTCCAGATTTGGTCAGAAATCGGAAAAGGCTTCATGGACGGCTCCCTGGAGAAGAGCTCCAGCAGAAAAGGACATTATGAGAAGGGTGAGTCAGAACTCTAAAATCCTCATCTCACACGTTTTCTGAGTTTTGTGACTCTGTTTTAGTCTTTCACTGAATATTTCTCAGTATTTGTTCCCCTCACAGCCGTTTGTTGACATGAGGCTTTTTGTGGAGAAACAGGGTGGAAAGTTTGCACAGACTCAGACGAGATCTCGGTTAAAGACTTTTGACAGACAACCAGAAACGGGAGACAAGCAGCCAGTATTTTGGAGGAATCTGTCGGAGTTATTTTAGATGCCGTCTGAAGTGATGTGAAGACTTGAAATGTGTTTAGTTTTTTGTTTTTAATCCTGTATTCCCGCTGTGAGTTCATATAAGTGCATAATCGAGCTGTAAATGTGGAAAAGTAAAGAAACAGGAGAGAAAAAAAGAACAATTTTAAAGGGAAGTGCCCAAAAAATCTCTGTGCTCCTGTAAAAGATCATGAATTAAACCTGATTATTGAATCACATCTATGTTTACATCCACACGCTGCATGGGCCAGTGTGAGGAGGATCGCCTTCAGCAAAAATACCAGAGTTATAACAGCATTACAGCTTCAAAGATGTAATATTGATTAACTTAGAGCTGTGGTCTGGGTTTAGTGAACGGAGATGGCGTCTTACAGTTTGAATGGGATATAAAAAGTGATTAATATTTCCGATTTGGAGCATTTTTGCTTCCCAGCAGCAGGAGAACCCAGTCTGACAACAAGATGAACTGTAAATGAAATCGTTTTTCTTCGTCGGTCAGCCCTGTCAGAGATGGAGTCCATGCTGCTGTCGGTGGCGAAGGAGAGGAAAGCCCAGAGGAAGCAGACGGCGTTTGTGGACGCGCAGCTTCAGTCCAGCCTCTCGGAGCGGCAGGTGGAGTCACAAGTCTCAGTGTAAAACGTTCAGACCCGTCGGAGGGTTTTTGTCATGGAGCTTCTGTTTGTTTCAGATCATGGAGGACTGCATGGTTTTCACTCTGGCTGGATGCGTCATCACAGCTAACTGTAAGCAGAACCGTTCCAGGCCTTAAAGAAATGGGTTTAACTCTGAAATGAATCACACATCAAACAATAAATATCGGTCAAAAGTTGACCAAATTGTTTTTTAAAATCTCCTTTGTGTAGTGTGCATCTGGGCCCTTCACTTCCTGTCCACCTCAGAGGAAGTCCAGGAGAAGTTGTACCAGGAACTGGAGGACGTTTTGGGTTCAGATCCAGTTTCTCTGGACAAGATCCCTCAGCTCAGGTGAGACTGGAAACCTCAGAGATCTGAGGTCAGAGAGCCGAAATCACAAGCTCTTCTCTGCTGGCGGCGTCCACACACAGTGGGTGTGTTCCACTCTCCTGATGGTGTTTCTTTTCTGTCCTTGGGAAGATACTGCCAGCAGGTCCTCAACGAGACGGTGAGGACGGCCAAGCTGACCCCCGTCGCTGCGCGGCTTCAGGAAGTGGAGGGCAAAGTCGATCAATACGTCATCCCCAAAGAGGTATCAGGTTTCCTGACGTGTGTGTCCACTGGCATCCTTCAGTTGCACCAGCGCTGGATGTCACCTGAGCAGGATTACCTTTAACACAGCGTCTACAGACCAATAAAGGGAAAAAGTGTTTATTTTTTAATGTGTTTATAAGAGGCTATTGGTGTTAAAATGATGATTAAGTTATTCTGTTATTGTTCTCCCTGCACGATGAAGTGTAAATCATTTACAAATGAAAGGACACGTCAGTGATGCTGCACGCCGTCCTGTTTCAGACTTTGGTGATCTACGCGCTGGGAGTGGTCCTGCAGGACGCCGACACCTGGAGCGCTCCGTACAGGTTCACACGTCACACATGCCACAGTCCAGCTTTCAGACGTTGTCCAGAACGGCCCGCGTGGAAGTTCTGTTGACGTTCGCAGTTGGTGATGCAACGATTGTTGTCGCGTCTGTCAGGTTTGATCCTGATCGATTCAAGGAGGAAACGGCGAGGAAGAGCTTCTGTCTGCTCGGCTTCTCAGGGAACCAAACCTGTCCGGAGCTCAGGTGAACGCACGCTTTTGTCTTGCATCCATCACATTTACAGGTAGACATGTAGCACCTGTTTTTATCCGGATCCATCCTAGGGGGGGGCAGCGATCTAATCAGAGAGGCCCAGACCTCCGTCTCCCCCTTGTCCACCTCCTTCAGCTCTTTCCTTCAACGCCATAAAAAAAGTCATTTCTGCAGTGTGTGCTGCGTCTGCGTCTGATACATCTGTACCCAGATACTCCAGGCAGCCTGCTGAGGAAACCCACGTTAGCTGCTTGTAACCAGAGCTGAAGGTCCCGGCTCCATGAAGGCAACAATCTGCAAAAAGGCAGAGATGGATAAACAAGCTGCATTGCTGAGGAGCCGTAATAAAGAAACAAGAAGTGCTACTTCAGACGGATCAGTAAACTTAAATATTAGTAACGGTACAATAAAAAGGAATAGGGAAGGAGTGGAGAGCAGGACGTTCAGGTCAGGGTTGATTAGCAGAGATGTGCTAGTCGATGTAGCGGAGGAGGTGTTCTCGGAGGAGATGGGTGTTGAAGAGCTGCTTCCCAGCCTGATGGCCTGGATGCGTTCTTCACTGACTTCTCAGCTCTTTGTTTTTCGGCCAGGTTTGCCTACACGGTGGCGACGGTGCTGCTCAGCACGCTGGTGCGCCAGCTGAAGCTTCACCAGCTGGAAGGACAAGCGGTAGAGGTCCGATCTGAGCTGGTGTCCACACCCAAGGACGAAACCTGGATCACGGTCAGCAGCAGAACAAGCTGAAACCGGCTGGAGCTGAGCTGAGAGGGGGAGAGGAGTCGGCGTGGAAAACATCAGGGAGGATTTACCAGCAAAGTATTAACCCGACTGTCGTTTGGAGCGAAACTCTGACACTTGAAAGACTCTTTTCTCCCAGTTCCACTCAAATTCCAGCCCCTCTGTTCTCCAGTTCGGATGTCTCCAGGCTTTTATCAGCTTGAGTTTCGATTTGTTGACTCACATTTGCTCCAGAAAAGAAACTCCTGTTGAAGTTTTCTTTTCAGTGTCAGAGCGACCGCGTCGAGTCGATTCCCAAAGAAAAGAAGCACAAAGCATTAGAACATTTCATTCCTTTTTTAAAAGACATGTACATTAAATATGTATAAAAATGAGTTTCACCTCATTTTCTTTCTTCGGTTTAAATCAAGGTCTGCATATTAATTCAGATAATAAAAATAGACTCTTGCATAATTCTTTTGAGCTTTATTTTACACTAGTGTTCTCTTGTTTTACACTGAAATATTGAAATAATTCATTAAAACTACATTTAAAAGACATAAATATTAGTAGGGATTTCTTTCTGACAGCTTTTGTGGAATTTAAAGATTATAGAGATGTAAAAGTTTTGGGGGAAACTTCATGCTTCCTGGTTTTATTTTCATTAGTTTGCTAAAAAAAAAAAAAAAAGAGCACAGAATGATTATCAATATGTTGTGACTTTGCCTTTTATTAATCAATTAAACTTAATTTATATTGCACTTTTAATTCAAAATGTGCAACAGACTGCTTTATAGGTTTAAAACAAGCAACATAAATCATTAAAACAAAAATAAATCACTGTCTACCCCCAAAACACACTATAAAAGTGGAAAGAATATAATAATATGGATAAATACATGTCTAACACAAGAAACAAAAGAAGAAAACCTCCAATCAAACTTAAACATCAAAGCTAAGTTAAAGGACAGATTAAACAGGCTGATCTTGAGTAGTAGTACCCTTTTGTTTTTATTCCTTTGGTAATAATTAAAATTCTGCCTCCTGAGGATCTGAGGAGGTTCATAAATTTCCAGCAACTCTGATAAATAAAGAAACCTTTAAGAGCTTTTAAAACTATTTTAAAATCAATCCTAAATGAAACTGCCTCCAGCCACTGCAAATACCTAAAATAAAGGTGCTCTATTTCTGGTTTCAGTAAAAGGTGTTAATGAGTTATGACGTTAACTGGAACTGTGAATATTTTTCTGAGAAGGACCAGTAATGCATTCAAAGGAAATAACATGAAATTTTTTGTTTGTTTTAAGTATTTGCTCAAAACAATTGAAATAATGTTTTGGATTATTGATTGGTAGTAGCTATAACTAAAAGCTTATAAAATGCATGGCTTTTTCTTATTTCTCCTGTAGATAGATGGGCTCTAGAGCAGTAACAAATAAGTTGAAAAATAATCTTTTTACGTAAGAGTCCGAGCACACTGAAATCTAAGGTTTTGTAAACCTGGGGAGGCTTCAGGCGGCGACTTGGATGCGTTTTTTTTTTTAATGAATTAATTGTGGGGGAACCCTGCAGTACCACGGGCGGCCGCGGCGGCGCTGGCGAGCTCACACCTCACCACTAAAGATGTGAAAATGGCGGAGCTACAAATGCTTCTTGAGGAGGAAATTCCAGCGGGACGAAGCGCGCTTTTAGACAGTTTCACAAACTTGGAAAGAGTCGCGGAGTACTGCGAGAGCAACTATGTACAGGTAGGATGTAATAAGCGTGACAAAGAGGACGGTGGACGTTTTATTTCCCTTTATTTCTTGACGGGCATCACTGGCTAGCCGATGCTAGGCTAGCGGATGCTAAAGCAGCCGCAAAACAACCTTCTCTCAAAACATTTAATCAGATAAGAAAACCATTGCTTATCAGTTCCCCTGCGAGATTTATCTCAAAACACAAAGTGTACTCTGTGTAATTTACATTATGAGCGAACCGACGAAGGTTTTTGACTAGTCCCTCCGTCGTGGGCTACGTGTTAGCCTGACAGTCTGTTAGCCAGCGGCTCGGCATCACAGAAAAGGTCCAAACAAGCAAACAGACGCCTCGGAAATCAATTCATGTGATCAGTGCGGGCTCAATGACCCCTGCTGGGATGGATGTGGAGGATCTGCATCCAGACTAATCTCTTATAAGCTCCAGTTGACGGCAGATAAACCGCCCTGATCACACGATAAACACCAGTGATTTACGATGCAGGACAGAAACAGTCGCGCTTCGCGCCGGAGCCACAGAAAGCACTTTAATTTTGTCTTAAGCTTCTATACAAAGTCAAATCGGTGGTTTTTTACATTTGCATTGATTTTAGGGGATGTAGTTATGTATTGTGTTGTATTTTCTGTGTCAGGGTTTTCAGTTATTGCAGCTGATTTGCATGGTTTGAGTCAGATCTCTTCAGATGCTCCTCGTCCCAGGTCTGCTTTCTGTCTTTGATAGGTGAGAAATATCAAGACAGAAGAGAACTTGACAAGGTGTGATAGTGAAATCTCGACATCCTTGTTGAGAAGGGTTGATCAGGTCTGACAGGTTGCCCTGTCGAGGAGGAGGAGGAGGAGGAAGGAGAGGTCCAGCCTTTGGATGTTGGCAGCTTGCTGTCTGGCAGGTTGCCCTGCTCTCTTTTCACCCTGCACATTTCTCCAGCTGCTGTCAGATGGCTGTTATCTCTTATAGATCAGCTGAGCGGGAGTATTAGCCAGGTGGATGTTTGTTTGATGTGTCAGCTCTCTGTGTGTAAGTCTGGTTTCTAGTAACAGTATCTGACCAGCAGGAATTTACACCTGTGGAACCTGTAAGCTTATTTCATTTTTAAAAAAAGCACTTTGTTTGTTTGTCAGGTTGAAATTTGTATGTTGGAGGTTTTGGATCAACCTGTGTGCTCCTCAAACATTCCTGCCGCAGGTGTTGGGCTGACTCCAGGAGTTGTTTTGCAGACTTAAAGCTTCCCTTAGCTGCTGACAGTAACCACCTGCAATATTTTTATGTTAGAATATAAGTTTAAATTTCATTTAAAGTGGCTGTGTCAGATGATTTAATATCAGGCTAGATCTGCTTTGTGATTAGTGTCAAAGAGCAAGTTGTGCAGCAGCTGCAAGACTCTATAAATGCATCTGCTTTTTAATCATATTGCATAAAAGCCTCTACATTTAACTAATAATAATAACAGATAAAAAATCATTACTGACACCTGATGGATAAATTAGCCTTCAAACCACATAAAAAAAGAATGAAACCCTGGTTTATCTCTGTGTGTTTTGGGTTTTTCCATTTATCCTTAAATTGTCTTCCCCGTTTATAAGCTGTTGAAAATCCAAGATTTAGCTCCAAAACAGTTGTAGGAAAAAGAGTAATTTAGCTTGCTGTCATCCAGTGGATAGATGCCATCATGGCCCAGGTAATGACATTGAAACGTATTGTGGATCGTGTTGTTATGGTCCACCTACATCTCTGAAACAGTAAAGAACTGCATCGGAAAGACCCCGTTATCTTTACGTCTTCTGACAGGCCAGATTTGGGCTGCAAACCTCAAGTTCGAGGCACAGTTTCGAGGGATATTTGATTACTTTTAGCTCTTGTGGTCTCCCATTCCTTCCATCAGCATCCAGAGTAACTTTGGACTCCTGTTCTGGTTGTCTTTCACACAAACTGTGTTTCACTTTCTGACCTTTTGTCTGACGTCAGCGATGATAAAACTCGCTCAAAGAGCTATTATGGGAACCACCCAGACTTCTATGACTTTGTAAGTAGCCTGTGATTTATCCTTTGAATGTTGGGTGGTATGATTTGTAGACTTCTTTTATGTTCCTCACACACCATCATTCCTGGATAAATGTTGAGTAACATTAAGTTTTATTGACATCACAGTAATCTGAAGTCCTATCTCACTTGGAAAGTATAAAGAAGCAGTAGAAGGAGATGCTAGCGAGCATCGATCTGACAGCTGGTGTGGTTGTGGATATAAGCTGCTCTCTGCATTCACGGTAACTAACAGCCAGCCTTAAATGCATCTGCAATCATAAACTCTGTCTGCTTCATTTCGATGCTTCTGTTTAGACAAGCGCCGTATGCTCGGTTTTATGCTCGGTTACTCCCGCGGCAGCTGTGAGTTTCTTCGTTTTTATTTTTTGTGTGCGTCTTAAACGGATGTCAGTTTATCAAATGACATCTCTCCACTGTGATAGAAACACAAACTTCTAATATTCCTTTTGCAGTTTTGGGGCTCTGACAGGTTTTTATCCACTGTGCAACAGCGTTGTGAAATAAAAAAGAATCTCTCGACATCCAGTCATCGCCCAAAGGCTGCTGTGACCTGCTGTGTTTGTTTACTGAATGTCTGGTTGGTAATCAATCTGCTGCTGAACGCCGGAGAATTAGATCCAGTTGCAAAAACTGCCCATAACACATCGATGGGACTCATTTCGTCTGACGGTTACTCTAAACTGAGTCTGTAATGTAGATAAAGGTGGGAAAGTTTTTGCTGCATTTACGAGTCAGAGCTTCAGTTCTGTCAAATCAGTTGTTTTTGATCAAGAACTGGGACAGAGGTGTTCTGTTTCCAACATTTACTAAAAAAGTGATCAAATCCCACAAAATGATAAGTACTTGATGTGCCTTGTTTAAATTCAAAATCAACACGCTTGAGCAGGAAGAATAAGCTTTTCTTTCCGCTATTTTTGCGTTTCCATTTACAATTACGTCTTGGTACCGGGTCGAAACTCCAGCCTGCCTGCTGGGATCCATACAGGAGATTAAGGAACGCCAATTCCCAGCAGAAACGGATCCATCTGGCCTTTGATGTTCCTGCCGATGTGCCCACGCTGTGCCCGGGGCTCCAGTGAAGGCAGCTTTCACACCGGCTGCAGCAGCTTTACCTGCCATTAATTCTTGTTTTCTTTTAACTTGACTCCAAAGTTGCCTCTTGGCACCGAAACCTTGCAGAGCAGCGGTTTTTCTGCTGCCACAGGTTGGATTCAGACTCCTGTTGGTGTCTGCACTTTTCTTTTAGTCTCACTGATGTCGATGCTCTTTGAAGTGAAAAAAACTTTTTAGAAGGATTCAAATGCAGATTTATCAATCAGGTGATCAGCATTTCGCTGTCGAGGTGTTTTTGATATTTCATTCAAGTTTTTAAGCAAAAATGAATCTGTTTGGATATGAATATTTGCTGCTTTTCTTTTGCTTTTACATGAGCTTATCCGTATGCTTTGGTTTTTGGTTTGATGGATAGATAATCGAAGGGCTATTAAACCTGCTTCAAAACTTTAATAAATTGTATAAACCAATTAAATTGGCCACTTCTAACAACTCTACATGACCCACTGTGGTTTGTTGAATCCACTTAGTGGGAAAATGGTGGATGTGAGCTTTTAGCTCACAATATAAAGCTTTTTAATTAATTCTGGCGGTTTTGGGAGTGAAAGGATGTGCTTTAGCGTTGGACAAAGCTCAGGACCAAACGTTAAGATTTATGGGCCAATCACGAAGCGTCTTTCTCTTGTCATTCAGTCTCCAGACAAACAGAGGGCGCTGGAGGAGACCAAGAACTACACCACCCAGTCTCTGGCCAGCGTGGCCTACCTGATCAACACGCTGGCCAACAATGTGCTGCAGATGCTCGACATCCAGGCCTCGCAGCTCCGCCGCATGGAGTCCTCCATCAACCACATCTCACAGGTGGAGCCCACACACGCTGTTTAAACACACCTGCTTCTTGTCTGTCAGAGTTAATGGTCTTCTGCTTCTACTTTCAAAATAAGAGAACTCAGATCATCTTTCTTCAGTCCTCAGACCCAGACAAGGATGAGAAAGATCCAAGAAAGTTTGTTATTTTTATCCAGTTGATTTGCCTTTTAAGCATTAAAATAACTTGAAACTGACAAAAGTCACAATTTACAGCAGAAGCATTTAGAAAAAAAAACTAATAAAACTGGCTTTGACAAATTACCCAGAATCCCTAAAAGATAATGTGACCATGGTGACGTGTTAAAATAGTGTGTCCTGTAGTCATCAGAGGTGAGTATTTAAAGGGTTAAAAGTTGTGACTGCTGTTTTGGTATCATGACGTTCCTGTGGCCACGAGTGGAAATTTCATTCAGAAGTGTAGGCTCCACAGGACTGTAGACAACCTCCCTGGACGTGGACACAAGGGGACAAACCACAAAACTTCTGGGACAATGTCCTTTGGACAGATGAGACAGAACTGGAGCTTTTTGACAAGTCACATCAGCTCCGAGTTCACAGACACGAACACGAGTCCTTCAAAGAAAAGAAGACTGGATCTACGGCGAAACATGGAGGAGGCTCAGCTCTGTTCTGGAGCGAGTTCTGGTTCAGGTTCTTGAATCTGTGCAGGTACGGGGAAATCTCAAGACCATCCAGGTGTTCTGGAGACAAATGGTGCTGTCCAGAGTCAGAAATCTTGGTCATGGGTCCTCCAACAAAACCCAACTAAAGAGAAAACACTGGACTGTTCTGAATGTTCCTTCTACGTCCTGATGAACATCTGTGGAAACATCTGGAACATCCAGTCTGGAAGAGAAGCCCTTCAAACCTCAGACATGTGGAGACATTCGTTCATGAGGGCCAGAATACCTGTCAACAGGTGCACAAGTCTCACTGGACTGCAGAAATGGACCCATCAACAAAATATGAACTGGAGAGAAGCGACTAGTTTGTCCAGACCAGTTTCACTGGTTTCGTTTTTACTGGTTGACTCTGTTGAACCACAGTTCAGAATCAGTGTCTGATTTTCTTTTGTCAAAGTTCGGTAAATGACAAAGTTATTTCATGGAGCGTTTTCTGTCTCTAGTGGCATTTATTTTCATTTGAATGTGTCAAACTTGAGCAGGACTCAAAAACAGGCGTGTTTAGAAGACAGGAAATGGGTTTAAAAGTACTTGCTCCGCATCCTCAGACGGTGGACATCCACAAAGAGAAGGTGGCCCGGCGGGAGATCGGCATCCTCACCACCAACAAAAACACGTCCCGTACACACAAGATCATCGCCCCGGCCAACCCAGAGAGGCCCGTTCGCTACATCCGCAAACCCATCGACTACAGCCTGCTGGACGACATGGGCCACGGAGTCAAGGTGCTCAACTTCTCACTCAATATTCTCCGCTGATTCAAGGTCTAACATTTAGATTTTATTTACTTCTTTTTGTCTTGCGTTTGACTAAATCCTGTATCGTTTCACCTCTTCAAGCATGCAAACGTCATCAGGAAGCAACATTCCCTCTTGTATGAAGCTGCTTCTTGTGATGAGCAGTCACATGTGTTTTATTTTGAGGGTTCACTTTCAAAATAAAACGATCAGACATGTTCACCAGACTGTCTAGAAGAAGTGTGGCTTTCATAAATGTGTTTGTGGTTGTGGGATTAATTCAGGCTGCTCACGGCAAAAATGTCTGAGAACTCTTAGAGGTCAAACACATGGGAGCTATTGGGTTTCAGTGGATTCAGAGTCCAGTAATGGAAGATAAAAATCGATGACTTCAGTGGCTTTTTAGCTTTTAAACTGAAAATACAAACCTGTCACCTTCTGCTGGTGTTTTGTTTTCTAAATGTTGTAGAAAATGTTTAGTGTTTTGTTTGTTGGGAAGCTGGTTTCCTCCTGACTTTCTGAACAAAGACGACTTGTTTCCCAGATGATGATGATGATGATGATGAAGAACTCCAGAGCTGCAACATTATCTAGTCACAAAAATCAAATTCCTCAGATCTGAACCAAATCTCTCCAGCTTTTCTCCGTGTTTGCATGAATAACAGTTTCACTTTCCTCCTTCACGCACTAACCACCTGATCTCTTCTTTTCCTCTTTATGCTTGCCTAATTTGTCTTTATGCTCAACCACAGTGGTTGCAAAGGTTTAAGGTAAGACTTTCAAAGTAAAAGCCTCAAACCAAGGAGAGAGTGTTTTGAATTGCTGAGAAAAATATCTTTTTCCTTTAACTTGGAATTAGTTTGTTTGCTATTTTAACAAGTTAATTAGATCCATTAACACCTTTTAAAAGCTCACTAGTAGCTTAATTATTAATTTTTTCATCTATACTGTTACAAATATAGGCTTTTTTTTTGTAGAAGCTGAATAATAAGAGTATTTGTGTAGAGATTTAAAAAGTGCTTGAAGCCGTATGTGCTTTGTTAAGCCGCTCTTGAGACATAATTTATATCTCAGCATGAACGAGAAGACTCTTCCAATTGTTGAATTAAATGAATTTAAAGCTTTTATCTCTTATATGTGATGTTTGTTTGTTGGAGATGTTGTAGCTAAGCACACGTCTTCCCGCCACAGGCCAGCGCTCAAAACATGAAGACCGGAGGAGGGCAACTCCCTCGCACCAACCCCCCCACACAGAAGCCCCCCAGCCCCCCCATGACTGGGAAAGGGACCCTTGGGTATGTAATCTGTTCCCGTGTGTGGCGAAGGAGAGCAGAGTTAGGAGGCTCGCCGTGTGTTTGAGGTTTTGAGGAAGCGACCACAGGCCGCTCACGTGGGCCTGGCTGCTCGTAGTTTCGTGGCGACGCCTTCAGTGGTTGGTGAATTCGTGTTCCTGAGGGTGTTACGATGCATCTTTGTAGTCTGGAGTGGCTGACTCTTGCATGGCCACACTTTAGCAGTAACTTGTGAATTAACCATCGATGAATCCGTTTTTCTGTAAAACTTAATCACATTTTTACTTGTCTGAAAGGAAATTTAAAACAGTACAAGATATACTGGTTACCAAGGTGTTTAAAAACTGAGTCATTATCTCTAGGAAGAGGGAGTGTATTTGGTTTAGGTCCTCGGTTGATTCAGAGTTAGAAAGTGACGAGTGCGGGGTTTCTGTTGGCGAGGGTCCGGCTTAGTTTTATGACATCACAGACGAATGGATGCATCTCCATGAGCATAAACTACAATGAGGCTGAAACAAGTCCATGAATTAGGTCATGTACATCAGCACATCCCTTAAACATTGACGGGTTGTGGGCGGTGTTGACTTGACTGGGTTTACTGTGGGCAGGAGATGATGAACAGCTGTCCAGATGTCTCCTTCAGGTTTGTCATTTACATGTATACTCACCCATCAAATAGGAACGCAGCATTACGTCTTATTTTTTATTTACTTTATTTATTCATTGGCAGTTTGAAACGCAGGAAGTGTTGCACTACAGCCACAGCGATGTGGCGCTCCAGAGTACCGAGTCTGTGGATCCTACCGGGTCCATCACTGTTATTGGAGAGACAACAGCTTTAAGCACCGATCAGGGACTCGGACCTGTTATCATTCCAGCCTCCTAGTTTTCACCCTGGACCCCCACTAATTGAAATCCTCCTCCAGTTCTGATTCTGGTCTGTTTTAGAGAACTAGTAAACCTATTTATGAAAGCAAAAAAAACAAACTCTGGAAGAAAACGGTTTCCTGAGTGGCGTCCCATTTTAAGAGATCTTGGGATTTCCTGAGACCTTGTGTGGCCACTTCCCACCTGACTGTGTCCTAATGTGTTAAACCTGTGTACTTGTTGTCTGGTGTGTCAGAGCTGCTCAGGTTTTCGTTTTCTGTGTCTGACTGTTGAAGGTATCTTTGTCCCACAGGCGCTCTGATTTTACACCTCAAAAATGTTGTCAACTAATGGACCTTCCAGAGCGTCAATTGCTGTTTGTTTTTCTGTGTGTGTGTGTGTTTACATGTCTGTGTGTGTCCTTTCAAGATGCATCAACCACAGCTCCAGCCCTCCCATGATGCACTGCAGCCCGTGGCTCCGGGCTGAACATCTTATGTCTGATTTTCTTTCTTTTTTTTTTTTCCTTCTCAGTCACTCAACTCCTTCTGTGTTTTACTTTTTTCACTTTTTTACTCTCATTTGAGTGTTTGTGACCCAGCTCGCCCACTTCTGGCTGCCCCATATTCCTCATAGCAACGTTTTGCCATAGCAACAGCGCTCAGACATGGCGTGCCAGCTGGGAAGCTGACATGGCGGGACATGTCTGCGGGCCCAGATCAGCGAATCTCAGAGTTGTTCTTCTGACCTCATCTGCAGAGAGCTGCTGTTGGGTTTAAAGCCACTTTCACTTCATTTGAGTTGACTCTTTTATCACTTTATGCCTCCTTTTTTACTCTCATTTTGATTTATATTTTTGCTTCATCTAAATGAAGAAATTAAACTTCTGCAGTTTTAAATTGTGGCTTTGTCAGGAGCAAAAGGTTATATCAGATTTGCAGATTTTTTTTAGTTTTTATTTTTAACCAAAAATGTAAGTCCAAAAAACCTTTTTTAATATGCAGGAATCAAATTTTAACCTTGAGTTAGATATTTACCCCGACATGCTGAATGTTTGTGGTAGTCTTGGCCAGAATAAAGAAGAAAAATGATATAATTTTCATCTTAAAGCCAAAGTTGTCCTGTGTTTCATGACAATGGGTTTTGGCTTGAGGAAGTGAAGTGATAAAGGAGAAGTGAGTTTTGTATGGCTCTGAGAGTGTGTGTGTGTGTGTGTGTGTGTGTGTGTGTGTGTGTGTGTGTGTGATGGAAGTGTGTTTTTCAGCCAACAGTAGCGAAGTGGTTTCATCCTGACCCCGCCCAACATCACCTGTGGACCCCGCCAGCCCCGACGCTCACCACCTGTCATACCCCATTTTTTTAAGTTTGCACTTGTTTGTTTCTTGCTCTCCTCTTCCTCCCCCCTCCTCCCCCTCCCACACTTCTCTGTGGATGCCCCCTCCTTTCTCCTCCTCCTCCTGACCCTCTCGCAGGCGCCACTCCCCCTATAGGACGCTTGAGCCGGTGCGTCCGCCCGTTGTCCCTAACGACTACGTCTCGAGCCCGACGCGCAACGTGGCGCACCCCCAGCAGAGCCCTGCACGCACTGCATCCGTTAATCAGAGGAACCGCACGTACAGGTACCCCTCCCCTTCCCAGCATGCCTCTTCACACTGACTAAAGTAAGCCCTTGTTCCTCCTCCACCTCCTCTTTCTTCTTCTCCTCTTCTACACTAAAAACGCGAGGCAGCCTCGGAGTACCCCCCCGCCCCCTCCTCGTGGAGCGCATCATCACATTTATTCCCTTTTAAGTCCCCCCTGAAATTCGCTCTGAAGACGGTAACCTTCCTCAGCAGACTGACACAGAGACCAGGACGAGGTTCAGAGCTGCTGCTGCACGGCTAGACGCAGGTTTCCATGGTAACGCCCCCACAGTCCTGACTTCATCATCAGGGATTCACCGTCTTCCCCTGGAAATCTTTACAGAAGTAAAACCACATTATGAGGAGGGAAAATTTCGCCTTTGCGCCCCACCTGTTGAACAAATGTTTTCAGTGTTTCTGGTCCTCATCGGGCCAGGACAACGTCCCCGACACTCCTCCCGCTGTTTATCAGCGCTGCTCCATCTCTGCTCATCTCTCCATCACTCAGCCTAACGCGCTCTGCCGTTACCTGAAAGTCTGCCTCATGTGTCCTGATGCGTCCCGCTTTTACACCGTGTCATATCTGTGTCTCTGTCCTGTCTCGCCACTTCTGTCTTGTGTCCTTACTCAGGCTTCCAGCTGCTTTGATTTTGTTTTTTATCACTGTGACATAGTCATTTCAAAGGCATCCAGCTGGCGCTAACGCATCAATGCTCTCGAGGGTGCCGCATCCACAAACCCAGTCGGCCAGACGCCACAACTGCACTTTGAATTCTGGTTTACACGTCTCTTGACGTCCGAGTTGAATTTTAGGCCAAATCTGGAACACGAATGGCAGAAACTGGTGTCGTTTTGGTTTAATCTTTCAACAAGGAGTGTTTTTAGGAGCCCAGGAGCCATTTCAGGACTTTTATCAGTTTTAAGGAATTAAACGTAGCAGACGGATGGAGCTGGGACCCAGGGCCGATCGTTTAAGGATTTTTACAACGGAAATCAATAATGTTACGCATCCAGCTACTGAAACAAGTCTAAAACAACTAAAGTGAAGCTTCTTGCACTTGAAGGAGGAAAGTTTTTTGAAACTTGATCCGACATTTTTATCAAGTGGAACGATCTCTAAAGTTATATTATCTATAAAAGCACAAATGTCAAAAATACTTTGAGAGTAATTAAATGATCTATCTGTATTTGTCAGAGGTAAACAAACCATCAGATAAACAACAATAGTTAGTGAAGCTGTTGACGAGTCTTCACAAGTCTTCTGTTGAGTGAGATTTACCTCAGAAGAAGACTCATTTACGCTTTTCTTTTTTTCGTTCTTGTTCAGTTATTGCAGATGAAACCTTTCTTGAGCTGCCAGTACTGATTTTGTTCTGATTTTGAAAGAGTCCTGGTGCCAAGACGTCACCAACATCAGTGTGATGATAAAAGCATCCCAGTGTGGTCGATCAGGTGAAGCGGAAGTCAAAGGTCCTGACTCTGGCTCCTGGGGCTCCACAGTCTGACTTCGGTTGAACCGGGTTTATTTTGGGGGACAAGTGGAATGAGACCCACTAGTGTTTGAGTGTGCTTGAGTGTCTGTGGTCTGACGTGTTTTGCCGCCCCGTCACCAGCAGTGGGAGCAGCGGAGGCAGCCACCCCAGCAGCAGTCGCAGCAGCAGCCGGGAAAACAGCGGCAGCGGCAGCGTGGGCGTTCCCATCGCCGTGCCCACCCCGGCCCCGCCCTCAGCTTTCCCAGGTAACGCCTGCTTTTGCTTCTCAGGGTGGACAGCAGCGTGCCGATGCTAACTTGACTAATCTGAGTGTCCGGGATTCCTGCGTGGCCTGAACTTGCCGAGTGCAGGAGCTCTGGATCTGGCTTCTTCCCGTCTCACTCTGATCTTGTCTTGACCTCCTTCACCTGTCTTTTTCTCTCCTTCCTTACCTTCACGCCCTTAACACCGCCCGGCAGGCTCCGCCCCTGCCTCCTCCAATCCAGCTAAACCTCCTCCCAACACCGCCACAACCCCCGGGCCTCCCTCCTCTGCCCTAGATGGCCCCCCGCAGCCCCCCAACCCTCCTGTAGAGATCCCGCCTGTACCCCCGCCCCCTCCTCAGCTCCCCTCCTCTACAGCCCTCACTGGCACCGGCCCCGCTACGTATGGCAACCCCGCACAAGGTGAGTGTCGCCCGGTGGGAGCAGCTCACCCCTCCACCTCCCCCTCACATGCATCCCCCCGCCTGGTATGAGCTTTCTCATTGGATGTTCGGTGTCGTCCGGCAGCGGGGAACACTTGCTGCTCAGTCATGTCCATCAGACCTGTAGGAGGTGATCTTACTGATGATTCTTCACACCAGAAACCCAAAGCTGCTCAGTAACTTCTAAAACAGCAGCCTTAAATGTTCTTTGAAAACACTGATTTCATCTCCAGACCCCAGGGTCATTTCAGCTCTGAATAATGATTGCTAAATTTGTAGAGTTTTGCTGCCTGCTGTCTCAGGTGATCAGATCACAGACGGGCAGCTCTCAGTGTTTTTGTAGAATCACAAATAAACTCAGTGATCTGAGCTGCAGGGTTTTAAAGTTGGAGGTTTTCCTACTTCAGATCAATCTCTAATTCTGACTTTCACCAACTAGACTGTTTAATTTCAGACTGTCGGTCAAAACCGTCCACAAGTGTCACTTCTCTGCAGCTCGTCTTCCTCCTGCCACAGACTTCCCATCATGCCGCAGGATTCTTCATCCCTGTCATGAGCCACCGGCGTCTGCTGCTGATGTTGTCCTGATGTTTAATGCATGAGCCGTGTCTGTGTGGGTGTTTGTCCTCTTTTTGTCTTCAGGTTGCTCTTCGTGTGCTGCTGCTGACATTAACATCTGAGTCGTGGTGTTAATGTTGCATAAATGTGAGATTTGGTGGAAATTTCACTGTAAAATTATGGTTTAATCCTGTATCATGTCGTCATGAACACATCAGTCTTTGATTTCCTGCAAGGAGTTATCAATGTTTTTGCTTTTCATTTTGCTTCTTAAAGTGGAGTCATTTTGATATTTAGTTGAACATATTCATATTTACATGCAGTTTAGCCAAGAAATGTTAATATTGTATGTCCAGATGCCAAAAGGAGGAACTAATGAAGTACAGGGACTTCTCTCCTGGTACTTATTTTGCAGACTCGCTGACAGATTTAGTCTCAGATAGTAAAGGCAGTGCAAATACAAACATTTTCAGCAAAAATGTGTTTTCTAATGATATTTCAAAGTGCAAACCTTCCCATTTTCACGCCAGCTTCTCCCAGAGCCACAAATGAACCAAGTCACGGATTTGTTTGGAAGTGGAAGCCTGTGAATCCAGCCGCTCCCTCCCCAGAGGGGACTGACTCTCTGCTGCCCCCTGCTGTCCCCTCCTCGCAGGTGCTCCTCAGTTCTTCAGCATGAACCGCCCGGTCCAGCAGCCCCAGAACCCTCAGGTGGGGGGCTCCCTGCCGTACCGCCGGCCCTCCTCCGTCACCGGTCAGCCCAACGTGGCCCACAACCCCACCCAGCTGAACGGAGGACCGCACTTCGCCCAGAACCAAGGTACGGCCGTCCACGCGCAGCCACGCCTTCCAGACTCACGTCTGGACTCACATACAGGCAACAACTTTATATTTGTAATAAAACTGAACAAAACACATCAAAAGAGTTATTTTACCTGTTGGAAATACTCGGTGGGAACAGGCGCAGACGTTCTTAGTAAAATGATCTCCTGTTAGATTTCATATTTGTCTTCCTGTAACCGTTAAAGTGCTTTGGTGTTTTTTCAATTGTAGTTTAAGAATCGTTTTAAACTTCATTCTTCATCTCTTATTAAAAGACCTCTCTGGTTTTGAGGTTTGTCGTTTCACAGCTTCATCACCGACGCTCGTCCTCAGGCTTCTGTTTGTTTGTTTGTCAAACGTGTGATTATTTTTTTATTCTTTATTCTGTGTCTGTAATAAAACTCAAACGTTTACAATCATAGAAGCTGAAGTAAACAAACAAATATTCACATTTTAGAAGCTGGAATGAATGAAATATCTCCGGACTTCATACCTCGTTTGAGGAAACATTTAATTTCATTTGGTTTCAAGAAAAATCAGAGAATTCTGCTGCTATAATACAAGTTAAATTAGGTTTAATTCTACTAATGATATCAGTATATCTTTATTATTTTTCTGCTGTTTGATGACTGAGCATTTTTCCAGGCCATCATAAAACACGTTTTAAAACGCAGATGATAATCCTGATATGATTATTGTCTCCCCTGGAGAGAGATGCCAGTTTGGTTTGGGACAGATCTGGACCGACCAGTCATCCGGAGTCTGGTCCTCTGATACCGAGTGTTGGTTCGGTTCTTTGGTTTGACTTGGACTTCCAGGAACCGGACATGGACCTGTGGACGTCCAATCAGAAGTGTTGTGGGCGGAGCCACAGTCAGACTAGTACTAACATGACAACTAAATTGAGGTCCAGTGGAGTGGAAACACCAGTGACTGTTGTCAGTTCTGCGGTGAAAACGTATTTAATGGTTTTTAATCTGCAGCCGTTTTAGTTGTAATTATTGTCTCTGGTTCTGGACACTTCTGCATCAGTCGTCACATGAAGCTCCTCCAGTTGCAGCTGGTTCGTAACGTTCTGCATCAGTGGGAGTGGTTGTGAGAACCAGGGGTACTGGACCCATTTCAGGACGGTATCTGAGCTGTGTAAAACACGCATCCTGATACTTCATGGTTCCAGCTTCTCAAATGGGAAAACTTTTCCAACGTTAATCCGGCAGGAAAAGTTCAAGATGCTGGGAAATATTATTTCACTAGTTTAAAGTCTTGATTTGATGTGATAGTAATGACTCTTATGAAACAGCTGTACATCTGATAAACTCAGCCGAGTGTCTCGGGTCTTGGCTCCGGTCGTCCGTGAGCTGCTGGATTTAGTTGTTTTTCTTTTCCGCTGTGCTGCTCCTCTTCTCTAACCTCCTTCTCTCGTGTCTCTGCTGTCGTCGTCCGTCCCGCCGACTCTCTTTGGTAGCAGGTCCACATGCCCCTCCTCCCCCCTCCATGCAGATCACCCCTCAGCTGCCCCTGATGGGCTTTGTGGCCCGGGTTCAGGAGACCAGTAAGTGGTTTTTAGCTCCTCCCCTCCTCTGCATGACTTCCTGTTGGTGTTGCCGGGGTGATACACTCCCTCGTGTCCTCACAGCGATCAACCACCGACAAACACAAACAAAGCTGCTGAAACACTGGTTTCTCAACTTTTGGCTCATGATCCTAAATGAAACCCATTTACTGTTAAAGCAGAAACTCCTGACATAAAGAAACGGATCTAAAGAGAATTGATCTTTACTGAAAAATAGGAGCTTTTTCACTTTTAAAAAAATGTCTTAATTTTAGGCAGTTACCACCACGATTTCTTTTAAAATGCGTACAGACAAGTTTTGTAAAGAGTTGTGAAGCCTCGCAGGTTTCCATGGCAGCAGTGGTTGACAGCTCAGCTGCGTAGGAGTGACGTGTTTCTGAGCGTGATCGAGTAACTTTTTAATCGCGGTTCTTACTTTTAATTACCTCTGAATGCTAATTGCATGTTGACTTTTGTTGATGTCGTACAGGTTTCCGTAAAGACACTGGGTTTATGAGCCCGACCTGCATGGACGCTTCTGTTCTTTGTCAAATGCATGAAGGTCTCCGTCCTCTTTGTCCACCTCTCCGTCCTTCTCACTGCTCGTCTTTTCTCTCCCCGCCCGCCTGACCACGACCGTCAGTCTCAGACGTGCCGCCTCCACCTCCACCCGCCGAAGACCCGGTGTTTGAGGAGCCCACCCCTCCTCCTCCGCCCCCCGAGGACTACGAGGACGATGAGGATGAAGAGGAGTCGGCAGTGGTGGAGTACAGCGACCCCTACGCTGAGGAGGACCCGCCATGGGCCCCACGCACCTACCTGGAGAAAGGTAAAGGGTCCTGGTTGTCTCAGGTGTACTTTTGTCTGTTTTGGAGTCATTTAAAGGTGGAGCTGTTGGTACTTAGAGAATATGCTGAATGTCGAAACAACCGAACCCCTCCACCTCTGTGTGTACGTGTTGTCATGGTTACTCCGCTTCTCCTCAGTGGTGGCCATCTACGACTACACTCGCGACAAAGAAGACGAGCTTTCGTTCCAGGAGGGCGCCATCATCTACGTGATCAAGAAGAACGACGACGGCTGGTTCGAGGGCGTGATGAACGGGACCACGGGCCTCTTCCCCGGCAACTACGTCGAGTCCATCATGCACTACGCCGACTGAACAACCCTCCGCCCTCCTCTGAGCGGGAGGAGCGTCTGGCGGGGAAGGGAAGGGGGAGGGAGGGGACCCAAGGGTTAAAGCTGTCAGACTTTGATCAGACGGAGCATGACCACCTCCGGGCACAGCGGGAGAAGAGATGGAGGGAAGCAGTTTGAAAGGACATGACGAACTGATGTCATCCTCTTGACATTGTCATCGCCATTGTAAAACAACCACTACTCTGAATATATCCTTCCCTGTAATCTTTCTTTCTTTCTTCCACCCAGGAGGCGGGTTGGTGATGGATTTGTTATTTTTGGGAGTTTTGTGTTCAAATACGAAGCCACTACATTGATTTCTAGCTTTATTTTCCTTTTTTCTTTCTTTTGTTGTGTTTGACCAGTTGGCCCTCATTTTGAACGATATTTATTTGTAGTGGGGACAAAATGGTGAGCAGGTCGCTGCTGAAAGGGTTCACCCAGCAGTCGGTCATGCCTGGAAACCTCCCACAGGGCTGGAGGAAAATGCCTTCAACACTCCGGAGACGACAGGATCCTCGGCGGGAACGGTGCCAAAGCTGAGCAACATAAGCACATCAAATGTCTTAACAGGACACACAAGTGGGTGGAGCCAGACATCTGTGAGCAGACAGTTTCTGGCTTGTTTTCTGCAACCTTTATTTGGTTAAATGTCGAGGCTTTGCGCGGTCGGCTGACTCGGAGGGTTTAGACGCCACATAGCTTCACTTTCCAAGTAGTTGTGTATTTTTCAGGCGAAGGAATCGTCGTCCAGCCCTCGTGAGCGAGCGAGGACGCTCGTCTCCAGGACGACGTCCGTTTAGAAGCGCAGCTCCTGTCACGCAGGCGTAAGAGCCTCAGCGATCGAGGGGAGTCGGGCTTGTTTCTGTCATTTCTACCACCAGTTGAGTTTTTGCTTGCGGAGCGGCAGACTGCATGTTTCAACGAGGAAAAAAACAAAAAAAGACTTTTCTTTGCTGCTTTAATGATGATTACCGTCTTAATATTTTAGGATGTGGTGTGGTTTGGTTTTGATATTCACCGGCGACACAGACGACGACGCGTCGAGCTCATTTCCACGACGCTTGTGCCATATTGAGGAGCGTGTCGCTGTTCAGAAGTTGTCACGTCATCTGCAATAACTGAGTGGGAGTGGGAGTGGACTCTTCAGTTTTCTCATTTTAGTTTTGAATCAAAAGCACATTTCTATTTAAAAAGGTAAATAATATAGATTGTGAGATGTCTTATATCGTCACAGTGGGACTTGTAGGATATGAGCAGAAGCCAGCGGTTGTGTTGAGATGGTTTCAAACATCAGGAGCCTCTTTAAAAAAGAAAAGACGCCTCATTCGTCCTCTGTATAGTTTAACAGGCTTGACCGCCAGGGCTCAGTGCTTTTTCTTATGTCAGAATCTTTATTTTCTACTAAAAAAAAAAAGACAAAGTGGATCTGTATGTGAGTCTTGCATGCCATTGTTCTTATCTGTACTGGTGTCCCCCCCACCACCACCCCCAAGAAAAAGAAGAAGAAAAACCCCACAAGTGGAAAAATCCCCCAGTTTCTGAAGAGACGATCAGCCCTGCAGCTCTGACCAGGTACCAGCAGCCTCATCCAAAGAGACTGTTCAAGTCTAACTTCAAGCCCACGTCCCAGGAGTCGCTCTCAGACCTGTGGGACAGGAAGAGGGGAGGGACACGTCCACCCCCACAGTAGCGTCATTAGTGGAAAATCGTCTGTGTGTGTAAGCTGCTAGTGAATCCTGCAGACAGAGATTAGATGCAAAAACGCTACTCGTATAACACTGCTGGGAAGACACTAAAAAATGAAAATAAGGTGTTGGGTCTGCAGGATTCACAGCCTCCTGGAGTCAGACGTCCCTCCGGATGTCCAGTTTAACGGTCCATAACGCCATTGTGTTGCACAGTTAAAGTTGAATTGCAGAAGTATCATATTTGTAAAATCATGAGAACAAAGACAATAAAATGATTAAGATTTCTTGGTGTAGAATTGCCTTTTTTTATTTTATTTAACAGAAGTCGGTAGCTACTGATAGATCACCTGGTTCGGTACGTTCTGTACCGGTGGAAATGGCAGCGAGTGGGAGTGTCATGAGCCACAAGCGTTCTGTGTTCCTCGTTGTTGTCTTCCCGTCCTCCTGTGTTTTTCCTGCAGCTCATCCCACCGGGGCGTGACCACTAC